>CM076577.1:871740398-872314785 GCA_034641835.2 Pinus albicaulis | reverse complement strand
AAATATATACCTAAGAAATCCAACCGACGCATAGTCAGATCCCAATCCATGTCGGCCCTTGCATGAATTAAAAAAAATAAGTTTTTTTTTCATCGGTGCGCCTGGCGTAACTTAGCGCACCGATGCTCTGTATTGTTCAAGCTCACTAGTGCTCTGTATTGTTCAAGCGCAGTAGTGCTCTGTATTGTACAAGCACACCAAAAAATTCATTTGATAAAAAATTAAAAAACAAATTTTTTTTTATCAGTGCACCATATGTAATATATGTTACCGGTTTATGCTACAAAAACTAACACTGGACTATTTTTATTATTTTTTCATGGTTAATCAGTGTCGTGGTTGACATGCAACACACTGGTGCTCCTTGTTTACATAGAGCACCGTACGGTTTATTATTGTTTTTTTGCAGTGCGTTTCTAAGACCCCCACCCACCGACATCAGTGCATACACCATGAATGGCGCACTGGTTTCTTGAGATTTTTTTTTTATTTGAAAATTTGACAATTTATTTATAAATATATTAATGAATGATATGGTATAGGTTTGATATTGATAAATAAATTACTGACAAGAGATCAACTAACAAAAATACTGATAACATATCAAGAAAAGCAAAAAAGGCAAGTTCTTTGTAAATTCCTTACAGAAAATATTATTTTTGAACTATATGTAAGTTTAGCTAATATGTATTATTGACTGTGTATCATGCAGAGCCACAAAATGACGAAGCTCGAAAAGGTTATTTTTGATCTAGGACCAGAAGAGCATAAAATATTGATGGAAAAATTGCAAAAGGATGAATGAGGTGAATGAAAAAATATTATCAATCCAATATGAGTTTCTTTTTTTAATTTTATTAATCATATAATTAAAATTATTAGATAAAATATGTCAAATAGTTTATTAATTCACATATGTTTAATGTTCTACGGGGACCAACAACTCAGAAAAGGAATGTTGTTCTAAGAAAAGAAAAAAAATAGAACATGCAAATGAAAATGAATTTCTCCTTAGCTCATCTCGAGTGGTGCTGGAGGTTAACGAAAGGGGGAAAATCTTTTACAAAAGTTTGAGGGATCTAGTGGAACAATGTATAGATGTTCTTTCCACTTACAATACAAAAACCAATCTAATGATTCCGAGAACCAAATTTTATCTAAACTACAGGAAGAATTTCCAAAAAATTGGTCAATGTCAGACTTTTAATAGAAAAAACGTACAACAACAGAAAGAAGCAATGTAAAAGTAATATTCCTTTAAATGTTTATCTAGAATTATTTATAAATATCACTTTTGTTATATTTACTTTTCATATCTCAATATAAAAATTAAATAGTTTATTTTCATGTTAAATTTTCAGGAAGATTATGAAAATCTCAAAAGATGAATGAGCTGATATCAGAAATATGCCAGAAGGAATGACCAAAAAGGTGTACAAGGAGATGGTCAAAGAAATGGACAAAATTGCATCACAAGAGTCATCTCAACAACAACTTGCTTCAAATGTAATATGTAATCATTGATTTTTTTGATCATTAGGTAAAATAAATAAAAAATTTAGCATTAAGTATTAATTTTTAAGTATTTTCCTGCAGAAAAGAAAAGAAAATGGATCCCATTCAACACATAAAATAGAACACTGTTACCGATGAAATAGGTAACCACACTGTTACTTACTTTTTTTTGGTAGCATAAAAAGCACCCGATTTTGAAAAGTGGTGATGCAGAATCACCCTTTTTTTTTTTGGTGCACATTTTTTACACTCTAATATTTTTATTTATGAACTACGAATATTTGTTTTAAAATGTTAGTGATTTTCATGCTAATTTTGAAACGTATTGATGCAGCATCAACATTTTTTTTAGAGCGGTGATTTTCATGCTAATTTTGAAACGTATTGATGCAACATCAACCTTTTTTTTTAGAGTGGTGATTTTCATGTTGGTAATAAAACACAAAACTTAGATTAAAAAAAATATATATATAAACAATAAAAAAACCAATAAAACTGTAAAAAAAAACAAAATTAACTCGTAAAAATAAAAAATTTAAACAAAAATAAATAAATAAATAAATAAAAAACAAAAATATTTGAAAGTTATATCAAAAGAAATGAAAAAATTTGAAAAAAAAAACACATAATTTAAAGAAAAAAACAAAAATTAACTAAAAAAATAAAAAAAAAAAATCAAAAACTTCTAAGTTATTAAAAGAAACCATATAATTAAAAAAAAAATTAAAAAAAAAAATTTAAATTAAGAAAAAATAATAATAAAAAAAAATACAAATTTTAAAATTAACAAAAAAACAAATTAAAAAAAAAAACGAAAATTTAAAATAGAAAAAGAAAATTAAAATAAACGAATTAAAAAAAAAAAAAAAACTATCATTAAAAAAAAAAATGAAAAAAACCACTTGCAAATAATTAAAAAACAAATATCCATAAATTTACTGTTTTTTTTTAAATGAAACAATTTATAAATTTTAAAAACGAAAAACTAAATAAGCTAAAAGATTTTAAAAAAAAATTTAAATTAAAATTTAATAAATTTAATAAATAAATTTTAAATTTTAAAAAATAATTAATCTAAAATATTAAATTTAAAAACAAAATTTAAAAAAGAAAAAAAACAAAAAAAATTAAAACAAGTTAAATTTAAATAAAAAATTTGAATTAAAAAAAAAAATTTAATTTTTTGAATTTTAAAAAAGGAAAATTAAAAAAAAATCAAATTAAAAAAAAATATTAAAATTTAAAAAAATTAAAAAATAAAAAAAAATTTGATCGTGGTGGTGCTGGCAATCGGCATCCCGCCCAGGTGGGCGATAGAACCTTCGCCACCTGGCGGGACATGATCAAGTCATATACGTGATGGGGAGGCGGGTCAGAGACCAAGCTCCTTAAGCGAATCGCCCTCTGCGGCGCGGGGGCGATCGGAGATCACTCCTCCCGAGATGGAGGCCGATTACGGGAATTGCCCTCCACAATCCCGCGGGAGGCGTTGAGCTCGCCCTCCCCGTCAGCGGGAGGCGATTCCCGAGCTCGTCTCGCGCAAGGGTGGTTCCCGAAATCGGCCTCCGAGAATTGTGGGAGGCCGGTCGGAATCATACTCCCAGGCTGGGAGGCGATGTAGGAATCGCCTGCAGCGGTGGGAGACGATTCGGAATCGCCTCCCGCGATAGGAGGGTGATTCCTGGAATCGAACTCCCGTCGCGGGAGGCCGACTCCCGGAATCGATCTCCCGTCACGGGAGGCCGATTCCCGGAATCGGCCTCCCGTGACGGGGGATCGATTCCGGGAGTCGGCCTCCCGCGACGGGAGGCCGATTGGCGGCGCCACCACGATAAAAAAATTCTTTTTTTTTTAATTTTAATTTTTATTTTTAATATATATATATATATATATATATATATATATATATATATTAATTTGATTTTTTTTTTTTAGTTTTTTTTTTTTTAAATTCAAAAAATTTAAAATTGTTATTTTTAATTTAATTTTTATATTTGAAATTTAATTTGTTTTAATTTTTTTTGTTTTTTTTTTAAGTTTTATTTTATTTTATTTTATTCATTTTATTGTTTTTAATTTTTTTTTTTCTAAATTTTGTTAATATTTTTTATTAAATTGTGTATTTTGTTTTTATTTAATTGATTTTTTTAATTTCAAATTTCATATTTTTTTTATTATTATTAAATTATATGTTTAGTTTTTTCATTTAATTTTTTAAAATTTAATAAATTTTGTATTTTTTTTTTAATTTTAAATTTTTTTATTATTATTTTTTTAATTACATAAAATTTTTATATTTTTTTATTTCAATTAAAATTGTGTATTTAAAATTATATATATATATATATATATATATATATATATATATATATATATATATATATATATATATATATATCTATATATATATATAACTTAATATTTTCAAATTAATTTGTTTTTTATTTTATTTTTTATTTAATATATTTTATTTTATTTATTTTTTCAATTTTTCATTTTTAATTGATTTTTAAAGTTTTGGACTTTTTATTTTAACAATGTTTTTTTTTTTCTTTATATTTAAAATTTATTTTTTATTTCAAAATTTATTTATTTGTTCATTTATTTATTAAAATTTAATATTTTTCTTTTCTAAATTTAATTTGTTATTTTAATATTATTATTTTTTTAAATTTAATAAAATCTAATATATATATATATATTTAATTTAAGTTCATATATATATATTTTATTTTTTATCATTTAAATTTAATTTGGTTTTTTAATATATGTTTTTCTAAATTTAATATTTTTATTGTATTTTATTTTTTAATTAATTTTTCATTTTTTTACTTTTATTTTAAATAATGTTTTTTTTTTTAAATTTTTTTTTAAGTTTTAAATTTATTAAAATTTAATATATTTCTTTTAATTTATTTCTTTATTTTAAAATTATATATATATATATATATATATATATATAAACATTTTCTTTTTCTTTTTTTAATTTAATTTCTATATTTAATTTTTTATAATTTCTTTCTTTTTTTAACTTGTTTTTTTTTTTTAATTTAATATTTTTTTTTTTTATTTCTATATATTTTGAAATTTTAATCTTTAATTTTTATTTTTTATTTTTCTTAAATTTTAGGTATTTTTTTAATTTTAGGTATTACCAAAACAAATTCTACTAATTTATTTTTTTAATGTTTAAATTAAAATTTTTATTTTGTTTTTATTTTTATTTTTTTATTCCTATATATTTCTAAATTTTAAGCTTTAAAATGTTTTTATTATTTAAATTTATTTTTTCTTAAATTTTAGGTTTTTTTTTAATGTTTGAATTTTAAAAATTAAAAAATGTTATTTCTATTTTTAAAAATGTCAAAAATATGACACAACTTTTTTTTTTTGTTATTCCAACATCAATTGGTTTTGTTTTGAGGGTGTTTTTTCAATCCTTTTTTCAAGAAACAATTTTTTTTTTAGCATAATTTTATAAAATGTTGAAATTTGACCTTAAAAGAAAAACCAAGTGCGTTGTGAAATACACTTTTTTTTTTTTTTGAGTGTTTTTGGGCTAGAGTTCCCGTTTTGAGGTCAGGTTACATATTTCATCGGTAAAAGTGTTATAGGACGACAAGGAAGAAATGGGTTGAAATCTATGTTTTTGAGTAATTGTTACTTCCTTATAACAACTTAACTATATTTCATTTTTGTATTCATTAAGTTGTTTTACAAAAATAATCATTGACTGTCTTCAAACAGGTGATAACATACAAAGAAGAACCATAAGAGGAATGGATTGAAATTGGGTTAGATATGGGTTGTGAGTATATGTTGGCATATCAGAACTTAATTGTGGAATTTGTAAGCATCTATCGATATTTTTTTTAATTAGCTTCGTCTATAATTAATAGAACAAAAAAATCTTTTATATTAAATATATGATTTGTTATGGGGTATAAAACTTGCAGGAAATAAAGTATGGAACTGCGCCAACAGATGGAATCTTGAAAAATGGCATGTTAGATGGTTTTGAAAGAATGTGTATAGTTTATGAGCCAATTGTTGCAATGGTACACCATTTCTTTTCGATTTACATTGATGTATATCATTTAATATTGCAATTTTCATTATTCTCACCAATATATATACACTCATTACTGTCTATTTTTATGTTTGTAGATGGAACGCGAAGAAGAATAAAACAATCAAAACCATTAATAAAACATTCTTGAAAATAACCCAGGTCATGGAAGTAGCTCTAGCAGTGACAACAGTTCAAGCGATGAATGCTGATCACTATGTTTGGATATCAAAGCAAGGTGTTGTATTTTTTGAAATATGTCTGTGAAATCAGACATTTTGTTTAATGTAATGGACATAGTGTCCCAATTAAAAAACAAAGGGATACCAATAACTGTCCATTTTGTATGACAAAGACTATATATATATATATATATATATAATAAAATATGTTTTAATTTATTCTATTGCATTCTCCATTGTCGCTATTGCGTTCTCCATCGTCGTTCTCAAATGCACTAATAAAAATTTAATTCATATGAATATTATTACAAGATATATATGTGTCGACTATTGATGAATACTGAGTTTTAAAAAACCACAATAATTATGATATGATATAAAAAATTAATCGAAACATCACATTCAAATGCATTAATAAAAATTTAATTAATATGAATATTGTTATAAGATGTGTCGACTTTCGATGAATAATGAATTTAAAACAATCACAATAATTGCACTGTCACAGGTCAATGTTTCTAAAAAATAGAAAATGAAAATCGGTGCGTGTCAGTTACTATACACCGGTGCGTTTGTATTCTTAAGCGCACCAGTGCGCTTCTACGACCTATGGGCACCGCGCAAATACCAAAACAAATTAACAATATTGGTGCGTTTGTACAGCACGTCGCACTAATGTGTTTGTGTCTATACGCACTAGTGTCATTGTATGACCTATGGGCACCACACGAATACCGATACCAATTATACCTCTCATTGTGTTTGTATGATACTGTGCATCGGGGCGTTTATGTTTCTATATGCATTGGTGCATTTGTACGACCTATGGGCACCACATGAATATCGATATCAATCATAAATCCTCGTGCATTTGTGTGATACTACGCACTGAGGCTTTTCTATAAGTCCATGCACCGGTGCGTTGATACGACCTATGGGCACCGCACAAATCCGAAGACCAGCCTGTGCGTTGTATCACCAACACTACACCCGATGCAGTTTTATACCTTAACGGCCTGGAGCATTATCCTTCGACTACCCCGGGGGACTTTCTACATGTACACACTGGTGCGTTAAATCCAGAGTAGCGCGCCGATGAAAAAAACATCTGTAATAACCTTTGGCCGCCTTTTTTTTTTTAGTTGTGTTGAATTTCTATTAAAAGCTTCGCCAAAATCTCCGTAACCATAAATGGATGTTGTAGCAAATGTTTTTTTGACAATTTTGGCCAATTTTATAACACTAAAAACCTCCTTTAAATAACCTTTGTTAGAAGGTCTTTTCCTTGTAATGCTAAGTGATTTCTATCACACAACTTTGAATACACATACATATTATTTTAACATATTTTCTCTCTTTAGCTTATAAGCCAACAAAATTATCTCCTTTCTCCACCATTTAAACATATGAAGATCCTATTGACTATACATTTAATTTTGTATATACACAATGTAATTTTGTTGATCATATACATAAAATTATGATTTTTTCCCTGAAATGGAAAAAAAAATGTACTTACATCGTTTATATTCATACTATACAAAAATAATCAATCGTACACCATAACATAATATACAGTGCTTTAGTCATACATATTCACCATTGTCCATAGTATCTAATCATAATTGTAAGTTTCTCAATCATTTTAGAAATTTTTTATAACAAATTATTAACACGCCACTTTCCATTCGATATTTGATAGCAAAACACAATTTTTTTTTATACAGAATAAGTCTATGTTTTGTGTATATACAATCATACATACCCTTGCACGATGTAAAAAAAAAAATTATATTTCATACATCATGTTTATAGTATTATTTTTAATCACTCACTTCAGAAAAGTACAAATTATAAGGTACAATAAACACAAGTTTTTACATGTGCAAGTATTAAAAAATATAATAATAAATATTCAAATAAATTTAATTTATTTCAAATTAATTTATATTTATTTTAATTAAATTTATTAAGTATCGAGAGAGATTAACTATTAGAAGGTTTAACTATTTCTTTAAGTTTTAGACTAACAAAAATGTTTGCATTTTAAATTATTTTATTTTTTAAGAGATAAAAATTAATTATTTTCCTATTATACGGATTTTATTTATAATCTATTCAAAATCATATTTATTTTTTATTATTTTGAAATTTTGGACATTATAACTGTCAAATTGATGTTTGTATTTTATTCTACATTATTTGTATTTTATTCAACATTATTTGGTATCATTATGTATTGTAATTTACCCAAAACTTTAGTTTGCTAATATTGATAATTGCATAAAATTATTATCCAAAAAAATGTAACATGTTTATTTTAAAATGTAAAATCAATGAATTCAATATACGAAATTATTTTTTCAATATGGTTAGAAAGTGATGAAACAAAATATTTTTTAATATAGAACTGAAATCAATATGTCAAATAATTATTTTATATAGTATATTGATATGTTGTATTTTATAGTATATTAATTAAAAATATTTTAGTAAGAAAGATGTAGAATAATAAATAAATAAAAAATTATGGTTATGTTTAAGTCATTTCACACAATTATTTGATTGTTAAAATACATGGAAGAGTATATTTTTTAACTTAAATTTTTTAGGAGGAAATATGTATTCTTAACTATAACTAAAAATCTATCAAGCTTTAAATGGGATCAAATCTCTCAAGTTGCAAATTGTGTTTTTAGTGCAAAACATGAGAAAAAGGATTGCACCTCAAGAGATTAAATCATGTTAGACACTTGATAGATCAAGTGTTAAGATCTAAGATGATTTTAATCACGTATCACTACACAATTTTTTTTAAACATGTGATTAATATGATCATTTTAAATATGCTAAATATGTCTAAAATTAATATAACATAATATTTTTTTTCTGCATAAGGCTAATTTCTATTATATGTTACAAAAAAAAGTACATTCCAACTTCTTGACTGGAATTACTGAGGTATTGAACCCCAGTTGGGAAGAGAAAATTCAAAAATGGGGCTGCCTCTTTGGAGGAAACCAACCCATAAGAATTCAAAAAAACATAGAGAGAGCTGCCCCTAATGGGGAAACCAGATTTTAACATAAGATCCAAGAAACTGAGTTTGTTGTGTAAAATAAAATTAAACATAAAAACTTTAGTACGACATGAAAATACTGGAGAAAGAGGAGCCATGGCTCTGCAAATTTTGGTCCTTTGCATCTTAGTCACTATGCGCTCTGCTATGGATGGAATTGGAAGGTGAGAGGGTGAACCTCTGCCTCCTCCCCTATAGCAGCACATTCGGTAGCGGCGAGGCATGGTAGTAGCAGAATTCTGGGGATGAAGAGGAGGTGGAGAAGAAGAGGGAGATGGATGAGAAGTGGATTGATGAGTAACAATGTTAAACAAATGAGCAGAGGGATACTAAACAACAGCATGAGGGGCGGAAGCACAATGGGGATCAGCAGAGCAAAGAGCAATACCCTGCAGAAGAAGACTGAGAGAGAAATGGAGGGAGGCGCAGGGAAAATGCGGGTAGGAGTCAGGACCATTTCCCATAAAAGGTCAGAGAACTCTGTGATTCAGACGAGGCAGGGATGAATGTGCAGTTCGTGGAATTGAATTCTGAGGAATGAACTAGACCGAGAACCAATTTATGGCTCTCACGCCAGAGGCAGGTGAAGCCTCGTGGAGAGGATAGTTACGATGCAATAGGGAGGCCATGTGTCTTTCCAAAAAAGTGCATCTATTCACCCCCATCAGGGGATAATATAACACAATATTAGGTTCAATATAATATAATATCAAATAATAATTAACCATAGAGAATTATTTCCATTATATAATAAGAAAATATTATATACTGTAAATAGTAGTATTTATAAATTAGTAAAATATTCTATTAATATTATTATTAAGAATTATAAATGAGTGAGACAACACAATAAAAATGGAAGAAAATACCTTAAGCCCTTATGCTATAGTATGTATTGGTTCTAAGATATGAATTTATAGTACATCAATTTCACCTTCTAGATCTAAATAAATATCTATATTTCACTAACAACTCAATAGTGGGTCATGACAACACCTAATCAAGATAAATATCACAAATCATAATGATATGGTCTCAGAATTTATGATTTTCTAGGGATTCATAAACTAATATTCCAACCCCTTAGAAGCAAAAGTTTAAATAATATTACAACACATGTGTACCAATATTTTTTTTCATCTTCAATATGAAACTATTGAATTGAGACTCAATGAAGGTTTTCCTAAGAAACCTCCAAAGTAATATAGATTTTTGGAACTAAAAAACTATTATGTATAAAAATTACTCATGAATAATTGAAACTATTTTTTCTCAAGCGACCACTTGCTATGTTGGAATTCCAAACTTTTGATTGAATACTCATTAAAATTTGACTGATAAGACTTCTAAATATCAAACCTAATATCTAATATTCCCCCTGATTAGGTTCAATGTGAAATTTATTTTCAATAGCTCTTTATGGAAAAGATATAATCTAGGGCTAGGGACTCTTTAAGTGGTGATTTTTTTAGTTTACCACTAATAATATTCCATGGAAACTGGTGGTTTATGGTTTACCATTAACCAAAATGATTTAAAGAATGTGGTGTTTCTGGATTAGCACTAACCAATCTCCTTTCAATATTGCCGTAGTTTTGTTTTAACACTCATTAATCCTATTTGAATAATTTTGTGGTTTTTGTATGACCACTAACCATATTCACTTAATTTAATCCACCCATTAAGTGTGTGAGTGTTTATTTTTATTAGTCAAATTCCCCTCTCCTCTTTAGGTGTGGAGATTACAACCTTTGACTCTTTTTTCGTTTTCTTTGTGTCTTACATCTATTTTTACTACATAGTAAGACTGATGTAGTTTCTTTAATTTTAGATTCAATCTCTAGGAATTTATCCATCCATAATAAAGTATCTTCTTAACTTCGTTCTACTTTTGAAATTATCTTGAGAAGTGATTTTTATTCCCACAATAACTATATTATTAAATTATTTGTACTTTCAAAAAAAAAATTGAGAAGTGATTTGTATTCCCACAATGAAAACTAGTATGGAGATCAAAACAATGATTCTCCATGTGACATGGATATCTTTGACAATGTTGGCACTTTTTGTCAATAATCTTAACTTCTTCAAAAAATCTTGTACTCAGAAGATTGATTACCATTATAAAAATTGGCTTACCTTTTGACATTTTGAATCTACTAATGTTATGTGTATGATTTGGTTTCTCAAATGGTAGTTCAACGAATATTTAAATAGTTATGAATGTAATTGTTTGAAGCTAGGAAATACAAATTTACTTCCCTAAACATTTAATAGAATTATGTGTAACAAAATATTGTTTAACATTATTATCCTAATAGAAAAGTATCCAATAACATTTCGACATTCTATTTTATACAATAAATCAAATTTGACAACATGGTGATCAATAACATTTTGGAAAAGTGAAATATTAAAATTCAATACTTTATCAAATTGTTGATGGAAAAAAGTTACCATAATGATCATTTGGGTGATCACCTAGTGAGGGATCCAATTAGGTCCTTATCCATTTGGGATGGTGATTCCAATAAGTTAAAAAATTTCCTTTTACCCTTTGTCTAAATCTAACAAAACTCGATGTTTATCTAGTCTAAATCTACATCTACATTCTACCTACTAATGTATGATATTACCCACTATTATTAGCATTCAGAACTAAAGGAATCACCTTCCTGCAACATGATTGAAATAGGTAATCATTTAAGTTGTAAAAAATGAGGGCTCAACCAAGCCACATGGATGTTTTCTCCTATGAAAAGAGACTTTCAACAATACCTTATTAAAAAAAGATGTAATTCTAATATACCATTCAAGAATAAAAAGTAAATCCTAATATATGTCGATTAAAAGAAGGATTAGACCCCTCTCAATTAAAAGGCAACTGTAAATGTAATGGAACAAATCCAAACTTAATATTAAAACAAATAAACAAACTGAAGAAGTAGTTCATACAATTTTTTGATGTTAAAACAAATGTATGAATATAAGTATCTTGATAAATAGTTATCGATATCTAAAAAAAACACTCAAACTAAAATGAAATGAATTTGAAAATAATAATATAATTGCATTAATGAAATAGTTCTCATAACACAATCATTGTTAGAGTAATTATAGCGGAAAAATAAAACAAATAAAAACACACACAGAGCATTCAACCATGAAAAACAGAGATTTTAACGTGGTTCATCCAATCAATCTGGGCTACGTCCACCTAACAGGGCATCGACAATCTCATTCAACAACTGGAGAAATACAATAGCACAGTTTCTCATCTGCTCATCTCTTCCACTCACCTCACATTCCTCATCATGCTCACTGGCCTCTACGGGCTTACATTTTATAGCTGGGAGTAGAAATTGAATCATAAATTCACTCACAACAAATATAGGATGCAATAAGTCCTCATCAGGATTACATGGAGTCAATTTAGCAACAAATCCTATTGTTTTCACATTCATGGGATTTTATCCAAATTTAATTAAAAGAAAATCTCAACAATCTCCACCTTGACAACAATTAGCCTGATACCCTGTTCCATTATTATTTATTTTATCTTTTCTACAAGCCAAGAGAAGCCATACACCATCGTAGCTTCTCTAATAGAACGGGTTTCGTGAACATGTCTGCACAGTTTTCCTTTGTATGCAAATTTTCAAGAGAGACTCCCCGTTCAGTGATAACCTGTCTTACAAAATGGTACTTGATAGGTATATGCTTTGATTTACTATGATAGGCCGGATTTTTAGCCAAATGAATTGCACTTTGATTATCACAAAATAACTTGATGTTGTCCTGTAGCCTACCAAACTCACCAAACAAACCTTTCAACTGAACTGCTTCTTTGCAAGCATGTGAAGCAGCTATGCATTCTGCTTCTATAGTGGATAAAGAAACAATGTTATGTAGCTTTGACATCCAGTTAATAGCTCCACCTGCAAGAGTAAAGACATACCCTAAAGTTGAACTTCTCTTATCCAAATCACCTGCAAAATCGGAATCAACATATCCGCAAACAAATTCACTACTCCTGTTAAAAGTGATACAGTAATCACTTGTGCCTCTCAGATATCGAATCACCCATTTCACTGCTAACCAATGTTCTTTTCCTGGATTTTCCATATACCTGCTGACAACCCCAACTACATGTGGAATATCTGGTCAAGTACAAACCATCGCATACATCAAACAACCTACTACATTGGCATATGGAATTCGAGACATATATTCCTTTTCTTCATTAGTGTTAGGACATAAACTTGAAGAAAGCTTAAAATGAGAAGCTAAAGGGACTGAAACAACCTTCACATTGTTCATACCAAACCTCAAGAGTATTTTCTCAATATACTTCTGTTGTGATAGCCACAGCTTACCATTGCTCCTGTCTCTGAAAATCTCCATGCCCAAAATCTGTCTTGCTTCTCCTAGATCTTTCATATCAAACGTCCTAGCCATCTGAGCCTTTAACCTGTTGATCTTTGTTATGATTTTGCTTGCTAAAATCATATCTTCAACATACAACACTAAGATAATGAAAATGCCATTACTTAATTTCTTAAATTAAACACAATGATCATATTCACCTCTTATATAATTTTGACTCATCATGAAAGAATCAAATTTCTTGTACCATTGTTGAGGCGACTGCTTCAGAGCATACAATGATTTATTGAGCCTACAGACAAATTTCTTGTTGTGATTTTGAACAAACCGTTCCGGTTGTTCCATGTAAAAATGAAATTTTAACATCTAGTTACTGTAATTCTAAATCAAGTAAAGAAACTAATGCTAACACAATCCGAATTGAAACAATTTTTACAACTGGTGAAAAAATCTCATGAAAGTCAATGCCTGCTTTCTGAGAAAAATCTTTTGCGACCAGCCTCGCTTTGTATCTGTCTTCTTTATCATCAACACCCTTCTTCAATTTGTAAACCCACTTACATCCCACAGTTTTTCTGTCTTTGGGAAGTTCTACCAAATCCCATGTGGCAATCTTGTCTAATGACTTCATCTCGTCCTTCATAGCCTCTTTCCACTTACGACTTTTAGAACCTTCTACAGCTTTGTGATAGCACAAAGGTTCATCATCATTAGTGGTTAAAGCAACTGAAGTAACATAATCATCATATCTTTTAGGAAGACGTCTGATTCTCGTAGACCTCCTTAAAGATGTCTCTGGTACTTCCACAATTTGTTGATTATTATCTGTAGGAACTTCTTCATGATCAGAATCTGAAACACGTTCATGATCTGCATCTGAAACTTGTTCATGATCTGAATCTGAAACTTGCTCATCTGGACTATCATTAGTATTTGAAATGGTTTCAAACTGAATGTGTTGAATCTTAGGTATGTTATCCTATTTCAATTTATCATCTACATCTAGATTTTCAAGTGAAGATTCATTAAATTTAACATCTCTGTTAATGATGATCTTGTGAGTAGTAGGATCCCACAACCTGTATCCCTTAGTCCCATCACCATATCCAACAAATATATATCTTTTTGATTTAGGATCTAATTTAGAACGTTGATGTTTCGGAATTAGAGCATATGCATCACAACCAAAAACTTTCAGTTTAGAATAATCACAAGGATGACCTTTCCATACCTCTTGAGGAATTTTGCATCCTATTGCAGTTGATGGTGATCGATTTATCAAGTAACAAGCCATAGAAACCGCTTTCTCATTCAATCTTTCTATAAAATTGGTGTTATTGCTACATACTTTCATTTAAAAAGAGTCTTTGTTTCATGCGCTCAAAGAACTCATATTGTAGAGTATACAAGGGTTTTATGTCTTTCATCCTATATTGCTTTTGCAATAATTATCAAATCTTTGAAGTAAACTTCACCACCATTGTCATTTTTAAACATTTAATGGTTCTTCCAAGATACAGAAACTAATGCTCTAAACTCATGAAAACTGAATACATCACTATTGATAAATACAGGACTAATTTTCTAGAGAAATCATCAATAAAACATACAAAATATGACGATCCTCCATATGAGGTTGTAGGAGATGGACCCCAAACATCAAAATGGATATAATCAAGGATTCCCTTACTAGTATGTTTTCTAGTTTTAAAATTCTTCTTGCTTTGTTTCCCAAACAGAAAATGTTTGCAGAAATCTAACTTAGAAGATTTTAAACTAGGAAGTAACTTACGATCAGATAAAAATTTTAATCCTCTTTCGCTCATATGGCCCAACCTTTGATGCCATAAATGAATAGAATTACTGTCGTTTTCAGATACTGTAGAAGAATGACCTGACTCTGTTCTTCCTTCTAACTGAGAAAGATTTACAACCTTCTTTGCTTTCATTACTAGTAAAATTCCTTTATAAAATTTCATTACTCCACCTTGAATAAAGGTTTTATATACATTAGTGTCTAGTACTCCTAGTGAAATGAGGTTTTTTCTTAGTTCAGGTACGTGTCTTACATCAGTTAGAATTTTATTTGTCCCATCAAACATTTTAATATGGATGCTTCCAATTCCCACAATATTACATGAGACATCATTTCCCATGTAAAAAAATCCATCATTAATTGATTTATAAGTTTTAAACCATTCACTATGAATGCACATGTGATTTGATGCACCAGAATCTAACAACCAATGTTGATCATGATTAGACAAACTAACTGATAACACTTCATCACTCATACCTGAAATGGATGCCGAACTTGTATCTGTCGTGTTTGCTTCTTTATTTTCTATCGAAGAGTCTCCTTTGGATGTTTACTATCTCTTCCAACAGTCCTTCTTCAAATGTCCAGTTTTGCCAAAAAACCAGCACTTTACCTTACTCTTCTTCCCTTTCGATTTTGAACGCGAGTTGTTGTGCTTACTCAAGTGTCTTTCTTTAGAACAACCTATGACCATCATTGCTTCTGATGTAGAGGTTTCTGAATTTAACCTTTTCCTTGTTTCTTCGAACAACAAAGCTCCAACAACATCATCAAATTCAAAGGTTTATGATGAAATAAGACTTATAGAAGTAAAAAAATGATCCCATGACTTGGGCAACAAGAATAATAAAGTTACAGCTTTATCTTCTGATTCAAATTTTACTTCTATACTTTATAATTGCACCAGGAGAATATTAAAGGTATTCAGATGAACAGTTATCATCGTACCTTCCTTCTTGCACAAGCTGTACAACTGTCACTTCAGAAGAATCCTATTGGTTAAGGATTTTTTCATGTACAACTTTTCAAGCTTTTTCCACAAACCAACAACAGTTTCCTCTGACACGATGTTAAACAAAACATCATCCGCCAAACACAGTCGAATGCCGCTCAGTGCTCTTTCATCCAAGTCACTCCATTCATCATATCTCATGGTGTAAGGCTATTTGGATTTTCCCAACAGCGCCTTCGCCACGCCTTGTTGCACGAGTAGATCATACATCTTCACTTTCCAGATCTCAAAGTTGTTTTTTCCATTGAACTTCTCAATCTCAAACCGAGCACTTTGTGTTTTTGCCATGTTTAGTAGCTCGTGTCACAAAAAATCTCCAATTTCAAATGGAATTAGTTTTGATTAAAAAAGCCCTTGCCTTTAAAAAAATGCTCTTCACCTATACAATGGATTTGCCTCAATATATATTTGCATGTTACAATAACTTGATATGGTGAACATTTAAATCGATATTACATTCAATAAATCGATAATATATACCATATGCAAATGGCATTAAAGTTAAACTATGAAGTGCTACCTCTGTAGAACAACTTCATAATAACATCGATTTATTAAAAGAGCATGGCATATCAATAAAATCGATTTAAATCGCAACTAAATGAAAAAACAATACAAATTTATTTATACAAATCGATTTTACAAACTTCAAATCGATTTTTAAAAAACACTTCAAAAATGATATAATTGATCAACCTTTTAAATAAATCAACCTTGGAATAAATCGATATGAGTTAAATGGCAACGGTTCACTAAAGATTTCATAAATTTATTTAAACAAATAATTCACCTCCAGCTTCAAGGCTTCTTCATGTGCAGCAAATTGATTTAAACAAATAATTGAACTCACCATTCAATGCAGCATTCAACACCGTTTAACAGGACGACACGACTCTGCTTGGCTCATCAATACAGATAGCAACATATCGACCAGCGTTCAACACTTCTGAATTCTTACTGTGCTGTGACTCCTCCAGACTGCTTTGCTGTGACAACTTCCAGTTATCGGATGGAAAAACCAACACACAGTTTTTGTTTACTACAACGTCTTCCCAATCCTTCAATACACGTGTTGTTCTCTTTCACGTCACACTGCGTTATTAACTGACAGCAGCCCGGAGCTCACATCCCTCAGCGTTCACCATTCATAAGCTAGCTCACAAGCCAGTTCAATGCTGCTTCAACTATACGTTCTCATGATTCTACTGCTCATATTCCAACAGAGCTCCGATCCCGGCCTCACGGCCTCTCAGCAACACACAACATCCATGGTTCAACACACAACAGACTGTGTATGTGGCTTCTTTCAAACTGCGCTCAACAGTTCTGGGTTCACTTGGTAGCGCTTACGCAGCAAATAGGAAGCTCAAACAACTAGCTCTGATACCAATTGTTAGAGTAATTACAAGGGAAACATAAAAAAAATAAAAACACACACACAACATTCAACCATGAAAAAGAGAGATTTTAACGTGGTTCACCCAACCAATTTGGGCTACGTCTACCTAACAGGGCATCGACAATCTCATTCAACAACTAGAGAAATACAATAGCAGAGTTTGTCATCTGCTCATCTCTTCCACTCACCTCACATTCCTCATCATGATCACTGGCCTCTACGGGCTTACATTTTATAGCTGGGAGTAGAAACTGAATCATAAATTCACTCACAACAAATATAGGATTCAATAACTCCTCATTAGGATTACATGGAGTCAATTTAGCAACAAATCCTATTGTTGTCACATTCATGAGATTTTATCCAAATTTAATTAAAAGAAAATCTCAACAATCATATTAAAAAAAAAGATAAATATATCCAAAAAATACTAATAACAAGTATATATATTTCAATTCATATTTAAATTTTGTTAAAAAATAAATGTATCATGAAAATGTAGCTTTCCAAAGATGTAAATAAGTATATCATTAAATTGAAATCACAACAGTGCAAAATAAAATATCAAATACTTATCTAAATCAAGAATCAAATCAAAATTGAACTAAAATGAAGGCTATGAATTATTCTTTTAACTCAAAAAATAGTGTAAAAGAGTTGTAGATATAATGAGGATAAATAAAATCTCAAAGCTATATTAAATCTCTTGAAAATGTTCAATTTATTTCAATGATCTGACTCCTACAATAATGGTAAGATCTTCTCCGTTTCCAAAAATTCCAACCTATAGTTCTTCCACATAGCTTCTTTTATAACTCTTTGAGTTTGTTTAGCCTCCTTTATCTCATTCCTAAAATTCTCCATTATTCCTTATAATCCAAACTAAAACTATTATTAATCCAAATTTTATTTGAATAAATATATGAAACTAGAATAAAGAAATAATCTTAAAAATATAAGAAAATAAAATACTAATCTAATATTAACCATTAAATATAAAACTAAAAGAAATAAACATATAATTAGATTGAACAAAGGCATAAAGAAAAGATGAATCTAAAACAACTTTAAATAATATTCGTAATAAAATAATATAAAAAATCGAAATTAGTAAGATTTAATTCAAATCCAATAATAATAAATTAAGATAATTTTAGACAAAATTAAAAATAATAATAATAAAACTATATCACTAAAACTATAACTTCAAAAAAAACACTAAATTGTATTTAGAATAAATATATATAAAACAATATAATGAAAATTACATTAAACAAGGGGAGTTGTGCGGCAACAAGGGCCTTCCTTGAGTGGAATCTGTTTCAGTTTTGTATGAACCTCTAATGCTGTAAATCGTGCATTGCTACGAGTAAATCGTAAAGTAATCCGTGCTTTCATTGAATGATTATTGGAGTCAGAGCTCAAAGATAACAACAGTGAGCAAGATATTAGAAACCGAAACCAAGTTTTAAGTGGCAGAGGATTAGTGATTTTCAGTTTTTAATGTAAATAAATGAAATTAAGCCCTTGAATTTGAAATAAGTTGACTGAGTTTTTACAAACTCCCAAAAATTTAAATTTTATTCACCAATAGATTCATTTATGAAATAATTTGACTAAATTTTTACAAATTCCCCAAAATTTAAATTTTATTCACCAACAGATTTATTTATGAGTTCCACATTTAATTTTTCTTGAGATTCCTTGAACAAGAACATATATATTCAGATTAGCTTGAACGTTAGTGTATTTTGCAAAGGCACATTTCATTACAAGGCACCTTTTAAGTTTCTTCTCCTAATGAACTCAAACTCCTTTCATAAAAGTCCTTTTGTGATGATTTGTTTCATCAAACAACTTTTCTAGGGATGTTGTTGTACACATATTTTCAGGATATTGGTTATTGTTTAAGAGCATTGAATTGGATTTGAATTTAATTTAATTCATTATTTTATATCAAAAATGTTATATTTGTACTTTTAAAACATTTTACGAGTTATTAGTGTCGTTCTAAGTATTTCATTGAATCAAACAATCAATATCTAATTTCAAGTGTCTAGTGATAAGGTTGAAAATGTATATGTCCTTCTCTCTTATTTGTATTTGGGATATTTGTCACATATGATTACGGTAGAGAAACATATAATTATATGTACAATTAATTAATAAGGTTCTTCCTATGAAATAGAATAAAAGGTAAGGTATTATTTGGAGTCATGATCTTGAAGCCAAAAATGTATTTGTTGTATAAAATAAATAAACCATAAGATACATACAATGTCATGTTTGAAAAATTAGGTACAATGTCAGATTTAAAAACTTAAGACATTCTTTTGTTGGACATATATTCACTACTCAGGGGGGATGGGGGTGGAGAGGGGACGGGGGTGTGGAGGTGGGTGTGAATCGGTAGCAATGGCCCTTATATCAATTTTTACGAATTTAAACATTTGCCACAATGTCAATTAACAATGCCAATTCACAATATTAGTTCATCACAATGTAACACCCCTAGTTTTATGTTTTCCTTCAAGTTAGACATTTGAAATTTAATCCAAAGGGGGAGTGGATCGCAATGGATAAGTAGTGTGTGGATTTAATTAAGTATTTGATTATGAAAATTAAAGAAAATAATTTTGTGTATATTGACCAAATGAGAATGATGAGATCACTTGCCAAATCCATGAGGTATGGAAAGAGGCTAAGACTTTCCCCAAAAATCTTTCAAAAACCCTTGAAAGAATTTATTTCTAATTTAGATTTTTGAGGAAAAATCTAGATTTTCCCCAATGAGGTGGAGAGTAGTTGGGAAGTGGTAAAAAGCTAGAAAAGTAGAAAGAAGCTTTAAAATTTCCTAAATAAGGGAAGCCTAGGCAAACAGGAGTAAAAGCATCCTGTAATTCTGGACGTAGAATTAGAAACAGGCTTTGGGGAGCATAAGCTTAAATAAGCTACTCCAGAACAGATTGGGGTTGGTATGTTCTAGGAGATGATCTCAACTCGGGGGTAACTTCTGGAGGACAGAAGAACTCTAAGGTTGGGAGGTTGGTCAATTGCAGAAGTGGTATGTCTCTAAGTTTTATGAATGGTTTAAGTACCTATTACTATACAAAATGGTTATACATATTTTGTTAGATTAAAATATTGGACTTGTTATTCCCTACATTTAACATAATTGTATAGAAGAAATTAATTCTCTTAACTCTGTAGAGTTGTAGGAATAAAAATCTGTGGGAAGAATTTAGCAGAGTCTCTAAACCAATGTTCATTTAAATCTGATGATACATTTTACTCCACAGATGAGTTAGTGATTTAAATTTAATCTGCTTCTGGATTAATAAAATGACTGTTGTATATAGGGAAAGAAAGCAGTATAATATTACATGAGTGGATATCATAAAGAAAAACTAGACAAACTGTAAACCTGATCTATGTAGGAAGTGATTTTAAATAGTTAAAGTTCTGTTAGAAATCTACAGGTATACATATTTATTTAACAAAAAGCTGCAAGCTAAAGCTAAGCATGATTAGATATAATTTTTTTTATCTGCACTATAGACTGCTGATTGAAAGAAGGATAAGTGACAAATGCTTCCATATCATTTTGAGATGAACATTCTGCTTCTGAAGTAATAGTTAATTTTAACTCCATCTAAAGAATTCTCAGAAATTGCTAACTGGAAGAGAAAATATTATTGAAGGATGCAATAATCCTAGTAGTATTGTTGTATCTACTTACAGAAGTAAAAATAAAAAGTGAAGCATGAACCTAAGATAATAATTTTTAATAGAACCCTCCTACTCACCAGAAAGAAACGAGAAAACAGTTGTATTATATTCTAATCCATCTTATATATATATAGCAATTATTTTTATGGGAATAAATACAAGAGATTATTTTAAAATTCTATAACTTGATAATCTGAAATGAAAACAGAGATGTTAACTCAGATTATTATTATTATTATTATTATTATTAATCAAAATGGCACTGTTAACAAATATTATACTCTGTCCAAAATTCTATTGTAAAATAATGCATAAATGTATAATCCATACAGCTAGCTTGGAAATCACAGAGGCTATACAAATGTGTATATACAAATATACCAGAGATTTATAAATGTGCGAATAATGGCCAGAAAGGAAATAGAACTACTGTACTCATTGCATTAAAAAAAAATAAAAATTATTCTCCTCACAGTCAAATTTAAACGGCAAGGTGAGACAAGAATTAATATGTATGAAGGAAGTCCAACATTCATAACTTAGCAGTCAAATATTGGAAAATGTTTGTTAGGGTTTTATCCTGAAGATACTCAATTGACATTTGAGTATTTAAATTTAATGTTTATATACAGTGATCCAAATTCATACTCTGTACATAAAATTAAAAGTGTCGAGAACTCCTATCGGGTCTTATCCTCTAGAAGGAGAAGCCATTAGAGAAACAGAGCCAGTGGGGCTTTAAACCTGTATATATCTCAAAACGAAATTTCAAAGGTCAGTGGATGAACCTACCCTAGAAATCGAAGAGAAAATTCAAGATATTGTGTGACAGTGGTTACCTGCATTCACACAATGTAAACGAAATTAGAAGAGAAATAAACAACGTAAAATTTATAAAGGGGTTAAATAAACCTTTACGCAAATAAAATCGAGAGAAAAATGAATAAAATCGAGAGACAAATGAGAAGGTTCGATACCTAGTTGAGGCCAAAAGCATTGACGCCGAATACATTCTGTGGAGAATAACACAGTCAAATTAAAAGCCAGAATGGTAAACTAACGAGTTCAAGTATAAACCTAAGAGTAAGGAAATAGAGCGATATTATAAAAAAATTTCCCAACGATCTCAGGTTTGACAATATACCATTTTGGCTATCAAAGGAGGAAGGATAAACCACGGCTCTTTGTGAGGATAAATCGAACCAAGGGATATCATTCTTCAGCAAGCCAGGAATGCATTGATTTCATAAATGGAGTCTATGTTCTTGGCCAGCAAATAATAGAAAGATATATTAGCTCGTTGGCATAGTCAAGATAACAAGTATTATTCCAATACAAAACAACGATACAAAACAAACTAGAGATTGACAAATTAATAGTCTGCAAGTCGAACTATAACACTTGCAACTAGACGATGTTGATCTTTAGATATAGAAACCCTAGTATTCATTTTAAATTTGATGAAATAAAAACAAATAGCGATAGAGTTGACATAAACCGCAACCCAGGAGATATTTCCCACTAAAATGGGGATTACTTGTATCCTTGATTCGATGTGATTATGTCGACATTCAAGTGCTGAAGTCTAGACCCCAAATTCCCTTCCTCGACACTGGAGTGATAGGTGGCCAAAAAAAATGAAACGTAGAATATTTTCACCAGGGAGAACAACCGCCTTTAAAACAAGATAGAAAAACCCTAAATCTCGAACGAGATCCCCGGTTCAAATTAGGGTTGAATAGATCGAGGGTGAGGAAGCGTGAAAGGGTAGAAAGGACGTCAAGAAATCCCGAGAGGTAGATTTACTGCTAGCCACAATTTAATGACTGGGTACAAAATTAACTCGCCTCAAGAGGAGTTCTAACCTCAAAATAATATCCTTGGATATAAAAAAATTGAACATGCACTCCGAGTACCAGAACTTCAACAAGAAAATAAATACAAGTCGTATCAAGGGTACTAATAACCCAATCCATAAACACGAAGTCGGCTGGAGAGGATAAATAGTCAATTAATACCATGTATCGTGGCAGTGTAATGTGAATAACAAGACTACCAAACACATCAACCATAACCATTTACATGCGAACACCCAAAGTTTGATCTCATAAATGATGGCGTATCAAACCTTTCATTATTGTATAAGCGGTCAACAAAAATGGTATGGTATTAAGACTTCTAAAAGTTAGCATTGAGAGTTAATTACTGACCGATTGAGTTAAGTCGACATGTAAAAGTATTCGAATCATTAGTTCGATACGTATATGGAATCGAATCATTCGTGGAAAGGAATTAAAGTTAGAACTAAGGTTGAAATTCGATATCCCTCAATCATGATGGGATCGAATTTAAATAATGATATTTTACGCTAGGTTGACCCAAAGCACGTTATGAGTATTGAAAGTCGATAGACGTAGGTGATGGGTCGACTAGAAATAGATTATTTAAAAGATAACTTATGGAATTAAAACCATGGGGATTAATAACATATAGTGATTAAAATGACAACTTACCATATAGAGGAGATAGAAAACGAGGATATATATATATATATATATATATATATATATATATAGGGAGATATATATTTAATTAAAATTTCATGTGTATTGTAGAGCTCATGGTAAGTGGAGAATATTCAATGCTAGTAAGGAAACAAAAGAGTCACAAATTGGACAACTAGATAAATTTGGTGTCAGTAAAATGCCTATATTGATAGCCCAAAAAATAAAATAAAATTGAGTGGTGTTCAAGGAGAGATGTTACAAATGGTATCAGAGCCCATGTTAGCAAATCTGGGCTGTTGTTGTGCTCACTGTATATATTATTTTCTGTTAGAAATTTGTTTTTGTTACTGATGTTGTTTTTCTTAGTGTACAGTGGTACTAGAATTGAAAATTTAATGGCTAAAGGAGATGAAATTTATGTGGATCTGCATGATGAAGATAATACAACAGATCCCAACGCTCCTTTGATGGCTATGTTGCACGGGTTGCAACGAGAGATAGCTGAGTTAAGAATCCAGAATGACAGGCTGTCATTAGCCAGTGAGGAGCAGGAGAAGCTCATAAGAGAACTCACTTCGAAGAACAGCCAGGAAGGTGAAGGTTCTGGAAAGAGGAAGAAAGGTAAGTTCTCTGATGAATTTGAGGAAGATGATACTACTAGACATCAGTCTAAAAAGATAAAGGAATTACAGGGAGAATTCCGGAAAATTAAGCCTCCCTCCTACGATGGGGAGAAGGAGGAAGATGCTGAGGCATGGTTGTTGAATATGATTAAGTACTTTCAGGTCTATGAATACGAGAGCAATTTGAAGGCCAGGTTAGTCGTCTACCAGTTGTATGGTAAAGCTACCTTGTGGTGGGAACAGACAAAAATGGTCCATGCTATTGATGAAAAGACAGTGACTTGGGAAGATTTCCAAGTCAAGTTTAAAAACTGTTATTTGAACGAATGTTATTATGATGATAAAGCAAAGGAGTTCCATGAACTCAGGCTGGGACAACTCACCATAGATGAGTTTGTCACTAGGTTTACAAATCTGTTAAGGTATATTCCTTATATTTGTGAAGAGAAGGCAAAGGTACAAAGGTTTTTGAATTGTTTGCCTGTTGCGTACAAGGAGAAAATAGAATTCGATAATCCAAAAAATATGGATGAAGTAGTGAGGAAAGCTAGATTATGCTACCGGAAATTTAAAGGCAAGGGTGAACATGGAAAGAGATGGGTAAATAAGAGTGAATTCAAAGGGAAGAAACAAAAACCAGCTTACTTGAAGAACTTTGGCAGGGACCATCAGCAGAAGAAATTTAATAAACCCAAGGAAAGTCAAACTGCTCAGTCCCAAGTTGGTTCAAAACAAAGAGATGGAGATAATAAGAAGGAAGGAGCAGTCAAAATGCGGGAACCGTTGAAATGTTGGGGTTCTGGAGAACCTCATCTGTTAAGGGATTGTCCACACCGAAATATTTAGATGATTATGAGGGATCGAGAAGCTACCACAGTGAATGACATAGCCAAAAATATACCCACTATCAGTGCAACACTGGAGAACCGACAAGAAGAACACCAAGCTACTATGGTCGAGATGGAAGGTAAGATTGCTGACCAAGCTGTTACAGTTTTGATTGATCTTGGTGCTTCTTTGAGTTACATTAGTCCATAAGTTGTAGAGAAATGCAATCTCAAAAATGAAAAATTTCAGCAGCCTTGGCTGGTCCAGTTAGCCACTGGAACCAAGAGAAAAGTAACTCATAAGTTACCTCAAACAGCAATTAAGTTAAATGATCTTTGGAGAGAAGTAAATTTAAACATTTTGCCATTAGGCTCCTATGATTTGCTGTTAGGAATGGACTGGTTAGAAAAGAGAAAGGCTATGATGAATTATTGGGATAAAAATTTGCAATACATAGATGAGGAAGGGAGACCCTTTATACTTAAAGGAAAACCAAAACCAATTTCTATAAGACAAATATCAGCCCTACAATTAAAAAGAACAGCTAGAAAAGGGTACCAAGTATATGTGGTACATGTTGAAGAATTAGGGCAGCAACCTGAAGAAAATATGATAGACACTCTGCCAATGGTAAGAGAGTTCAAGGAAGTTTTTCCAGAGGAGATTCCTCATCTTCCCCCTAAAAGAGAGATTGAATTTTCCATCAATTTGGTGCCTAGAGAAACCCCCGTTTCCGGAGACCCTTATCGGATGAGCCCCCCAGAACTCATGGAGTTGAAAATGCAATTGCAAGAATTTTTCGATAAAGGTTATATTAGACCAAGTGTGTCTCCTTGGGGAGTGCTAGTGCTATTGATGAAAAAGAAGGATGGAACCTTTAGAATGTGCATAGATTACCGTCAATTGAATAGGTTGACCATCAAAAATAGGTACCCATTACCCAGGATTGATTACCTTTTTGATCAAGTAAGAGGGACTTCTGTATTTTCTAAGATTGATCTGAGGACTGGTTATCGCCAACTCAGAATTAGGGAGGAAGACATTAGTAAAACAACTTTTCAAACCAGGTATGGTCACTACGAATTTGTAGTCGTACCTTTTGGTTTGACCAATGCCCCTTCCACTTTTATGTGCTTGATGAACAACGTTTTGAACAAGTACTTAGATAAATTTGTACTGGTGTTCATAGATGATATTCTGGTTTATTCAAAAAGTAAGGAAGAACATCAGGAACACTTAAGAATAGTTTTGCAAACTATAAAGGAAGACCATTTATATGCCAAATTCAGTAAATGTGAATTTTATAAAGACAAAATTCAATACTTAGGGCATATTATTTCTAAAAAAGGATTGGCTGTGGACCCTGAGAAAATAAAGGCTATCAAAGAATGGCCGGTGCCCACTGATGTTTCACCGGTAAGGTCATTTATGGGAATTGCAGGTTATTATCACAGATTTGTGGAAAGATTTTCTACAATAGCATATCCCATAACTTCATTACAAAGGAAAGGTGTCAAATTTGAGTGGACTAAAAAATTCCAAAACATTTTTGAACAACTAAAATTAAAACTCACTACAGCCCCTATACTAAAGATTGCAGACCCTGACAAAGAATTTGTTGTGTGTACTGATGTAGGTAGAGAGGGGTTGGGAGGAGTTTTGCTGCAAGAAAATTATATTATTGCATATGAATCTCGGAAGCTTAAGACACATGAACAAAATTACAGTGTATATGATTTGGAATTGGCTGCTGTAATTCATGCCTTGAAGATGTGGCGACACTATCTTCTTGGAAAAAAATTTACCTTGATGACCGATCATATTAGTCTCAAATATTTTTTCTCTCAAACAAATTTTAATGCTCGACAAGCCAGACGATTGTCTTTTCTAAGTGAATTTGATATGGATATAAAACATATCAAACGGAAATAAAACAAAATCGCTGATGCGCTGAGCAGAAATGATTTTCAAAACATAAGTAGCATTGGGGGGAGTGCTAATCTTGATTTAGAAGAACTAGTTAAAAGGGTAGCAAATCAAGATCCTAATTATGAAAGTCTGCAATTAAAAATGTAGAAAAAGGAGATGGCTGAGTACACCCAAAATCGAAGAGGACTAATTTGGTATAAAAACAGATTGTATATTCCTAATGTAAAGTCCTTGAAAAAAGAGATCCTAGATGAATATCATAAACAACCATATTCAGGACATCCCGGATATCAGAAAATGCTAATAGCCTTGAAAAAGAAAGTTTTTTGGCTAGGAATGAAAAAAGATGTAGCAGAATATTTAGCTAGAGGCATGGAGTGTCAACTAGTTAAATTTGAGCATCACCATCCTCCTGGTCTTCTGAATCCCTTGCCAATTGCAGAATGGAAGTGGGACATTGTTTCTATAGATTTCATAACCGGGTTACCCAGAACAAAGTACTAGCATGACTCCGTGATGGTAGTGGTAGATACCTTAACAAAGGCCGCACACTTCATACCTGTGAAATCTACTTTTGGGAAAGCCCAAGTAGCAGATGTGTTCCTAAAAGAAATAGTAAGGCTACATGGAGTCCCAAAGATGATTGTTTCAGATAGAGATGCTATGTTCACTGCAGCCTTTTGGAAATGATTGTTTGGGGGCATGGGCACAAAACTGAATTTTAGTACTACCTATCACCCTCAGATAGAAAGGAAAATAGAGAGAACAAACCAGATTCTAGAGGATATGTTGAGAATGTATGTAATGGATAGGCCATCAAAATGGGAAGATTACTTGCATTTAGTTGAATTTTCCTACAATAACAACTATCAATCCTCCATCAAAATGAGTCCATTTGAGGCGCTCTATGGAAGGAAATGTCATAATCCTTTAAGTTGGAGAAAACCTGAAGATAAACTAGTGTTGGGGCCAGATACCTTACAAGAAATGGAAAGGATTTTCAAACAAATACAAAGAAATATTAAGACAGCACGGGATCGACAGGAAAACTATGCTAATAAAAAGAGAGTGCATCGAGAGTTCAAAGTGGGTGATCATGTATACTTCCATATTAAACCAAAAAAGAGCTCCCTTTATGCTGAAAGATGTGCAAAACTGACTCCTAGATATTGTGGTCCTTTTGAAGTTTTAGAAAGGGTGGGACCAGTGGCTTATAAGCTGGCCCTACCACCCCATGTTAAAGTTTATGATGTGTTTCATGTTTCATTATTAAAAAGATATATACATGACGCTTCTCACGTTGTGGATTGGAATGTGATACAGGTGGAACCAGAAGGGGAGTTCCTTCCAGAGTCGCTTCAAATATTGGAGCGGGAAGAAATTGAATTGAGGAACCGAACAATAGCAAGAGTAAAGGTTTAGTTGAAGCACTTTACTTCTGAAGAAGCTACATGGGAAAGAGAAGTTGAGATGATGGAAAAAATATCCATATTTGTTTGAAAAATGAAGTTTAGTAGTTAGTTGTCAACACCGAGGACGGTGTTTATTTTCAGAGGGGGAATATGTAACACCCCTAGTTTTAGGTTTTCGTTCAAGCTAGACATTTGAACTTTAATCCAAAGGGGGAGTGGACCCCAATGGATAAGTAGTGTGTGGATGTAATTAAGTATTTGATTATGAAAATTAAAGAAAATAATTCTGTGTATATTGACCAAATGAGAATGATGAGATCACTTACCAAATCCATGAGGTATGGAAAGAGGCTAAGACTTTCCCCAAAAATCTTTCAAAAACCCTTGAAATAATTTATTTCTAATTTAGATTTTTGAGGAAAAATCTAGATTTTCCCCAATGAGGTGGAGAGTAGTTGGGAAGAGGTAAAAAGTTGGAAAAGCAGAAAGCAGATTTAAAAATTCCTAAATAAGGGAAGCCTATGCAAACAGGAATAAAAGTATCCTATAATTCTGGACGCAGAATTAGAAACAGACTTTGGGGAGCATAATCTTAAATAAGCTACTCCAAAACAGATTGGGGTTGGTTTGTTCTAGAAGATGATCTCAGCTCGGGCGTGAGTTTTGAGGACGGAAGAACTCTGAGGTTGGGAGGTTGATCAATTGCAAAAGTGGTATGTCTCTAAGTTTTATGAATGGTTTAAGTACCTATTACTGTACAAAATGGTTATACATATTTTGTTAGATTAAAATATTGGACTTGTTATTCCCTACATTTAACAGGATTGTATAGAAGAAATTAATCCTCTTAACTCTGTAGAGTTGTAGGAATAAAAATCTGTGGGAAGAATCCAATAGAGTCTCTAAACCAATGTTGGTTTAAATTTGAGGATACATTTTACTCCACAGATGATTTAGTGATTTAACTTTAATTTGCTTCTGGATTAATAAAATGACGGTTGTATATAGGGAAAGAAAGCAGTATAATATTACATGAGCGGATATCACAAAGAAAAACTAGACAAACTGTAAACCTGATCTATGTAGGAAGTGATTTTAAACAGTTAAAGTTCTGTTAGAAATCCACAGGTATACATAGTTATTTAACAAAAGGCTGCAAGCTAAAGCTAAGCATGATTAGATATAATTTTTTTTATCTGCAATATAGACTGCTGATTGAAAGAAGGATAAGTGACAAATGCTTCCTTATCATTTTGAGATGAACATTCTGATTTTGAGGTAATAGTTAATTTTAACTCCATCTAAAGAATTCTCAGAAATTGCTAACTGGAAGAGAAAATATTATTGAAGGATGCAATAATCCTAGCAGTATTATTGTATCTACTTACAGAAGTAAAAATACGAAGTGAAGCATGAACCTAAGATAATAATTGTTAATAGATCCCTCCTACTCACCAGAAGGAAATGAGAAAACAGTTGGAATATATTCTAATCCATCTTACATATATATATATATATATATAGCAATTATTTTTATGGGAATAAATACAAGAGATTCTTTTCAAATTCTATAACTTGATAATTTGAAATGAAAACAGAGATCTTAACTCAGATTATTATTATTATTATTAATCAAAATGACACTGTTAACAAATATTATACTCTGTCGAAAATTCTATTGTAAAAGAACGCATAAATGTATAATCCATACAGCTAGCTTGGAAATCACAGAGACTATACAAATGTGTATATATAAATATACCAGAGAGTTATAAATGTGCGAATAATGGACAGAAAGGAAATAGAACTACTCTACTCGTTGCATAAAAAAAATAAAAATTTATTCTCCTCACAGTCAAATTTAAACGGTAAGGTGAGACAAGAATTAATATGTATGAAGGAAGTCCGACATGCATAACTTAGCAGTCAAATATTGGAAAACGTTTGTTAGGGTTTTCTCCTGAAGATGCTTAATTGACATTTGAGTATTTAAATTTAATGTGTATATACAATGATCCAAATTCATACTCTATACATAAAATTAAAAGTGTCGAGAACTCCTATCGGGTCTTAGCCTCCAGAAGGAGAAGCCATTAGAGAAACAGAGCCGGTGAGGCATTAACCCTGTATATTTCAAAATGAAATTTCAAAGGTCAGTGGATGAACCTACCCTAGAAATCGAAGAGAAAATTCAAGATATTGTGTGACAGTGGTTACCTGCATTCACACAATGTAAACGAAATTAAAAGAGAAATAAACAACGTAAATCAAATCGAGAGAAAAAGAGAAAAAGGAATAAACCTTTACGCAAATCAAAACGAGAGAAAAAGGAATCAAATCGAGAGACAAATGAGAAGGTTCGATACCTGGTTGAGGCCGAAAGCACTGACGCCGAATACATTCCTGTGGAGAATAACACAGTCAAATTAAAAGCCAGAATGGTAAACTAACAAGTTCAAGTATAAACATAAGAGCAAGAAAATAGATCGATATTATAAAAAAATTTCCCAACGATGTCAGGTTTGAAAATATACCATTTCGGCTATCAAAGGAGGAAGTATAAACCACGGCTTTTAGTGAGGATAAATCAAACCAAGGTATAGCATTCTTCAGCAAGCCAGGAACACATTGATTTCATAACTGGAGTCTATGTTCTTGGCCAGCAAATAATAGAAATATATATTAGCTTGTTGGCGTAGTCAAGATAACAAGTATTATTCTAATACAAAACGACGATACAAAACAAACTGGAGATTGATGCATTAATAGTCTGCAAGTAGAACTATAACACTTGCAACTAGAAGATGTTGATCTTCAGATTTAGAAACCCTACTATTCATTTTAAATTTGATGAAATAAAAACAAATAGGGATAGTGTTGACATAAACCGCAACCCAGGTGATATTTCCCACTAAAATGGGGATTACTTGTATCCTTGCGTCGATGCGATTATGTCGACATTCAAGTGCTGAAGTCTAGACCCCAAATTCCCTTCCTCGGCGCTGGAGTGATAGGCGGCCAAATAAAATGAAACGTAGAAGATTTTCAGCAGGGAGAATAACCACCTTTAAAACAAGATAGAAAAACCCTAAGTCTCGAACGAGATCCACGGTTCAAATTAGGGTTGAATAGATCGAGGGTGAGGAAGCGTGAAAGGGCAGAAAGGACGTAAAGAAATCCCGAGAGGTAGATTTACTGCTAGCCACAATTTAATGACTGGGTACAAAATGAACTCACCTCGAGAGGAGTTCTAACCTCGAAATAATATCCTTGGATATAAAAAAATCGAACATGCACTCCGAGTACCAGAACTTCAACAAGAAAATAAATACAAGTCGTATCAAGGGTACTAATAACCCAATCCATAAACACGAAGCCAGCTGGATGTTGGAAATATGATGCAGAGTGTTGTCCTTGATGGCAACCCACTAAATGAAGATGAAGACATGCGATTGTTGACATGTGTTGTCCTTGATGGCAAACCACCTGATGAAGTGATTCTTGACTTGATGGACTTGGTAAATGATGTAAATCTGATGTTTGTTGACAATATGATGCTGAGTGTTGTCCTTGAAAGGCAACCCACTTGATGAAGTTGTGCTTGAGAGAATATGTTCTTGATGAAGAAAATATGATGTTTCTACAATGTGTACAGAAGGCAATGAAGAAAGGAATTCAGAATGTGCTCAAAATATGATGAAAAGAGTATGTCTCTTTGTATACGCGGATTTGCCTAGGGGAAGTCGCGTATGCACGCGGAACAGAACGTTCGAAGTCGCGTATGGGCAAAAGCGCTCAAAAAGTGCAAAACCAAGGGTAACCACCATGGTATTGACCCATTGTATTGGGTAATGATCCGCCTAATTGACCCCGTCCAGGTAGTTTTGGGCTCGTCGTATTGGTTTGGCTCGTGGTATTGAAAAAGGGGCCCGTGGTATTGAAAAAGGATAAACCTATATAAGGAGAAGAAATTCATTGTGCAAATCATGAGTGTGGGTGCAAGATGTCTGAGCTTGAATGAATACTTCTCTCTAAAGTAGATCTGAATGGAAGGGTTACACTTGAAGACAAATCTGAAGGTATGATGCACCAATGATGAAGAAGGGGATCTAGATCTGAAATGCACTTGTATTTGCTAGATCTGCTTATGGAAGGCCTAGATCTGTGATGAGGCGAACATCTAGGCGAACATCTGTCTGAAGTGAAAAGGGTAAATCTGAATTGAACATCTGATCTGATGTAGTATGCAGCTCTGTAATCATTGAAGATCTATACGCTACTTCGCCGCGGAGGAAGCGCGTATATACGCAGCTTCGCTGAAGTGAAAGCGCGTATGCGCAATAAAATATACACTGAGGTATACGCTGGTTTGTGTGGACGGAAGCGCGTATATACGCGACATCAGTGAAGGAAAAGCGCGTATGCAAACTAGGGTTTGCTGAAGCAAGGGGTATGAAATATCTGATCTGTTCTGCTGTGTTTCTGCTATCTGATCTGTGTTGATATGTATCTGTTGGTGATGTATGTTTGTGCTTAAAAGTATGGAAAGGGTCCAGTATGAAAATATGATGAAATGTGGCCTGCAAGTGGTGTTCTATTGAAGTTGTTGGATCCAGTGTGAAAATTGATGAAACGTGGTCCAAAGAGGTGCTGAGGGTTGTAGCCTTCAGTCAGGGGGTCGTAGCTCCCTTCCAGGTGAGGCTGGTAAACGAGATCGGGGGGTCGTAGCTCCCTTCCAGGAGAGGCTGGTAAACGAGTCAGGGGGTTGGAGCTCCCTTCCAAGAGAGGCTGGTAAATGAGCGCAGGTGGGTGCCTGCGTGCTGGTCAAGTCTGCGCCAGCACATATGTTGTAAGATGTTTTCTCTATAATAAAATATTGAAGGCTGAACAACTGCAGCGGTGGTTTTCTCCCGATTTGGGTTTCCACCTAAAAATCCTGGTGTTCATGTGTGATGCTTTGTGTGATGGCTTATTCTGTTCTTACTGCACATGTTTACTGTTTATTAAACATCCGATGAATGAATGATGGAATAATAGGAGTGAAGATTTAATGACATATCTAGATCTTTGTGTATACGCTAGTTTTATAAAGGGGATCCGCGTATATACGCTAGTTTACTGAAGGAAAGTAGCGTATGGGTTTTAAGGAATGAAAAAGTAAAAAGATTTGATTACGCAGTAAATACTGATTCACCCCCCCCTCTCAGTATTTTTCCCAACAATTGGTATCAGAGGGTGGTCCTTCTGCAGAAGCTTGATCGCTTGAAGGAGATCCGTCGCAATGGGAAGTCAAGAAGGAGTGATGCCTATAAAGCCACCTCTATTCAATGGAAGCAATCTGATTTTCTGGAAGGTACGAACAAAAGCATATCTGCAAAGTCTTGGTGCAGATGTATGGGCAATCGTGCAAGAAGGTTATCAATACCCAGCAAATATTCCTACTGATGCAGCTGAAAGGAAGAAGTATGAAACCAATGCCAAAGCAGTAAATGTCTTGCTAGGAAGCATGTCTGAATCAGAATTTGCTAAAGTGATGCAGCTACATTCAGCAAAAGAAATATGGGACAAAATCATTCTGATCTATGAAGGAGACACAAAGGTAAAAAGTGCAAAACTCCAAACTCTTAGAATTGAATATGAAAATTTGAAGATGCATAGTGATGAGAGTGTTGCCAGTTTCTTTCTTCGTCCGGATGATATTGTAAATCGAATGAGAAATTTGGGTGAAACCATGGCTGATACTACTCTGGTGGAAAAGGTCTTAAGATCATTGACTTCAAAATTTGACTCTAAAGTTTCAGCAATTGAAGAAAGGCAAGATTTGCAAACTCTTACTATTGTTCAATTACATGGTACTCTGACTGCTTTTGAAATGAGACAAGGAGGCCCTTCTCAAGTAAGAGAAGTTTCTTTTAAGGCATCTACAAAAGGAAAGGAAAAGGAAGTTGTCAAAGAATCCCGCTATATATCCGATGAAGAAGAAGCAAATTTCGTGAGAAAGCTCCAACTAGGTACTGGAAGATTCAAAGGTAAGCTTCCCTTCAAATGTTTTGAGTGTGGAAAATTTGGTCATTATGCTGCAAAATGTCCTTATAAAGGAAAAGAAGTAGTAAGAAGAAATAAGAACCGATCTAGCTCTAAGAAAAGTTACTATACTAATGAATATAGTGATGGGTCATCTAATAGTGAGGAAGAATGTGAAGAAGATCTTAGACTTCTCATGGCATTTGAACAAAAAGAAGAGAAGGATACTTTTATGGATGCTCTAGAGGAAAACGATTTTCTTGAAGAAAATAATCAACTCAAACTACGCTTAGAAGAACAAAAGATAATCAGAGAGACCATTGAAAAGCAGCTTGAAGAAGCAAAGAAATATATTGAAAAACTAGAATGTGAAGTGGTAAGTCAAAGAAAAGAAGTTGAGAAAGCAAAAACCTTGAATCTTAGATTTGCTAAAGGATCTGAAACCTTAGATGAGATCATAAAGGTACAACGTTCTCCTCTTATAAAGACAGGTCTTGGATATACCGGAGAATCTTCTCAAACTTCAGCACCAAACTATCTAAAAGCAGTTACAGGTGGTTTACATCATTCAGCCACTCAGCAAGGGAATGAAGGATCTCTACAGGGAAAGCAGGACCATCTCAATTCAAGGTACACTAACAGGGATAGCTTTCAAAGACACTACAACCAACAGGTAAATTCAAATAGAAGATTCCATGATCGCAGAAATTTCTACTTCAATGGGCAATGTTTCACTTGTCACAATTTTGGTCATAAAGCTATTCAATGTGTTGCATATAAAACCATCATGACAAGAGAAGCAAGAAAGAAAAGGTTGGATACTGAACCAAAGAAGAATACCTATAAAAATTTTTCTCCTCTTCAAAGTGAAGTTGAATGTACTTATTGTAATAACTTTGGCCATGAAGAATCTGAATGCAGGAACAAGATCCAGCCAAAAGACCATGTTCCCTCAAGCTCTAAAGTGTGGAAAAAGAAAGAACCGTCAGTTGAAAATTGTGGGATAGCATTATTTGCAGAAGGTGAAGAAAATCAATGGTACATCGATAGTGGGTGCTCAAGACACATGACAGGTGACAAAAGCAAACTTCATACTTATAATGCTCTAGAAAAGGAAAAGAAAGTTACATTTGGTAATGATACTCCTGCTGTTATTAAAGGAAAAGGGTCAATATTTCTAAAAGAAAAAGTGAAGGCTAAAGATGTCATGTATGTTGATGGATTAAGGCATAACCTGTTAAGTGTTAGTCAAATGTGTGATCAAGGTGCAGAAGTGGTCTTCAGTTCCAAAGAATGTGTGGTTCGTGATCTTGATACAGGTAGAATCATTATAAAAGGAAAAAGAAATCCAAGCAACCTGTATGTACTAAACGGCATAGATCAATGTTACTTGAGCAAATATTCAGAAAATTGGATATGGCATAGAAGGCTGGGGCATCTAAGTTTCTCTCAAATCAACAAAGCATGCAGACTTCAAGCTGTTCGTGATCTTCCCAAGGTCAATCTTCCAGAAAGTATCATATGCAAATCTTGTCAATTTGGTAAGCAGACCAGAGTACGATTCAATGCCAAAGAAGGATCATCAAGTAAGCCTCTTGAAATCATTCATACTGACATCTGTGGACCTATGAGGAAAAATTCATTACATTGGGATGAATACTATATCTTATTTATTGATGACTACTCTAGAATGTGTTGGATCGGGTTCATTAAACACAAAGATCAAGCATTTGAAAAATTTCAGAGCTTCAAAGCATTGGCAGAAAATGAATTAGATCTAAAAATCAAGTGTCTTAGATCTGATCGAGGAGGAGAATATTCATCAAATGAATTCTTTGAATTTTGTGAACAACATGGCATAAAAAGACAATTCTCTATAGCAGGCACTCCACAACAAAATGGTGTAGCAGAAAGAATGAATAGAACAATTGTTCAAATGGCTAGAGCTATGCTAGCTGATTCTGGCATTTCTAACATGTTCTGGAGTGAAGCAGCATTTACAGCTGTTAACATTCTCAACAAGGCTCATGTTCGGGTAAATAGTGAAAAAACTCCATATGAACTCTGGTATGGTAATTCTCCCACTGTGAAGCATTTTAAAGTTTTTGGAAGTAAATGCTTTATAAAAAATAATGATGAAAAGCTTGGCAAGTTTGAACCTAGATCAGATGAAGGGATATTTCTTGGTTACACATCTTCAAGCAAAGCATACACATGTTACAATAAAAGGCTTCAAAAGGTTGTTGAATGTATTGATGTTGTTATTGATGAGTCTCCTGCAGCTCCTAAAGAAGAAAAACAAACAAAAAAAGAAGATGGTAGTGATATATGGCCTTCTACATCAGATGGAAATGATATATACAATGGATCCAATGAAGAACCTGAAGATGATCTATCTGAAAAAGCTCCATCCAGATATGTTCAAAAGAATCATCCCGAATCTCAAATTTTGGGTGACAAAGAATCTGGTGTACGAACAAGGAGAACTCTTGTAGGATCTTCTAATCATTTGGCACTCATATCCACAATTGAACCACACAATGTTAATGAAGCTAGCAAATATGAATGTTGGAGGCAAGCCATGGATGACGAACTTGTTCAAATTGAAAAAAATGACACTTGGGATTTGGTTCCAAGACCTCATGACAAAAATGTCATTGGAACTAAATGGATTTTCAAGAATAAGTTAAATGAGAATGGGGATTGTGTAAGAAACAAAGCTAGACTGGTTTGCAAAGGGTATACTCAACAAGAAGGTATAGACTTTGAAGAAAATTTTGCTCCTGTAGCTAGACTTGAAGCCATAAGAATGTTTCTTGCTTTTTCAAGTTATCAACACATCAAAGTTTATCAAATGGATGTTAAATCTGCTTTTCTTAATGGTGATCTTGAAGAAGAAGTATATATAGAACAACCAGAAGGATTCATTTTGGGAAATGATGCAAATCTTGTTTGTAGACTCAAAAAGGCTCTATATGGTCTCAAACAACCTCCAAGGGCTTGGTATTATCGTCTTGACAAATATCTTCATCAACAAGGATTTTCAAAAGGGTCTGCTGATAGCAACTTATACACAAAAGTTGAAAATGACAAACTATTGATTGTGGTTGTATATGTTGATGACATCATTTTTGGGAGTAACAAAGAATATATGAGTCAAAAATTTGCCTATGTCATGCAGCAAGAATTTGAAATGTCTCTACTTGGGGAACTAACATTCTTTCTTGGCTTACAAGTGCATCAAGCTGCAGATGGTATATTTCTGTCACAAACAAAATATCTTAAGCAAATTCTGAAGAAGTATGGCATGGAAGAATGCAAACCTGTAAGTACACCAATGATAATCGGATGCAGTCTCAGTTCTAATGATGATTCTCCCATAGTGAATCAACCAGAATACAGATCGATGATAGGAAGTCTGCTTTATCTCACTGGGACTAGACCAGACATCATGCATACAGTTGGGATTGTAGGAAGATTCCAAGCTAATCCAAAAGAGTCTCATCTTCAGGCTGTCAAAAGAATTTTCAAATATCTACAAGGAACTCAAGATTTTGGTCTATGGTATCCGAAGAATGCTAATCTTACTCTTCATGCTTACACTGATGCAGATTGGGCTGGAAGTGTTGATGATTGGAAAATCACTAGTGGTGGTGCATTCTATATGGGACCCCGGTTAGTATCTTGGTTCAGCAAGAAGCAAAATTCTATTGCCTTATCAACAGCTGAAGCAGAGTATGTAGCTGCCGCATCTTGTTGCACTCAACTCCTATGGATGATGCAAACCTTGCAATATTTTCAAATCAAATGTGCAACTCCTATCTCCATTAAGTGTGACAATACAAGTGCCATCAGTATTTCAAAGAATCCTGTTATGCATTAAAAGACCAAGCACATTCCCATCAAGTATCACTTCTTACGTGAACAAGTGCTTGAGCAAACAGTGAAGTTGGAGTATGTTCCCTCCAAAGAACAAATTGCTGATATTTTTACCAAACCTCTGCCCAGGGAAGCGTTCGAGTATCTAAGACAGAAGCTGGGAGTGTTATCTGCCAATCAAAAGAACAAATCTGCATAATTTTAGAAGATGGCTTGAGATACGCGGATTTCCTGAAACACAATCGCGTATACATGCGAGTTCATGCACAGAAAACCGCGTATGACTGATTGCTGACAATTTTTGGTTGGTTCAGCTCTCTTCAGCACAGCTGCAGTGCTGTTTGGTATCTCTGGTGGTGTTCCAGTTCTCATAAATCTGTTTCTAATGTTTTGATGCCTTGATGATTTGTTGGTGAAAATGTTCAGGATGCACAAACTAAGGGGGAGCCTTAGTCATATGAAAAGGATGCATGGATGCACAGATTCATGGGGAGCATTAGCGTTGCTGAGTATAATGCATTGTTGGCATTATGATGGTTCTGTTATATGATCTCTCTTGAGGTCTTCTTGGTATTGGTAATGAAAAGTCATATTTGTATTTTTGATGAAAAGGTCATGTTGAGACCCTTGATGTAAAATCTGTAATATTCAGTCATGTATGAACTTGTCAAATTTGTAAACCCACTTGGTTGGGTAGCTGAATTGAAATATGTAAACCCACTTGGTTGGGTACTTGAGTCTCATATGTAAATCCACTTGGTTGGATATTTGATGTAAGTATGAGTCTTTGGTGATAGGAAGAGTCATGTACTTTATTGAAAAATATGTTTGAAGATTCAGCATGAACTCAGGGGGAGCTTGGCCACTTCAGCACATATCAGATCTGCAGAATGTTTCTTCCACATGAGGAGAAAAGGGGGAGAATGTTGGTTTTTGATCCGCCCTTTGCCCTTGATGTCAAAGGGGGAGAGTGACATGGTGTTTGACTAAAGAGAAGATAATGATGTGACATATTTGGGAGAGTGACATGGTATCACCATCGTGGTTGCCATCAAGTCCAAAGGGGGAGATTGTTGGAAATATGATGCAGAGTGTTGTCCTTGATGGCAACCCACTGAATGAAGATGAAGACATGTGACTGTTGACATGTGTTGTCCTTGATGGCAATCCACCTGATGAAGTTATGCTTGACTCGATGGACTTGGTAAATGATGTAAATCTGATGTGATATGTTGTTGAGTGTTGTCCTTGAAAGGCAACCCACTTGATGAAGATGATGAAAACTTACTTGATGAAGTTGTGCTTAAGAGAATGTGTTCCTGATAAAGAAAATATGATGTTTCTACAATGTGTACAGAAGGCTATGAAGAAAGGATTTCAGAATGTACTCAAAGTATGATGAAAAAGAGTATGTCTCTTGGTATACGCGGATTGGCCTAAGGGAAGTCGCGTATGCACGCGGAAAAGAACGTGCCAAGTCGCGTATGGGCTAAAGCGCTCAAAAAGTGAAAAACCAAGGGTAACCACCATGGTATTGACCCATTGTATTGGGTAATGATCCGCCTAGTTGACCCCGTCCAGGTAGTTTTGGGCTCATGGTATTGTTTTGGCCCATGGTATTGAAAAAGGGGGCTCATGGTATTGATAAAGGGTAAACCTATATAAGGAGAAGAAATTCATTGTGCAAATCATGAGTGTGGGTGCAAGATGTCTGAGCTTGAATGAATACTTCTCTCTGAAGTAGATCTGAATGGAAAGGGTTACAATTGAATGAATAGATCTGAATGTATGATGCACCAATGATGAAGAAGGGGATGTAGATCTGAAATGTACTTGTATTTGCTAGATCTGTTTATGGAGTGATTAGATCTGTGATGAGGCGAACATCTGTCTGAGGTAAAGGGTAAAATCTGAAGTGATGTATCTGTTGTGAAGAATTGCAATGACATAAAAGTCTGAAGAACCATACGCTAGTTCGCCGAAGAGGAAGCGCGTATATACGTGGCTTCGCTGAAGAGAAAGCGCGTATGCGCAATGAAATTGGATCTGTAATATGTACAGAAGTATACGCTGGTTTATGTGAACGGAAGCGCGTATATACGCGACATCAGTGAAAGGAAAGTGCGTATGCAAACTAGGGTTTGCTGAAGTCTGTGGTAAGAAATGTCTGATCTAATCTGCTGTGTTGCTGCTATCTGTATTCTACTGTTCTGAGTTGTCTGTATCAGTTTGGTTGTATGGTTGAGCTTGATAGCATGGAGAGGGTCCAGTCTGAAAATATGATGAAACGTGGCCTGCAAGTGTTGTTCTATTGAAGTGGTTGGATCCAGTGTGAAAATTGATGAAACGTGGTCCATAGAGGTGCTGAGGGTTGTAGCCTTCAGTCAGGGGGTCGTAGCTCCCTTCCAGGTGAGGCTGGTAAACGAGATCGGGGGGTCGTAGCTCCCCTCCAGGAGAGGCTGGTAAACGAGTCAGGGGGTTGGAGCTCCCTTCCAGGAGAGGCTGGTAAACGAGCGCAGGTGGGTGCCTGCGTGCTGGTCAAGTCTGCGCCAGCACATATGCTGTAAGATGTTTTCTCTATAATAAAATATTGAAGGCTGAGCAACTGCAGCGGTGGTTTTATCCCGATTTGGGTTTCCACCTAAAAATTCTGGTGTTCATGTGTGATGCTGTGTGTGATGGCTTATTCAGTTCTTAATGCACATGCTTACTGTTTATTAAACATCTGATGAATGAATGATGGAATAATAGGAGTGAAGATTTAATGACATATCTAGATCTTTGTGTATACGCTAGTTTCATAAAGGGGATCCGCGTATATACGCTAGTTTACTGAAGGAAAGTAGCGTATGGGTTTTAAGGAATGAAAAAGTAAAAAGATTTGATTACGCAGTAAATACTGATTCACCCCCCCCTCTCAGTATTTTTCCCAACACTGGAGAGAATAAATAGCCAATTAATACCATGTATCGTGGTAGTGTAACATGAATAACAAGACTACCAAACACATCAACCATAACCAAGTACATGCGAACACACAAAGTTTCATCTCATAAATGATGGCGTATCAAACCTTTCGTTAGTGGATAAGCGGTGAACAAAAATGGTATGGTATTAAGACTTCTAAAAGTTAGCATTGAGAGTTAATTACTGATCGATTGAGTTAAGTCGACATGTAAAAGTATTTAAATCATTAGGTCGATACGTATATGGAATCGAATCATTCGTGGAAAGGAATTAAAGTTAGAACTAAGGTTGAAATTCGATATCCCTCAATCATGATGGGATCGAATTTAAATAATGATCTTTTACGCTAGGTTGACCCAAAGCACATTATGAGTATTGAAAGTCGATAGACGTAGGTGATGGGTCGACTAGCAATAGATTACTTGAAAGAGAACTTATGGAATTAAAACCATGGGGATTAATAACATATAGTTATTAAAATGACATCTTAACATATAGAGGAGATAGAAAACGAGGATATATATATATATATATATATATATATATATATATATATATATATATATATGGAGATAAATATTTAATTAAAATTTCATGTTTATTGTAGAGCCCATGGTAAGTGGACAATATTCAATGCTAGTAAGGAAACAAAAGAGTCACAAATTGGACAACTAGATAAATTATGTGTCAGTAAAATGCCTATATTGATAGGCCAAAAAAAAATAAAAAAAGTGAGTGGTGTTCAAGGAGAGATGTTACAAATGGTATCAGAGCCCATGTTAGAAAATATGGACTGTTGTTGTGCTCACTGTATATATTATTTTCTGTTAGAAATTTGTTTTGTTACTGATGTTGTTTTGTTTAGTGTACAGTGGTACTAGAATTGAAAAGTTAATGGCTGAAGGAGATGAAATTTATGTGGATCTACGTGATGAAGATAATACACCAGATCCCAACGCTCCTTTGATGGCTATGTTGCACAGGTTGCAACGGGAGATGGTTGAGTTAAGAATCCAGAATGACAGACTGTCATTAGCCAGTGAGGAGTAGGAGAAGCTCATAAGAGAACTAACTTCGAGGAACAGCCAACAAGGTGAAGGTTCCGGAAAGAGGAAGAAAGGTAAGTTCTCTGATGAATCTAAGGAAGATGATATTACTAGATATCAGTCTAAACAGAGAAAGGAATTATAGGGAGAATTCCAGAAAATTAAGCCTCCCTCCTATGATGGGGGGAAGGAGGAAGATGCTGAGGCATGGTTGTTGAATATGATTAAGTACTTTCAGGTCTATGAATACGAGAGCAATCTGAAGGCCAGGTTAGCTGTCTACCAGTTGCAGGGTAAAGCTACATTTTGGTGGGAACAAACAAAAATGGTCCATGCTATTGATGAAAATACAATGACTTGGGAAGATTTCCAAGTCAAGTTTAAAAGCTGTTATTTGAACGAACGTTATTATGATGATAAAGCAAAGGAGTTCCATGAACTCAGGCTAGGACAACTCACCATAGATAAGTTTTTCACTAAGTTTACAAATCTGTTAAGGTATGTTTCTTATATTCAGGAAGAGAAGGCAAAGGTACAAAGGTTTTTGAATTGATTGCCTGCTGCGTACAAGGAGAAAATAGAATTCGATAATCCAAAAACTATGGATGAAGCAGTGAGGAAAGCTAGATTATGCTACCAACAATTTAAAGGCAAGGGTGAACGTGGAAAAAGCTAGGTAAATAAGAGTGAATTCAAAGGGAAGAAACGAAAACCAGCTTACTTGAAGAACTTTGGCAGGGACCATCAACAAAAGAAATTTAATAAACCCAGGAAATTCAAACTGCTCAGTCACAAGTTGGTTCAAAACAAATAGAGGGAGATAATAATTAGGAAGGAGCAGTCAAAATGCAGGAACCATTGAAATGTTGGGGTTGTGGAGAACCTCATCTGTTGAGGGATTGTCCACACAAAAATATTCAGATGATTATGAGGGATCGAGAAGCTACCACAGTGAATGACATAACCAGAAATATACCCACTATCAGTGCATCACTGGAGAACCGACAAGAAGAACACCAAGCTACTATGGTCGAGATGGAAGGTAAGATTGCTGACCAAGCTGTTACAGTTTTGATTGATCCTAGTGCTTCTTTGAGTTACATTAGTCCATAAGTTGTAGAGAAATGCAATCTCAAAAATGAAAAATTTCAGCAGCCTTGGCTGGTCCAGTTAGCCACTGGCACCAAGAGAAAAGTAACTCATAAGTTACCTCAAACAGCAATTAAGTTAAATGATCTTCGGAGAGAAGTAAGTTTAAACATTTTTCCATTAGGCTCCTATGATTTGCTGTTAGGAATGGACTGGTTAGAAAAGAGAAAGGCTATGATGAATTATTGGGATAAAAATTTGCAGTACATAGATGAGGAAGGGAGACCCTTTATACTTAAAGGAAAACCAAAACCAATTTCTATAAGACAAATATCAGCCCTACAATTAAAAAGAACAGCTAGAAAAGGGTACCAAGTATATGTGGTACATGTTGAAGAATTAGGGCAGCAACCTGAAGAAAATATGATAGACACTCTGCCAATGGTAAGAGAGTTCAAGGAAGTTTTTCCAGAGGAGATTCCTCATCTTCCCCCTAAAAGAGAGATTGAATTTTCCATCAATTTGGTGCCTAGAGCAACCCTCGTTTCCGGAGACCCTTATCGGATGAGTCCCCCAGAACTCATGGAGTTGAAAATGCAATTGCAAGAATTTTTCGATAAAGGTTATATTAGACCAAGTGTGTCTCCTTGGGAAGTGCTAGTGCTGTTGATGAAAAAGAAGGATGGAACCTTTAGAATGTGCATAGATTACCGTCAATTGAATAGGTTGACCATCAAAAATAGGTACCCATTACCCATGATTGATTACCTTTTTGATCAAGTAAGAGGGACTTCTGTATTTTCTAAGATTGATCTGAGGACTGGTTATCGCCAACTCAGAATTAGGGAGGAAGACATTAGTAAAACAACTTTTCGAACCAGGTATGGTCACTACGAATTTGTAGTCGTACCTTTTGGTTTGACCAATGCCCCTTCCACTTTTATGTGCTTGATGAACAACGTTTTGAACAAGTACTTAGATAAATTTGTACTGGTGTTCATAGATGATATTCTGGTTTATTCAAAAAGTAAGGAAGAACATCAGGAACACTTAAGAAGAGTTTTGCAAACTCTGAAGGAAGACCAGTTATATGCCAAATTCAGTAAATGTGAATTTTATAAAGACAAAATTCAATACTTAGTGCATATTATTTCTAAAAAAGGATTGGCTGTGGACCCTGAGAAAATAAAGGCTATCAGAGAATGGCCGGTGCCCACTGATGTTTTAGTGGTAAGGTCATTTATGGGAATTGCAGGTTATTATCGCAGATTTGTGGAAATATTTTCTGCAATAGCATATCCCATAACTTCATTACAAAGGAAAGGTGCCAAATATGAGTGGACTGAAAAATGCCAAAACAATTTTGAACAACTAAAATTAAAACTCACTACAGCCCCTATACTGAAGATTACAGACCCTGACAAAGATTTTTTTGTGTGTACTGATGCATGTAGAGAGGGGTTGGGAGGAGTTTTGCTGCAGGAAAATTTTGTTATTGCATATGAATCTCAGAAAATTAAGACACATGAACAGAATTATAGGGTATATGATTTGGAATTGGCTGCTGTAATTCATGCCTTGAAGATGTGGCGACACTATCTTCTTGGAAATTTTTTTACCTTGATGACCGATCATATTAGTCTCAAATATTTTTTCTCTCAAACAGATTTGAATGCCCGACAAGCCAGATGGTTGTCTTTTCTGAGTGAATTTGATATGGAGATAAAACATATCAAAGGGAAATAAAACAAAATCGCTGATGCTCTGAGAAGAAATGCTTGTCAAAACATAAGTAGCGTTGGGGGGAGTGCTAATCTTGATTTAGAAGAACTAGTTAAAAGGGTAGCAGATTAAGATCCTAGTTATGAAAGTGTGCAATTAAAAATGCAGAAAAAGGAGATGGCTGAGTACACCCAAATTCGAAGAGGACTAATCTGGTATAAAAACAGATTGTATATTCCTAATGTAGAGTCCTTGAAAAAAGAGATCCTAGATGAATATCATAAAAAACCATATTCAGGACATCCCAGATATCAGAAAATTCTAACAGCCTTGAAAAAGAATTTTTTTTGGCTAGGAATGAAAAAAGATGTAGCAGAATATTTAGCTAGATGCATGGAGTGTCAACTAGTTAAAGTTGAGCATCAGCATCCTGCTGGTCTTCTGAATCCCTTGCAAATTGCAGAATGGAAGTGGGACATTGTTTCTATAGATTTCATAACCGGGTTACCCAAAACAAAGTATTAGCATGACTCAGTGATGGTAGTGGTAGATACCTTAAAAAATGCCACACACTTCATACCTGTGAAATCTACTTTTGGGACAACCCAAGTAGAAGATGTGTTCCTAAAAGAAATAGTAAGGCTACATGGAGTCCCAAAGATGATTGTTTCAGATAGAGATGTTAGGTTCACCGCAGCCTTTTGGAAAGGGTTGTTTGGGGGCATGGCCACAAAACTGAATTTTAGTACTGCCTTTCACCCTCAGACAGACAGGAAAACAGAGAGAACAAACCAGATTCTAGATGATATGTTGAGAATGTATGTAATGGATAGTCCATCAAAATGGGAATATTACTTACATTTAGCTGAATTTGCCTACAATAAAAACTATCAATCCTCTATCAAAATGAGTCCATTTGAGGCGCTCTATGCAAGGAAATGTCGTACTCCTTTAAGTTGGAGCCAACCTGAAGATAAACTAGTGTTGGGGCTAGATACCTTACAAAAAATGGAAAGGATTGTCAAACAAATACAAGGAAATATTAAGACAGCATAGGATTGACAGAAAAACTATGCTGATAAAAAGAGAGTTCATTGAGAGTTCAAAGTGGGTGATCATGTATACTTGCGTATTAAACCAAAAAGAGCATCCTTTATGCTGGAAGCTGTGAAAAACTGGCTCCTAGATATTGTGGTCCTTTTGAAGTTTTAGAAAGGGTGGGACCAGTGGCTTATAAGATGGCCCTACCACCCAATGTTAAATTTCATGATGTGTTTCATGTTTCATTATTAAAAATATATATACATGATTCTTCTCACATTGTGGATTGGAATGTGATACATGTGGAACCAGAAGGGGAGTTCCTTCTAGAGCCGCTTCAAATATTGGAGCGGGAAGAAATTGAATTGAGGAACCGCACAATAGCAAGAGTAAAGGTGGAGTGGAAGCACTTTACTGCTCAAGAAGCTACATGGGATAGAGAAGCTGAGATGATGGAAAAAATATCCATATTTGTTTGAAAAATGAACTTTAGTAGTTAGTTGTCAACACCGAGGACGGTGTTTATTTTCAGAGGGGGAATATGTAACACCCCTAGTTTTATGTTTTCCTTCAAGTTAGACATTTTAACTTTAATCCAAAGGGGGAGTGGACCCCAATGGATAAGTAGTGTGTGGATGTAATTAAGTATTTGATTATGAAAATTAAAGAAAATAATTCTGTGTATATTGACCAAATGAGAATGATGAGATCACTTTCCAAATCCATGAGGTATGGAAAGAGGCTAAGACTTTCCCCAAAAATATTTCAAAAACCCTTGAAAGAGTTTATTTATAATATAGATTTTTGAGGAAAAATCGAGATTTTCCCCAATGAGGTGCAGAGTAGTTGGGAAGAGGTAAAAATATGGAAAAGCAGAAAGCAGCTTTAAAAGTTCCTAAATAAGGGAAGCCTAGGCAAACAGGAATAAAAGCATCCTGTAATTCTGGACGCAGAATTAGAAACAGGCTTTGGGGAGCATAAGCTTAAATAAACTACTCTAGAACAGGTTGGGGTTGGTCTGTTCTAGGAGATGATCTCAGCTCGGGGGTGAGTTCTGGAGGATGGAAGAACTCTAAGGTTGGGAGGTTGGTCAATTGCAAAAGCGGTATCTGTCTAAGTTTTATTAATGGTTTAAGTACCTATTACTGTAAAAAATGGTTATACATATTTTTTTAGATTAAAATATTGGACTTGTTATTCCCTACATTTAATAGAATTTTATAGAAGAAATTAATCCTCTTAACTCTGTAGAGTTGTACGAATAAAAATATATGGGAAGAATCCAGCAGAGTCTCTAAACAAATCTTGGTTTAAATCTGAGGATACATTTTACTCCACAGATTATTTAGTGATTTAACATTGATCTGCTTCTGGATTCATAAAATGACTATTGCATATAGGGAAAGAAAGCAGTATAATATTACATGAGTGAATATCACAAAGAAAAACTAGACAAACTGTAAACCTGATCTATGTAGGAAGTGATTTTAAACAGTTAAAGTTATGTTAGAAATCTACAGGTATACAGAGTTATTTAACAAAAGGCTACAAGCTAAAGCTAAGCATGATTAGATACAAATTTTTTTAGCTGCACTATAGACTGCTGATTGAAAGAAGGATAAGTGACAAATGATTCCGTATCATTTTGAGATGAACATTCTTCTTCTGAAGTAATAGTTAATTTTAACTCCATCTAAAGAACTCTCAGAAATTGCTAACTGGAAGAGCAAATATTATTGAAGGATGCAATAATCCTAGTAGTATTATTGTATCTACTTACAGAAGTAAAAATACAAAGTGAAGCATGAACCTAAGATAATAATTGTTAATAGGACCCTCCTACTCACCAGAAGGAAATGAGAAAATAGTTGGAGTATATTCTAATACATCTTACACACACACACACACACACACACACACACACATATATATATATATATATATATATATATATAGCAATTATTTTTATGGGAATAAATACAAGAGATTTTTTTTTAAATTCTATAACTTGATAATCCGAAATGAAAACAGAGATCTTAACTCAGATTATTATTATTATTATTAATCAAAATGACATTGTTAAAAAATATTATACTTTGTCCAAAATTCTATTGTAAAAGAATGCATAAATGTATAATCCATACAGCTAGCTTGGAAATCACAGAGGCTATACAACTGTGTATATGTAAATATACCAGAGACTTATAAATGTGCGAATAATGGACAAAAAGGAAATAGAACTACTGTACTCATTGCATAAAAAAAAAATATTATTCTCCTCACAGTCAAATTTAAATGGCAAGGTGAGACAAGAATTAATATGTATGAAGGAAGTCTAACATGCATAACTTAGTAGTCAAATATTGGAAAATGTTTGTTAGGGTTTTCTCCTGAAGATACTCAATTCAAATTTGAGTATTTAAATTTAATGTTTATATACAGTGATCCAAATTCATACTCTCTACATAAAATTAAAAGTGTCGAGAACCCCTATTAGGTCTTAGCCTCCAGAAGGAGAAGCCATTAGAGAAATAGAGCCGGTGGGGCATTAACCCTATATATTTCAAAACGAAATTTCAAAGTTCAGTGGATGAACCTACCCTAGAAATCGAAGAGAAAATTCAAGAGATTTTGTGACAGTGGTTACTTGCATTCACACAATGTAAACGAAATTAAAAGAGAAATAAACAACGTAAAATTTATAAAGGGGTTAAATAAACCTTTATGCAAATCAAGAGAAAAACGAATCAAATCGAGAGACAAATGAGAAGGTTTGATACCTGGTTGAGGCCGAAAGAACTGACGCCAAATACATTTATGTGGAGAATAACACAGTCAAATTAAAAGCTAGAATGGTAAACTAATGAGTTCAAGTATAAACCTAAGAGCAAGGAAATAGAGCGATGTTATAAAAAAATTTCCCAACGATGTCAGGTTTGACAATATACCATTTCGGCTATCAAAGGAGGAAGTATAAACCACGAATTTTTGTGAGGATAAATCGAACCAAGGGATAGAATTCTTCAGCAAGCCTGGAACGCATTGATTTCATAACTGGAGTATATGTTCTTGGCCAGAAAATAATCGAAAGATATATTAGCTTGTTGGTGTAGTCAAGATAACAAGTATTATTCCAATACAAAACAATTATACAAAACAAACTAGAGATTGATGCATTAATATTCTGCACGTCGAACTATAACACTTGCAACTAGAAGATGTTGATCTTCAGATATAGAAACCCTGATATTGATTTTAAATTTGATGAATTCAAAACAAATAGGGATAGCGTTGACAAAAACCACAACTGAGGCGATATTTCCCACTAAAATGGGGATTACCTATATCCTTTAGTTGATGAGATTATGTTGACATTCAAGCGCTGAAGTCTAGACCCGAAATTCCCCTCCTCGGCGCTGAATTGATAGGCGCCCAAACAAAATGAAATGCAGAAGATTTTCACCAGGGAGAACAACCGCCTTTAAAACAAGATAGAAAAACCCTAAGTCTCGAACGAGATCCATGGTTCAAATTACGGTTGAATAGATCGAGGGTGAGGAAGCGTGAAAGGGCAGAAAGGACGTCAAGAAATCTCGAGAGGTAGATTTACTGCTAGCCACAATTTAATGACTGGGTACAAAATTAACTCACCTCGAGAGGAGTTCTAACCTCAAAATAATATACTTGGATATGAAAAAATCTAACATGCACTCTGAGTACCAGAACTTCAACAATAAAATAAATACAAGTCATATCAAGGGTACTAATAACCCAATCCATAAACACGAAGTTGGCTGGAGAGAATAAATAGTCAATTAATACCATGTATCGTGGCATTGTAACATGAATAACAAGACTACCAAACACATCAACCATAACCAAGTACATGTGAACACCCAAAGTTTGATCTCATAAATGAAGGAGTATCAAACCTTTCATTATTGGATAACCGGTGAACAAAAATGGTGTGGTATTAAGACTTCTAAAAGTTAGCATTGAGAGTTAATTACTGATTGATTGAGTTAAGTTGACGTGTAAAAGTATTCGAATAATTAGGTCGATACGTATATGGAATCAAATCATTCGTGGAAAGGAATTAAAGTTAGAACTAAGGTTGAAATTCGATATCCCTCAATCATGATGGGATCGAATTTAAATAATGATATTTTACGCTAGGTTGACCCAAAGCAAGTTATGATTATTGAAAGTCGATAGACGTAGGTGATGGGTCGACTAGCAATATATTATTTAAAAGATAACTTATTGAATTAAAACCATGGGGATTAATAACATATAGTGATTAAAATGACAACTTACCATATAGAGGAGATAGAAAACGAGGATATATATATATATATATATATATATATATATATATATATATATATAGGGAGATAAATTTTTAATTAAAATTTCATGTGTATGATAGACCCCATGGTAAGTGGAGAATATTCAATGCTAGTAAGGAAACAAAAGAGTCACAAATTTGAAAACTAGATAAATTCTATGTCAGTAAAATGCCTATATTGATAGGCCAAAAAAAAAAAAAAATGAGTGGTGTTAAAGGAGAAATGTTACAAATGGTATCATAGCCCATGTTAGCAAATCTGGGCCGTTTTTGTGCTCACTGTATATATTATTTCCTGTTAGAAATTTGGTTTTGTTACTAATGTTGTTTTGTTTAGTGTAGAGTGGTACTGGAATTGAAAAGTTAATGGCCGAAGGAGATGAAATTTATGTGGATCTGTGTGATGAAGATAATACGCTAGATCCTAATGCTCCTTTGATGGCTATGTTTTACGGGTTGCAACGGGAGATAGCTGAGTTAAGAATCCAGAATGACAGGCTGTCATTAGCCAGTGAGGAGCAGGAGAAGCTCATAAGAGAACTGACTTCGAGGAATAGCCAGGAAGTTGAAGGTTTCGGAAAGAGTAAGAAAGGTAAGTTCTCTGATGAATATGAGGAAGATGATACTACTAGACATCAATCTAAACAAAGAAAGGAATTACAGGGAGAATTCCGGAAAATTAACCCTCCCTCCTACAATGGGGAGAAGGAGGAATATGCTGAGGCATGGTTGTTGAATATGATTAAGTAATTTTAGGTCTATGAATACAAGAGCAATCTGAAGGCCAGGTTAGCTGTCTACCAGTTGTAGGGTAAAGCTACCTTGTGGTGGGAAGAGACAAAAATGGTCCATGCTATTGATGAAAAGACAGTGACTTGGGAAGATTTCCAAGTCAACTTTAAAAACCATTATTTGAACGAACGCTATTATGATGATAAAGAAAATGAGTTCCATGAACTCAGGCTGGGAAAACTCACCATAGATGAGTTTGTCACTAAGTTTACAAATTTGTTAAGGTATGTTCCTTATATTCGGGAAGAGAAGGCAAAGGTACAAAGGTTTTTGAATTGTTTGCCTGCTGCGTACAAGGAGAAAATAGAATTTGATAATCCAAAAGCTATGGATGAAGCAGTGAGGAAAGCTAGATTATGCTACCAATAGTTTAAATGCGAGGGTGAACATGGAAAAAACTGGGTAAATATTAGTGAATTCAAAGGGAAGAAACAAAAACCAGCTTACTTGAAGAACTTTGATAGGGACCATCAACGAAAGAAATTTAATAAACCCAAGGAGAGTCAAACTACTCAGTCCCAAGTTGGTTCAAAACAAATAGAGGGAGATAATAAGAAGGAAGGAGCAGTCAAAATGCGGGAACCGTTGAAATGGTGGGGTTGTGGAGAACCTCATCTGTTGAGGGATTGTCCACACCGAAATATTCAGATGGTTGTGAGGGATCGAGAAGCTACCACAGAGAATGACATAGCCATAAATATACCCACTATCAGTGTAGCACTGGAGAACCGACAAGCAGAACACCAAGCTACTATGGTCGAGATGGAAGGTAAGATTTTTGACCATGTTGTTACAGTTTTGATTGATCCTGGTGCTTATTTGAGTTACATTAGTCCACAAGTTGTAGAGAAATGCAATCTCAAAATTGAAAAATTTCAGAAGCCTTGGTTGGTCCAGTTAGCCACTGCCACCAAGAGAAAAGTAACTCATAAGTTACATCAAACAACAATTAATTTAAATTATCTTCAGATAGAAGTAGCTTTAAACATTTTTCCATTAGGCTCCTATGATTTGCTGATAGGAATGGACTGGTTACAAAAAAAAAGGCTATGATGAATTGTTGGGATAAAAATTTGCACTGCATAGATGAGGAAGGGAGACCCTTTATACTTAAAGGAAAACCAAAACCAATTTATATAAGACAAATATCACCCCTACAATTAAAAAGAGCAGCTAGAAAAGGGTACCAAGTATATGCGGTACATGTTGAAGAATAAGGGCAGCAACCTGAAGAAAATATAATAGACACTCTGCCAATGGTAAGAGAGTTCAAGGACGTTTTTCTAGAGGAGATTCCTCATCTTCCCCCTAAAAGAGAGATTGAATTTTCGATCAATTTGGTGCCTGGAGCAACCCCCGTTTCCAGAGCCCCTTATCGGATGAGCCCCCCAGAACTCATGGAGTTGAAAATGCAATTGCAGGAATTGTTGGATAAAGGTTATATTAGACCAAGTGTGTCTCCTTAGGGAGTGCCAGTTCTGTTTGTGAAAAATAAGGATGGAACCTTTAGAATGTGCATAGATTATCATCAATTGAATAAGTTGACAATCAAAGATAGCTACCCATTTCCCAGGATTGATGACCTTTTTGATCAGGTAAGAAGGGCTTCTGTATTTTCGAAGATTGATCTAAGGATTGGTTATCACCAACTCAGAATTAGGGAGGAAGACATTAGTAGAACAACTTTTCGAACCAGGTATGGTCACTACAAATTTGTAGTCCTACCTTTTGGTTTGACCAATGCCCCTGCCACTTTTATGTGCTTGATGAACAACGTTTTGAACAAGTACTTAGATAAATTTGTACCGGTGTTCATAGATGATATTCTGGTTTATTCAAAAAGTAAGAAAGAACATTAGGAACACTTAAGAATAGTTTTGCAAACTCTGAAGGAAAACCAGTTATATGCCAAATTCAGTAAATGTGAATTTTATAAAGACAAAATTCAATACTTAGGGCATATTATTTATGAAAAAGGATTGGCTGTGGACGGTGAGAAAATAAAGGCTATCAGAGAATGGCCGGTGCCCATTGATGTTTTAGTAGTAAGGTCATTTATCAGAATTGCAGGTTATTATCGCAGATTTGTGGAAAGATTTTCTGCAATAGCATATCCCATAAATTCATTACAAAGGAAAGGTGCCAAATTTGAGTGGACTGAAAAATGCCAAAACAGTTTTGAACAACTAAAATTAAAACTCACTACAGCCCCTATAATGAAGATTGCAGATCCTGACAAAGAATTTGTTTTGTGTACTGATGCATGTAGAGAGGGGTTGGGAGGGGTTTTGCTACAAGAAAATTCTGTTATTTCATATGAATCTCTAAAACTTAAGACACATGAACGGAATTACAGTGTATATGATTTGGAATTGGCTGCTGTAATTAATGACTTGAAGATGTGGCGACACTAACTTCTTGGAAAAAAACATACCTTGATGACCGATCATATTAGTCTCAAATATTTTTTCTCTCAAACAGATTTGAATGCCCGACAAGCCAGATGGTTGTCTTTTCTGATTTAATTTGATATGGAGATAAAACATATCAAAGGGAAAGAAAAAAAAATTGTTGACGCGCTGAGCAGAAATGCTTGTCAAAACATAAGTAGCATTGGTGGGTGTGCTAATCTTGATTTAGAAGAACTAGTTAAAAGGGTAGCAGATCAAGATCCCAATTATGAAAGTATGCAATTAAAAATGCAGAAAAAGGAGACGGCTAAGTACACCCAAAATCGAAGAGGATTAATTTGGTATAAAAACAGATTGTATATTCCTAATGTAGAGTCCTTGAAAAAAGAGATCCTAGCTGAATATCATAAAAAACCATATTCAGGACATCCCGGATATCAGAAAATGCTAACATCCTTGAATTTTTTTTTTTTTTGGCCAGGAATGAAAAAATATGTAGCAAAATATTTAGCTAGATGCATGGAGTGTCAACTAGTTAAAGTTGAGCATCAGCATCCTGCTGGTCGTCTGAATCCCTTGCCAATTGCAGAATGGAAGTGGGACATTGTTTCTATATATTTCATAACCGGGTTAACCATAACAAAGTACTAGCATGACTCAGTGATGGTAGTGGTAGATACCTTAACAAAGGCCGCACACTTCATACCTATGAAATATACTTTTTGGATAGCCCAAGTAGCCGATGTGTTCCTAAAAGAAATAGTAAGGCTACATGGAGTCCCAAAGATGATTGTTTCAGATAGAGATGCTAAGTTCACCGCAGCCTTTTGGAAAGGGTTGTTTGGGGGCATTGGCACAAAACTGAATTTTAGTACTGCCTATCACCCTCAAACAGATGGGAAAACAGAGAGAACAAACCAGATTCTAGAGGATATGTTGAGAATGTATGTAATGGATAGCCCATCAAAATGGGAAGTTTACTTGCATTTAGCTAAATTTTCCTACAATAACAGCTATCAATCCTCCATCAAAATGAGTCCATTTGAGGTGCTCTATGGAAGGAAATGTCCTACTCCTTTAAGTTTGATCCAACCTGAAGATAAACTAGTGTTGGGGCTAGATACCTTACAATAAATGGAAAGGATTGTCAAACAAATACAAAGAAATATTAAGACAACACAGGATCGACAGAAAAACTATGCTGATAAAAAGAGAGTTCATTGAGAGTTCAAAGTGGGTGATCATGTATACTTGCATATTAAACCAAAAAAGAGCACCATTTATGCTGGAAGCTGTGCAAAACTGGCTCCTAGATATTGTGGGCCTTTTGAAGTTTTAGAAAGGGTGGGACCAGTGGCTTATAAGCTGGCCCTACCACCCCATGTTAAATTTCATGATGTGTTTCATGTTTCATTATTAAAAAGATATATACATGACGCTTCTCACGTTGTGGATTGGAATGTGATACAGGTGGAACCAGAAGTGGATTTCCTTCCAGAGCCGCTTCAAATATTGGAGCGGGAAGATTTTGAATTGAGGAACCGAACAGTAATAAGAGTAAAGGTGCAGTAGAAGCACTTTACTGTTGAAGAAGCTACATGGGAAAGAGAAGCTGAGATGATGGAAAAATATCCATTTTTTTTTTTAAATGAACTTTAGTAGTTAGTTGTCAACACCGAGGATGGTGTTTATTTTCAGAGGGGGAATATGTAACACCCCTAGTTTTATGTTTTCCTTCAAGTTATACATTTGAACTTTAATCCAAAGGGGGAGTGGACCCCAATGGATAAGTAGTGTGTGGATGTAATTAGGTATTTGATTATGAAAATTAAAGAAAATAATTATGTGTATATTGACCAAATGAGAATGATGAGATCACTTTCCAAATCCATGAGGTATGGAAAGAGGGTAAGACTTTCCCCAAAAATCTTTCAAAAGCCCTTGGAAGAATTTATTTCTAATTTAGATGTTTGAGGAAAAATCTAGATTTTCCCCAATGAGGTGGAGAGTAGTTGGGAAGAGGTAAAAAGCTGGAAAAGCAAAAAGCAGCTTTAAAAGTTCCTAAATAAGGGAAGCCTAGGAAAACAGGAATAAAAGCATCCTGTAATTCTGGACGCAGAATTAGAAACAGGCTTTGGGGAGCATAAGCTTAAATAAGCTACTCCAGAGAAGATTGGGGTTGGTCTGTTCTAGGAGATGATCTGAGCTTGGGGGTGAGTTCTAGAGGACAGAAGAACTCTAAGGTTGGGAGGTTTGTCAATTGCAAAAGTGGTATGTCTCTAAGTTTTATTAATGGTTTAAGTACCTATTACTATATAAAATGGTTATACATATTTTGTTATATTAAAATATTGGACTTGTTATTCCCTACATTTAACAGAATTTTATAGAAGAAATTAATCCTCTTAACTCTGTAGAGTTGTAGGAATAAAAATCTGTGGGAAGAATCCACTAGAGTCTCTAAACCAATGCTGGTTTAAATCTAAGGATACAATTTACTCCATAGATGATTTAGTGATTCAACTTTAATTTGCTTCTGGATTAATAAAATGATTGTTGTATATAGGGAAAGAAAGCAGTATAATATTACATGAGCAGATATCACAAAGGAAAACTAGACAAACTGTAAACCTGATCTATGTAGGAAGTGATTTTAAACAGTTAATGTTCTATTAGAAATCTACAAGTATACATAGTTATTTAACAAAAGGCTGCAAGCTAAAGCTAAGCATGATTAGATATATTTTTTTTATCTGCACTAAAGACTGCTAATTGAAAGAAGGATAAGTGACAAATGCTTCTGTATCATTTTGAGATGAACATTCTTCTTCTGAGGTAATAGTTAATTTTAAATCCATCTAAAGAATTCTCAGAAATTGCTAACTGGAAGAGAAAATATTATTGAAGGATGCAATAATCCTAGCAGTATTATTGTATCTACTTACAGAAGTAAAAATACAAAGTGAAGCATCAACCTAAGATAATAATTGTTAACAGAACCCTCCTACTCACCAGAAGGAAATGAGAATTCTAATCCATATCACACACACACATATATATATATATATATATATATATATATATATATATATATATATATATATATATATATATATATATATATATATATAGCAATTATTTTTATGGGAATAAATACCAGAGATTCTTTTCAAATTCTATAACTTGATAATCTGGAATGAAAACAGAGATCTTAACTCAGATTATTATTATTATTATTAATCAAAATGACACTGTTAACAAATATTATACTATGTCCAAAATTCTATTGTAAAAGAACGCATAAGTGTATAATCCATACAGTTAGCTTTGAAATCATAGAGGCTATACAACTGTGTATATGTAAATATACTAGAGACTTATAAATGTGCGAATAATGGACATAAACAAAATAGAACTACTGTACTCATTGCATAAAAAAAAAATTATTCTCCTCACAGTCCAATTTAAACAGCAAGGCGAGATAAGAATTAATATGTATGAAGGAAGTACGACATGCATAAATTAGCAGTCAAATATTGGAAAACGTTTGTTAGGGTTTTCTCCTAAAGATACTCAATTGACATTTGAGTATTTAAATTTAATGTTTATATATAGTGATCCAAATTCATACTCTATACATAAAATTAAAAGTGTCGAGAACCCCTATATGGTCTTAGCCTCGAGAAGGAGAATCCATTAGAGAAACAGAGCCGGTGGGGCATTAACCCTATATATTTCAAAAATAAATTTCAAAGGTCAATGGATGAACCTACCCTAGAAATTGAAGAGAAAATTCAAGAGATTGTGTGACAATTGTTACCTGCATTCACACAATGTAAACGAAATTAAAAGAGAAATAAACAACGTAAAATTTATAAAGGGGTTAAATAAACCTTTACACAAATCAAATCGAGAGACAAATGAGAAGGTTCGATACCTGGTTGAGGCCGAAAGCACTGACGCCGAATACATTCCTGCAGAGAATAACAGAGTCAAATTAAAAGCCAGAATGGTAAACTAATGAGTTCAAGTATAAACCTAAGAGCAAGGAAATAGAGTGATATTATAAAAAAATTTCCCAACGATGTCAAGTTTGACAATATACCATTTCAGCTATCAAAGGAGGAAGTATAAACCACGGATTTTTGTGAGGATAAATCGAACCAAGGGATAGCATTCTTCAACAAGCCTGGAATGCATTGATTTCATAATTAGAATCTATGTTCTTGGCTAGAAAATAATAGAAAGATATATTAGCTCGTTGGCGTAGTCAAGATAACAAGTATTATTCCAATACAAAATGAAGATACAAAACAAACTAGAGATTGGCGCATTAATAGTCTGCAAGTCGAACTATAACACTTGCAACTAGAAGACGTTGATCTTCAGATATAGAAACCCTGATATTCATTTTAAATTTGATGAAATAAAAAAAATAGAGATAGCGTTGACATAAACCACAACCCAGGCAATATTTCCCACTAAAATGGGGATTACTTGTATCCTTGAGTCGATGCGATTATGTCGACATTCAAGTGCTTAAGTCTAGACCCCAAATTCCCTTCCTCGGCGCTGGAGTGATAGGCGACGAAACAAAATGAAACGTAGAATATTTTCACCAGGGAGAAAAACTGCCTTTAAAACAAGATAGAAAAACCCTAAGTCTCTAATGAGATCCATGGTTCAAATTACGGTTGAATAGATCGGGGGTGAGGAAGCGTGAAAGGGCAGAAAGGACGTCAAGAAATCCCGAGAGGTAGATTTACTGCTAGCCACAATTTAATGACTGGGTACAAAATTAACTCGCCTCAAGAGGAGTTCTAACCTCGAAATAATATCCTTGGATATAAAAAAATCGAACATGCACTCCGAGTACCAGAACTTCAACAAGAAAATAAATACAAGTCGTATCAAGGGTACTAATAACCCAATCCATAAACATGAAGTCGGTTGGAGAGAATAAATAGTCAATTAATACCATGTATCCTGGAAGTGTAACGTGAATAACAAGACTACCAAACACATCAACCATAACCAAGTACATGTGAACACCCAAAGTTTGATCTCATAAATGATGGCGTATCAAACCTTTCATTATTGGATAAGCGGTGAACAAAAATGGTGTGGTATTAAGACTTCTAAAAGTTAGCATTGAGAGTTAATTACTGATCGATTGAGTTAAGTCGACATGTAAAAGTTTTAGAATCATTAGGTCGATATGTATATGGAATCAAATCATTCGTGGAAAGGAATTAAAGTTAGAAGTAAGGTTGAAATTCAATATCCCTCAATCATGATGGGATCGAATTTAAATAATGATATTTTACGCTAGGTTGACCCAAAGCACGTTATGAGTATTGAAAGTCGATAGACGTAGGTGATGGGTCGACTAGCAATAGATCATTTAAAAGAACTTATGGAATTAAAACCATGGGGATTAATAACATATAGTGATTAAAATGAAAACTTACCATATAGAGGAGATAGAAAATGAGGATATATATATATATATATATATATATATATATATATATATATATATATATATATATATATATATATATATATATAGGGAGATAAATATTTAATTAAAATTTCATGTGTATGGTAGAGCCCATGGTAAGTGGAGAATATTCAATGCTATTAAGGAAGCAAAAGAGTCACAAATTAGACAACTAGATAAATTTTGTGTCAATAAAATGCCTATATTGATAGGCCAAAAAAAAAAAAAAATTGAGTGGTGTTCAAGGGGAGATGTTACACACAACATATAAGAAGCAATAAAATGAAATAATAACAATGATGAGAAATAACCATGAGAAACACAATAATGCACACACAATAACACAATTATTTCTCATGGAAACCGTTTTTGGATAAAATCACCCAGTTTTTGTTGCACTTCTCAATTCTTCTACTAGTCTACTGAACAAATTGTACATGGATTAGCTTACACCCACAATCCATAAGACTCAGATTCCTTTACAGTATGCTAGTATCTATCCATTCATAAATTTTTTTCTCTCATGGATCTATGGATTACCATCCACTAGAAGCTCCCACGACCAACGACCCTCGTCGAGCTACCATTGGACTTTCCAACCCCTATTAGATGGTGAAAACTATTCCTAGCATTGAATTCCAAATCATTGTCTATTATGAAGCCTCCACGCCTTCATTTCTAGCATGTGAACCATGTTTCAGAGTATTTTATACTAGGTTCTCAATTCACTCAACATGAGAACACCAAAAACTCTAGCACTCTGCTCATAAAATATGAATAATAAATCAGACCCAGAGGGGAGAATTTATTCACAGCTACTCACACCAAAACACTTCTCCCAAACACACAACAAGCTGCCAATTTTCTGCTACAAACTACACACAAATTGTAAATCTTCTTCTCAACTCTTTCTCTGATTTTTTTCTAACAACACTCTGATATATGTATGCATAAACAATGTGAGTAGCTGCTGCAATATCTACTCACACACAATATCCTCACAATGACATACAAACTCACTCTCCAAGAAACCAACCAAATCAACTCAAAGGCTTCTTCTATTTATCAATTTTCTTTGTTTAGTCCTTAGTAAATTCTATAGGTTATAGAACACTCAGAAATCCTCTTCATACACTTCATATTTTGATGAAGTAGGCTTCTTTACCAAATCAACCACTAACTCCATTGGAATTTTGATATCTTTAGCCTGGATTACCTTCTAGAGGCCCCAAAAACTTTTCCCATTATATGCCGAAATATTCAGATCAAGAACATTGTCATAAAATCAAAATTAGATGAGAAAAGTGAGGAATGTAGATAAATTCCCATGAAAAACATTATTCTATCCCACAACATAGGCTCCATGATATTAGAACTCCTTAGTTACTCCCATAGGCCCACCTACTAGCGACTAGAGATTTTCAGATGCTCCCACATGCTTGGCTCCATGTGACTCTCACTAAATATGGTCAAACATTAATCAACTCAAATCAAAAGATTCTCAACCTTATTATAGAGCTTGAAAATCCTTTTTAGGACTTATGAAAGTCACTAAAACCTCTGCAACACTTCACCAAATCACTTCTAGATCACTATCATCATCATAAGTCAAACTAGGTTAATTAGGATGCCAACCAATAACCATACTAGCCCTTAGGCCATAAAACTACTCCCCAACATCCGTTCCATTAGTATGCATCTCAAATACCTAAGAGATGTCCTCCAGCACTAGTACAACCATCTCAAGCATCCACTGACACATGTAGATCCTCTCCAAGCCCAAAGTACAACGTCATCAACATGAGAGATGTAATCAGGGACACAGAGACATAGTTCAATACACCATCATCCATCTCAACAACAGAACAACATGATCATGAGGATCATGACATAGGGAAATATACACATCATCCATAACAAATCCACCTACAAACACATATATGCATGTATAACCAACTCATCGGCAACCCAAGAAACCAGGTTGACAACAATTCCAACCAACAACATGCCTGCAACATTGCAACACACATCAACGCCAACAATATCCCCCTTTGGGATTGATTTCAATCACCTACTGAACCAACCATATGAAACTATCGTCTAAATATTGATAAACATCTTCACATTCTCCCCCTTTGACATCAATGGAAAAGGGCTAAACATATCAAGGAAAATTTCTATATACTACTCTACATGCAAGGGGCTCGATCAAAAACATAGGCACCACTCAAAATCATGTGTAGGTGATGAAAATGGAGTGCAATACTGAAAGACAGCAACACTCCCCACATAACTAAAAAGTATGTGCAATAAAATCCACCTCGACATAGGCTATGTCTAATAAAATACCCCTCAACATAGACTATGTCATCGTGTACGTAGGCTTTTTTACTTGATACAATACCTTTTACTTTTGAATCCTTAAGTTGGTAAATGGTGGGAATATAGATGTCTTGATATGAATTTCTTCATAAGTATTTCTTGATCTATAAATTGTGAGAATAATTTTTTTTACATTGGCATAGAATGTACCAAACAATACTAGATATATGATAGGATGGACATCCTTGATCATTTCCCACAATGTGATTTAGATATGAACTAATCCTATTCATATAAGTGAAACTTAGGTTTTTATTGATTTACATCCTTGCACATACTACAACAAATATAAAAATAGCATAAACAAGATGGATGTAACAAACAAATCTTCCTTATCTAAATTTGTCACAACCCGATATGTATTCAGTGAGTTGAAAATGTTTGAATTGGATTTACGATGAAATAATTTGTATCTGATCTTCCCACCTTTTCCTTGACCACAATATGTTTTAATTACTAGGCTACACACTCGGAAAATATTCATCACACATGAATTAATTAGAAATTATAATGTATTCACTCTACCATTATTTACGTATAGAATAATATGTGTTAATATTTTCTCATCATAGTAAAATTGAAAAAGTTCCATATGGAATATGGTAGTATAGACAACCTTTAGTAGTTGAACATAATTTATAGAAATTTAACCAATATCATCATCATTTAGTTTCATTACATGAAACTAGAAAAATTGAACTCGAATATGGAAATTTGACCTATGCTCTTACTTAGTGTAAGAATGTGGGACAAACATCTAAACATCCCACCTAATGAACAAAAAAATACCTACACTGAAAACTATTATAGTTTTGATGATTATGGAATAAATAAGGACACTTAAACATATATTAGCATCGATTTCCCAGATGTACTAGCATGGGTTATTGAAGTTGAACCTTGTCTTAGAAATAAAGATAACAATAGATTTGACTTTGAAAATAATATTAGAGTTGGTATAACATATAATATTTTGGCTATGGAGATGTTAGAAATACTAATGAGAAATGAGGCCTATTAAAATAGTTGGCCAACTCCAAGCTTCTCTTCAATTGCAAAAATTGTGAGGGTAAAATTGGCATCCAATGGCTTCAAACAAAATAAAATATAACATTGGAATTTGACAATCAAGGTAGATAGAAATGTGAATATTAAATATGAGAAAACACATAGATAAAAATCTAGCAATTACCAAAAAATAGATATCCACCTTTATTTAAATTTGCGCCTCTCTTTCTATGATCTTATCTTTTTAGTTGCACATCCAAAGTGTTGTAGATATGCATTCTCCTATTGTAGGCAATATAATTTCTCTCATGGACCAATACCATAAATAAACTAACTTTCTCTGATAACATGTTAAGAATTAGACATGAGGGATACAAGATAATAAAATTGGCATAGAAAGGCCTTAAGACACTCTATTACACTTTGTATTGATCAATGGATTTCAATTTATGATACATTGATTTGACGTTATATATATTCTAGATCTATATAAAAATCTCACTAACAATAGATGGCGTACGACTCTTTTGGATAGGGGGGTGGTTACTTGTAGAGCTCTAAGGGTTGTGATGAGTGTTGGGTAGCAGAGGGAGACCATTGCCATCACTAAGTATACTGAAGAGGCTGAAACATTCCTCACCATTTGGAAATTCCTGATATTAGGCATATCACTTTGGCATGGCCTGTAAATCTAAGGGAAAGCACTTGGGAGAGTTGGAGGAGAAAAAATAGAGGAACAGAAAGAAGAAAAAGGCACTTGTCAATTCATATGGAGTTTATTCACGGGAGTACATCCACCAAAGTTATTAGGTGGAAGAACTAAGCTAAATACTTAGTGACCAACACCAAGGTCAAAAATTGCAGGCCTAAGTCAAGGAGGGGAAGATGGATTTTGAATTCACATGGAATTTGTTCATGAGAGTACATCCTCAAAATTTCTTAGGTGCAAGCACTAAGCGAAATACTTAGTGACCAACACCCAAGTCAAAAATCATAGACCTAAGTGAAGGAGGGGAAGATGGATTTTGAATTCAAATTGACACTTAAACCTCAATTTCCAAAATCACTTAAGCCGCGGGGACTAGCAACTTGAGAGCTTATCCCACTTCCTTGCATGATGGGGATCATTGAAAATATTAATGAAGTCTCCAAGTATAGCAAGACTAGATCATAATTGTTAGTGTCATGGATATGATCTGATCAATTATGGAATAGCAGAGGTGACACACTTTGAAGTTGTAAGTATAACGAGTTTCACTTCACTTATAAACCATGGGATTCTATATTAAATCATTCACTACCAAAATTACACCGGGTAGCCTGAGTGCATATTATATTGCCGAAAATATATTGAGTTGACTTATTTAAGGTTGAAGCGATTACTATCCATTATTTTTGGAACTACGAGTGCTTCCAACTAGTGGCATATATGAATATGTTAGGAGATTCTCAAATTATACTTGGACAGGAAATATAAAATATTTAAATAGAGTGAGCACATTTCATCTGGTGCTACTGCATGTGATTTGTATATATGGATCTATGCCCATATGCTTCAGTGGAAATTACTCATATATAATGAGGGTTCTATTACCATCGTCTAAAAAAAGCATCTTATGATATGAAAGAAGTTGGAAGGGTCATATAACTTTTTGCCATAAATGATTACTTTTAAAACTTTCGAAGGATACATTATTTTGATTCTTCAGATTAAGGTTGTTATCCCTATAATACTAATATGCTCAAATCATATTAGGGTAGAGGCATGATATTATCCATTGTAAGATTTAGCAAGAATAGTTTTAAATACACAAAATTTGCTTAGCTTAAATCTCTTTTGATATTATTTAATTTTCTACTTCTTAATTTACCTAGATAAATAAATGTAAAATTATATCGACTCAGTTTAATCTTGACATGCTTAAACTTGATATACAAAAATTTGATGTGGCGGAAAAGAAGGAAAAAATAAAAAGAAAAGTTAAATTTGAAAGATACATTACCTCATGATGTAGAGGCATGAGGCTTAGAGACAAAAGGCTTCATTAATTATTCCAAAAATCCAAAAAAATGTTACAAGCAAAGTTGTTGGTACCTTTAGCTGTCAAATTACAGTTTTACTAGATAAGGGTTGAACTAGTATCTAGGAAGATTTAACAGTTTTAGATCAGATTCAGTAAATTTAGTCTTCAATTGATAGAATTTAGGAAGATATTGTGTAATTAGGATTTTTCTAAATTTAGAGAATTCGATCCTCAAGAGGAGGTCGATGGTTATGTAAAAGAACTATAAATTGTAACATTTGAGAAGGATGAATTCAGGAATTTGGTCGTAGAAGACTTGATTGAGAGGTTTTCTTCTATTTTAATAAAAATTGCAGATTTTCGTTTATCTGTTATTTCTTGGCAATTTTCCCGGAGGATTTTCACCTTCGAAAATCCATTGGATTCAAATATTTTATGTGTATGAATCAAGGGTCTATTAGTTTTTGTGTATTAATTGAGAGTAATTAACTCTGTATGAAGAAGAAATTATGTGATTTAGCCACTGTGTAAATATTGAGAAGAAATCAAGAGGAATTCTGGTTTTCCTTGCTCGAGATTGATTATTATTTGTTAAAGTAATAGAGTAGGAATGGTGGTTTTTGTGTGAAATTGAAGTTGAACGAAGAAAAGGCGGAAAATCGTGTTTAAACGCGATTTAAAACAAAGTTTTGAGGTTAAGAGGTTTCAGAGAAACTATCCACTGTTGTCACATAGCCTTTGGGTCGTGAGTGGTTTTTATGCAAATCAACGCGATCAAATTAGAATGCGACACATCACAGTGCCAAAACCGGTGATTTCATGTGCCTTTCACGTGATAAAGATTGGGGGTCGATTGGATGCGATATCTGTTCGATCGTGATCGACGAATATCCGACGATGGTCGCATCGGGAATGCGCGGAGGTTTAATCATAAGGTATGGAACTAATAACTTATGTAATGGAATGCTATTAAATTTTGAGATCCGAAACCATTTCTGAAAGGTCTAAACATTAGTTAAAGTGGGATATAATGTTGCAAAGGTTTGTAAACATTGTTTACAAAGGCTTAACACTTTTAAAGTGCATTATTATGTTATGAAGGGTAAGGGGACCATTGCTTCTGAACGTGCATTTTATTAATTTTATCAACAAATTTGATAAATTTTGATGACCGAGAGTGAAAAAGGAGATCAGGATCAAATTCCTCTTGAGTTAGAAAGCATTGTACAAAATTTTGAACAACTCTCCTTAATGCCTCCACCCACACTGCCATCATTTGTGGTATCAAAGCAATCTTCAGACACTTTTTCAGACACTGAAAAAGCTTCCAAAAGTCAAAAAAATAAATCCAATGTGGCTGTCAGAATTGGTAGAGGTGGTGCTCGTAGAAGAAGAGGTAGACCAGTTGCAAATGCAGAAGTAGTGGAGACTATGCAGCAAATTCAATCCAGTTTGGAAGCAATTGAAGTAGGAAAACATATAGATCCTGAAGATGTCAGTGAACCTGAAGCTGAAGAAGAAGAAGAAAATTTTGAGCTTACTCCTGATATGATATTCTTCAAATCAGTTTTAGGATCTACATCCAAGCCTAGACTTGAAGTATCAGCTTTTTCAGGAGGATTGAATCCAGAAGAGTTGATAGACTGGATCAATGAAATGAATAAACTCTTTGATTATGAAGAGATCGGTGAAGAAAAGAGAGTTAAGTTTGTTGTCACAAGGTTGAAAGGACATGCAGCACTTTGGTGGGATGGAGTGCAAGTAGAGAGAAGGAGAGTTGGTAAGAAGCCAATCAAGAATTGGAACAGAATGGTGGAAAAGTTGGGAGGTAAGTTTTTTCCTAGTGATTATCAGCTTTCATTATTTAGACAAATTCAGAATCTTAGACAGATATTAATGACAGTAAAAGAATACATAGAAGAATTTTACAAAGTGAGCATAAGAGCGGGACAAATCCAAGATACAACAGAGAAGATTGATAGGTACATAAATGGTCTCAGAATGGAGATTCAAGATGAGATAAGTATGTTGTCTCCTAAGACAGTAGAAGAGGCTTACCAGATGGCCTTAAAAGCTGAAGAAAAACTCTTAAGAAAGCAATATGTCAAAGGAACAGGTACTTTCCGAGGAAGAGGAAGTCAAGGTGGTAGAGGAAGATCTACAACACCAAGAGATGGAGCTAGCAGCAGCTCACCTCAGTATGCACCCACAGAAGGTGATACAAGTGGCAGAAGGAGTTCCTACAGAGGAAGAGGAGGCAGAAACAGAGGAAGAGAAGTCAGATGTTATAGATGTAACAAATTAGGACATAAAGCCTATGAATGTCCAGAGAAAGAGAATGTGGGGACAAATCATAGAAATGCAATTGTTGCTCAGACTGGAGAAGAAGTAGAAAAGTTTCCTGAAATAGAGAAAGAAATTGTGCTAGAGAAAGGAGAATCTTTGGTGGTTAACAAGGTTTTGTTGAAACAAACGAAGGAAGTTGCTGAACCAATACAGAGAAAGACTTTGTTCAGAAGTGTGTGCAAAGTTCAGGGGAAATGTTGTCAATTGGTAATTGATAGTGGCAATACAGATAATTTGGCCTCTACAAAGGTGATAGAGAAGTTGAAATTGAAGACAAGGGAACATCCAACACCCTACAAGGTGTCATGGCTTCAAAAGGGACATCAGCTGATTGTAAAAGAACAATGTGAAATAGAATTGTAGATGGGTAGCTACAAAGATAAAATAATGTGTGATGTGATGCCTATGGATGTGTGTCACATATTGCTGGGTAGAGCTTGGAAGTATGACAGAGCAGTAGTACATGATGGGAAGAGAAACACTTATAAGTTTTTCAAAGATGGTATGAATCAAGCATTGTTACATATGGAAGAAGGAGATGTGTCAAGTAAAAAGTCTGATCCAAAGGATTTATTGTTAAGTGGGAAAGAATACTTGCAGCAGATTGAAGATGATGAGGTAAATTTTTCTTTAGTTTGCAAACCTAAGGTAGTATTTACTTCTACTAAAATTTCTGATTTTCCAATTGAAATTCAAGAAATGTTGGAGAATTATTGTGATATTATTGTGGATGATTTGCCAATGAATTACCACCTGTAAGAAGAATCAACCATCAGATAGATTTGATTCCAGGATCAAATTTTCCAAACAAAGAAGATTACAGAATGACTCCTATAGAAAATGAAGAAATTAGAAAGCAAGTGCAGGAATTAGTTGACAAAGGTTTGATCAGAGAAAGTTTGAGTCCTTGTGCAGTACCTATAGTATTAAGTCCAAAGAAACATGGAGGTTGGAGAATGTGCACTGATTCAAGAGAAATCAACAAGATAACAATCAGGTACAGATTTCCTTTACCTAGAATTGAAGATTTGATGGATTGTTTGAGTGGAGCAAGATATTTTTCAAAACTAGACTTGAAAAGTGGGTATCATCAAATTAGGATAAGGGAAGGTGATGAATGGAAAACAACCTTTAAAACAAAAGAGGGATTGTATGAATGGATGGTAATGCATTTTGGTTTATCAAATGCACCTAGTACCTTTATGAGGCTTATGAATGAAGTGTTAAAGGAATTTATTGGTAAATTTTCTACAGTATATCTGGATGATATATTAATTTACAGCAAAACAAAGGAAGAACACCTGAGACATCTTAATTATGTCTTAAGGAAGTTACATCAAGAGAAGTTACTGATAAATTTAAAGAAATGTTCATTCATGAAAGAAGAATTGGTATATCTAGTGTTTGTTGTTTCTGCTGAAGGATTAAAAATGGATCCAGAGAAGATAAAGGCAGTTGTGGAGTGGCCTTCACCAAAAAGTGTTTTTGAGGTAAGAAGTTTCCATGGCCTTGGTAGTTTTTTTATAAAATTCATAAGGAGTTTTAGTAAGATCAATGATCCTATCATTGAAACCATAAAGAAGGACAAACACAAATTCAAGTGAATTGTTGAAGCTAAAAGGAATTTTCAGTTTTTGAAGCAAAAGATAACTGAGAAACCTGTCTTAGTTTTTCCTGATTTTAACAAACCATTTCAAGCGAAATGTGATTCCAGTGGAGAAGCTATTGGAATGTATTAAGTCAATAAGATAGGCATGTAGCATATTTCAGTGAGAAGCTAAATGAGACAAGGAGGAAGTACTCTTCTTATGACAAGGAATTTTATGCAATTGTACAGTCATTGAAGAAGTGGAGACATTATTTAAGGTCTAAATAATTTGTGCTATATTGAGATAATCATGCTTTACAGTATATTATGAATCAACCTAAATTGAATAAAAAACATGCAAAATGGGTTGAATATCTTCAAATTTTTAACTTTATATTGAAGCATATATGTGGTGAAGCAAACAAGGTAGCTAATGCCTTGAGTAGAAAAAGCATTCTTCTTCAAGAAAGTCAAATTGAGGTGTTAGGTTTTTATTTTCTTAAAGAACTCTACAAGACAGATTTTGATTTCAAAGAAGCATTTGAAGCATGTTGTAATCTTGTTTTGATAGACAGAAGTCAGTGGTTAGATTATTTCTTGCAAGAGGTTTTATTGTTCAAAAGAAATTAATTGTGCATACCAAATTTTTCCATGAGAGAAAATTTAATCAGGGAGAAACATAGTGGTGGACTTGCCAGACATTTTTGTGTTGATAAGACTTATGAGCAACTAAGTCATTTTTATTTTTGGCCAAAGATGAGATCTGAAGTGGAGAAGTATGTGAAGAATTGTAAAATTTGTCAATATGCAAAAGGGAAAAGTCAAAATGCAGGTTTGTACATTCCATTACCTATTCTAGACAGACCTTGGGGTATGGTAAGTATGGATTTTGTTTTAGGATTGCTTAAGACACAGAGAGGAAATGATGCAATTTATGTTGTAGTTGACAGATTTTCAAAGATGGCACATTTTATTCCATGTTATAAAACCAATGATGCTACTCATGTTGCCAATTTGTTTTTCAAGGAAATTGTCAGATTACATGGGTTACCTAAAAGCATTCTTTTTGATAGAGATACTAGATTTTTTGGTCATTTTTGGATGACATTGTGGAAGAATCTTGGTACTAAACTGAGTTTCAACTCAGCTTATCACCCTTAGACTAATGGGAAAACTGAAGTATTGAACAGAAGTTTGGGTAATCTTTTGAGAATTCTTGCAGGAGAACATCCTAAACAGTGGGATCATATTTTACCACAGGTAGAATATGCATATAATGATTCACCTAACAGAAGTATAGGACAAATTCCATTCCATATATTTTATGGAATGCACCCAAGAGGAGTATCTGAATTGAGGAACTTGGGAAAAGCAGAAATGAGAAGTGCTGAAGGAGAGGAGTTTGCTTCAGAAATTCAAGCAATACATGAATATGTAAAGTAACAGCTACAAGACAATAGCATCAAGTACAAGAACAGGGCAGATTCGAGCAAAAGAGAAGTTAATTTTGAAGTTGGTGATTCGGTTTTGGCACACTTAAGAAAAGAAAGATTTCCAAAGAAGCAGTATAACAAATTAAAATTCAAAAAGATAGGACCATGCAGGATATTAAATTTTTTTTATACAAATGCTTATGAAATTGAATTACCATCTGATATTGGAATATCCTCCAATATTCAATGTTGCTGATTTGTACAGATATGAAGATGGTGGCACAAATGATAGACTAGAAGATAGAGAACATATTGACTAGGTAAAACAATTACCCACAACAGAGCCATTACAGCCAGAGATGATCTTAGACAAGAAGGTGTTTAAGAAAACCAGGGGACGAGAGTATTTTCAATACTTGATCAAGTGGAAGGATTAGGCATGGAGAGAAACCATGCTGCAGAAATTGGGCAATTATGTGGAGGAGCTTGTGGACAGGAGCCCATGAATATTTTTGTCCTCAGGAGTCTAATGCAGGGGCATGAGGCTTAGAGACAAAAGACTTCATTAATTATTCCAAAAATCCAAAAAAATGTTACAATAAACGGTGTTGGTACCTTTAGATGTCAAATTACAGTTTTACTAGATAAGGGTTGAACTAGTATCTAGGAAGATTTAATAGTTTTAGATTAGATTCAGTAAATTTAGTCTTTAGGTGACAGAATTTAGGAAGATATTGTGTAATTAGGATTTTTCTAAATTTTTAGAATTCGATCCTCAAGAGGAGGTCAATTGTTATGTAAAAGAACTATAAATTGTAACATTTGAGAAGGAGGAATTCGGGAATTTGGCCGTAGAAGTCTTGATTGAGAGGTTTTCCTCTGTTTTAATAAAAATTGCAGGTTTTCATTTATCTGTTATTGCTTGGAAATTTTCTCGGAGGATTTTCGCCTTTGAAAATCCATTGGATTCAAATATTTTCTGTGTATGAATCAAGGGTGTATTAATTTCTATGTATCAATTGACAGTAATTAACTCTGTATGCAGAAGAAATTATGTGATTTAGCCACTGTGTAAAGATTGAGAAGAAATCGAGAGGAATTCTGGTTTTCCTTGCTCGAGATTGATTATTATTTGTTAAAGTCATAGCGTAGGAATGGATGTTTTCATGTGAAATTGAAGTTGAACGAAGAAAAGGCGGAAAATCATGTTTAAATGAGATTTAAAAGAAAGTTTTGAGGTTAAGCAGTTTTGGAGAAACTATCCACTGTTGTCACATAGCCTTTGGGTTGTGAGTGGTTTTTATTCAAATCAACGCAATCAAATTAGAACGCGACATGTCACCGTGCCAAAACCGGCAATTTCACATGCCTTTCGCGTGATAAAGATTGGGGGTCGATTGGATGCGATATCCGTCCAATTTTGATCGATGGATATCCGACGGTGGTCACATTGGGAATGCACGGAGGTTTAATCATAAGGTATGGACCTGATAACTTATGCAATGGAATGTTATTAAAGTTTGAGATCCAGAACCATTTCTGAAAGGTCTAAATTTCGAAGGTTTGAATGTTAGTTCAAAAGAGTTTTATTAAAAGGTAAAGTCCGGATATATGATGTGAAAGGGTTTATACATTGTCAAAGGGTTTTAACACTATTTCGAAGGTTTATTAAACAGAGTTTTATCAAAGTGTTTGATGTCCGACTTCATTTCCGAAAGGTCTAAAACACTATTTTACAAGTCAATATATTATATTCCCGAAGGGTTTCTAAACATTGGTTAAAGTGGGATATAATGTTCCAAAGGTTTGTAAACATTGTTTACAACGTCTTAACACTTTTAAAGTGCATTATTATGTTATGAAGGGTAAGGGGACCATTGCTTCCGAATGTGCATTTTATTAATTTTATCAACAAATTTGATAAATTTTGATGACCGAGAGTGAAAAAGGAGATTAGGATCAAATTACTCCTGAGTTAGAAAGCATTGTACAAAATTTGTAATAGCTCTCATTAACGCCTGCACCCACACTGCCATCACCTCACATGGAAGGTTCTAAATTCCAATTGAACGCTCTTCAAAGGCACTTCGTGGAGTCGGTGGATATCAAACCCACTTTCCTATGAACAAGGTGCATATCGAGCCCATGATACTCAGTAAATTCTAGTGAGAAAGGACCCTGAAAGTAGGAAATACAAAGATAAATGATTTAAATGAGAGGATCATGAGAAATTACCCAAAAAACGTAACGAAGAAGGAGGGATTTGGAAGGGGTTTTCTAGATACTTAAACTCATACTAGGAACTGTAGAGAAAATATTTAAATAGAACACCTTTAGAAGGTATACTAAACTTTTAGGTATGAATAAACCCTAAAATAAAAAATTGTCATACCCTAGGAAATTAGAGCTTCATAAAATTTAGTATGACAACGATAATCCCATGAGACTCAAAAATATGTGGCACCCTGAAACCTACAAAGAAAAATAAATTAATATTAATGGTAATACTAAATGACCCTACGTTTGGGTATAAAAATCGTTTAAAGCGAGAGTCTGCCTCTAAAACTAGAGGGATGAACATAGCACAAATGAAAACAAGTTCTCAACAATTCCTAGAGGATAAATAGTTCAAATAGGTTAATTATCCCTGCTATCATAGCTCAACTGCCATCAGAAGACATGGTCTAGAGGGCCATGAATTTTCCCTCAAAATTGGAAGGACCCTCATAAGTGTTGCAATAGTGTGTTGCAAATGAAAAAGGTGAAACACATGGAATAAGCCTCAATCCAAATTATGGTTATGGGATCAATCCCAAGGAGGTTTCCATCCATTGTAATTCAAACCCCCTCTCATATCCCATCAAGTGTGCACTTATGGAAATGTGCGTTTTAATAACATGACAAAGGAAGTGATGGCTTGCATTGTTCTTACTACGCCTCAATTCAACAAGGAAAGGTGTACGATGAGACTCAAGAAATAAATCCACAACTGTTTTACATATGAACAACAATTTTTTCTTATTGTGCCTATACAACCTTATAATTAGTAGGTAACCATATATACTTCCATCTTGGTCTTATTCGTAGGGGTATAGTAAATTTCTTCCCATATTCATATAATAAGTATTATGCACATACTAGAGCCACAAAACATAGGATTTCGATAGCACCGAATTCACATTATTGGGATTCAGGAGAGGGTATAATGCACTTATATGGTTCACTTTTTATAAATTCCTTAAGGCTTTAAGTAATCTAGAAAATCAAAAATATGTTCGTGTTTGATGCTCAAAGGGATCAACAAGTTTGTTTAAAAAAAAATTAAAATGGAGTACCAAACATATATCAGAATATCAAAGTGTGGGAAAAGGTTATGTATACCTTATATATGATACTTAGTATTAATATCTATATTAAAAAAGAAAAAAAACTTATAGGGAGTAGGGTACGTGATAGTGCGAAGATTTTATGTTTCACCATTAACATAAATAAGTATAAATAGCTATAGAATTTTCATCATTATTGCATATCTTTACCCATTCTAATATGTTATAATTCCTAGTATCTAGATAAATTATAAGGAAGTCTTGTTACTTAGAATATATTATAATATTATTTTTAGCTCTTTTGTATTTGAATAAATGAAACTATTCCATGAAAATAAACATCATATGGTATGCATTTTTCAAAATATTCTTGTTTTAGAGAAACTAGTTCTACAAAGATATCTTTGACTATAATGTAGTGTTACCACTAGAAATTAAAGTTATAATAGAATACAAATCATTGTCATATACATCTCATTATGATAGTTAGATTATTAATATATTATATAACTAACTATAAATTGCACCACATGTTGCAAAGGAAACGTCGTAAGGTTGTAGTATAGGAAATAATAGCATATTAAAAAGAAGTGGTAGTAGGAAATTTCTCAGCTCAACTGATCCTCTAGAATAATGGGTGGAGAATTATGTTTATTTAACCTCAAATCAAAATATCCATATTGGGTAATTTATGTGGAACAACTTCTTTGTTATTAATTGCATGTAAGATGTGTTTTTTCTTAATGGATGAGACATTTTGGCGAAAGTACTCAAAACCCCTATCTGACCAAATCTGCATGTTTATTTTTTTCTGCATGAAGGATGCAAGTTTGGTTTTTATGAACAGGTTGGGAAGACTTCACCCTTCCATGCAATTGTTTTCTTCTATCACATTCACAATGTTGAATTCCTCTGATACTACTCCTAGAACTTTGGCTCTTCTCTACAACGAGAATTATTTAATGGAATAAAAACTTATCACTATGACATGTTGTACTTCATAAGAGACTACTAAGAAGTTTAAGTATGGTAAATCCAAATTCACCTACCATTTGAACATAGAGCATAGAGTTATCTTAATCGTCAATTTTATGGATAAGAGACATTTGGGCCTTTTTTAACCCTTGGGGATGATTAATTAATTTCAAGCTAGATAATTTATATTAATAAATTATCTACAATCATATTTCCATAATTTCTCTTTGAATGACCAATATTCCACTTCTTTGGAACTTTTCACCTCAGCGAGAATAACAAAAATCATCAAGACCCAAAAGTAAGAAGAAAAAATCAGCTCATAAATTCCCTGGTGACTTCTTTAAGGATCATAATTCAAGACTTTAGTGCCTTTTAAAATTCATTTATTTTCCCATCAAATAAAAATAAACAATAAAATTTTATAGTGACAAGAATGGGAACAAATGTTAAATGTAATAACTCCCTTCCCTAGTGATAGTACATTTTGGTTTTGAAAGGAAATTATTTTCCCAATCTTTTAAGTAATAGATTCCTCCCTAAGTGACCCTTTAGAGATGCCTTTCTTTCAACTGATTGCAATAGGTAAGTGTATTTTGTCTGTTATTTTCTGAGTCATTGAATTTAAGGGTAGAGGTAAAGAGACTACTAAGCAAAAAAGAGAAGAGTGACTGAATGTCAAATAGAAATAACATTGAGGAATCTCTTCTGATTTTCTCATGTGGGCCTTCTTAAACTGATGAGGTAGTAGGAACTTTCTCAACTCAAACTCCTCCAGAATAAGCCATGGAGAATTATGTTGAGTGAACTACTACTAATGTAACTTTAACTCCTCCTTACAATTGGAATGTTTCTCTTCCCGTAACTCTATCTCGGGCTATAATTCTAGCTTTCCCTTGTTTCTAAATAAATTGTCTCTATATCATTATTTTCTGTCTCTTTTTTAGTTCTTTCTTGAATCAGTGAGATAATGTAGCTCATCTGGATTCCAAAATCCTTGACTAACCCATCTTCTGAAGAGTCCTCTTCTATTTTTAATTTTTCTTTTTGTTCCTCCATAGCCTTGTCAATGTCGTTTCCTTCTAAAGAATCATATATTCTTGGTAAGTCTCCATTGTCATCATTTTCTTCTTCCATATACCTTAGATATAAATGAATAGAACTTGAGATAAGCTTCGTGAGATTTTCTAAATTCCATGATTTTCAATTGCACTTCTCATGTGTATCAGGGAAAATAGATTCCATACACTCAATGTTATGCCTTTTTAGGGCTTGTTGTAATACTAGAAGCTTCTCTTTACCATGTCTCATTTATTTTTTATCCTTGAATCTGATACAAAAAATTGTGAGTGACTCTTTTAAATGTGTAGAATTAATAATTTTTCCCCTATATATATAAGGTTGATTAGAAAAAATAGATTTTTCATATTCAATTTTATGTTTCCACCACACCTCTTCCATATCTGATAGTTTTTGTTTCATATGTTTATTTTCATCAAGACACATAAGAATTCTTGACAAGGGATCCCTTAATGCTGAAAAAGAGAGAGCTTGAAAGAGATGTGGATGTATTTGTAAATGATGAGGAAATAAGAGATGTAGAGGAACTTGTCAATGAGAATTTTGACCACACAAATGAATTCACCATTTTAATATAAAAAAATAAAAATAAAAAAATATATATATATATATATATATATATATATATATATATATATATATATATATATTCATCAGAGGTCAAGTTAAATTAAAAAAAATAATATATATATATATATATATATATATATATATATATATATATATATATATATATTATCTAGGGAAAACATCTTACCTACAACAAGAAAAAAAATCCGAAAGAGTATGTATGTAGTTACAAACTATTACAATTAAGTAAGTAAAGGTAAATTTAGTGTTATTTAGGAAATGAGAATTATGAACATTCATGTGAAATAATTTGGAAATTTAAAAAAGATCACATATTTTAAAAAATTTCATTATTAATTTTTTTTATATTTTAAGGAATAATACTCATGAATAATAAAACAATTGTAACATAAATAATATATAACAAAAAAAAACCATATATTTTTGGAATAATAAAATAGGTGTAGCAAAAATAATATAGAACAAGAAAAACTATGTATATTTGGATGTATGTAAATTTAGACACATTTTATTAATTAAAATTTTAAAAGAATAATGGTTATAAAAATTTAAAAAGTATTGCATTAAATAGTTAGTTTAGATCATTATTATTTACTAGAGGGATCAATTCTCTTTTCACTCTAAAATATTTTTGCATATCAAGACATTTGATCCCTCTTAGCTATTGCTGGATCCAAAGTTAAGTTTGATTGAGGCCATCTTAATTCCCCCTTTAAAGAAACTACTCCACATGAATACCATGGGTCAATACCATGGCTTGTATTTATAGTTTATTATTATTTTATTTTATTATTTTTATTTTTTATTGTATTTTGACCTAGTAAAAATATTCATCACATTATATCAATATTTTTATTTAATTTACTTTTCTTTTTTATTTTGTGTAATTTGACATAGTCAAAATGTTTTGCATGAAATTACAATATTTCTATCATACTTTGTTGGAGAGCATAGTAGCACAAAAATGTAATATTTAAATATATAAATATTTATTTTCTTTTTATTTTTTATTTTTTTTATATATGTAATATATATTAATTGGTTTGTGTGGAATTTAATTTAATGATATAAATTTTATTAAAAATAAAAATTTAATGCTTATGTACCCAAAAATTTAATGTTTATGTATTTTACAAAAAAAATATTCATTAAACTAATTTATGAAAAATCTAGTTTTATTAAGTTATTAATATAAATTTTATTAAAAAGATTTAGGTTAAATACTAACAAATTTTTGATAGCAACATTTTAATTTACAAGTCACCAAAACCTAAATTCAATCTAACTTATTAAAAAGAAAAAAAATACATTATAAAAAAAACATATATAAAACTGTGCCGCTAACTTCACATGGAAATGTAAGGAGTTAAATTTTTTTATACAAGTTACTCATGGGTAACTATCCATTCGCTATTAAATATTCCCTACTCATCATTACATAGAATGTTTACCAATTCATAGTGTAACTTTTAGAATAAAAATAGTAAGCTCCTTAAACATTAAGGACCTCCATTACAGTACATTAACATAATACTATATGATGTAGCCTTCCACTAATTTTATTATTCATGTAGTCATCACATACTTCACATTATGAACCTCACACAAGAAATGAATCAACATCATCATCTTGACACAATAATCAATCACATCATTGAACACCAATATACCCTGGAAACCCTGTAGGGTGAAAACCAACAAACGTTTAATTTTATTATTAAATGCTCATGAGGGTGATCAACCCTCACTCAATGGCTTATAAGGGATACCATCCCTTAACCATCGTTTATATAATCTTACAAGGAAATATACAAATATCTAGCTTAAATCTATTACAATAAATATGACAACATTTACCCACTAATCTTCATATCTTGATATCTTGGTGGCATAGATGCCCTACAATGGACCATCGTACATTGGATCATCCTGCAGCTCGCGCTTATATGCATGAAATGTAATCATTTACCTTCCACCAGGTTAAGCATAATATTTCCTTTGTACATGTCACCATCATTCCCTGTCAATGATGTCATATACAAGATTTCATAGCATGATTAGATATAAGACTTAATCAATAAATAATCAACCTTTAAGTGATCCATTAACACTTATTCATGTGCATACATGAAATGTGATTACATGATCACAACGTGCTTTCTTCTAACATTTCTACCTTAGTGTGAGAAAGTAATAATTAATTCATATCAAATAGTTCCCAACACATGCTCACAATCATACAAGACAATTCACTACCACTACACAGGAATTCCTTCAATGGTAAATGACAAAATGTGCATTCGTGTTACTTAAACTTTTAGCAAAAGAATACAGCCCTTCAGCTATTTCTTTTGGTGCTAAAGCTAACATGATGAACAAAGAAAATCTCAACACAAGTGAGCATGTAAACATATGTTTTCTTTTCTAAAACTATGCAATTAAACATACAAATACATGTCTTCTTTTCAAAAATTATACTAACAATCATTTCCAATGTAGTTTAACATAACATGCTATCTTTCCCACATATAAATATGTATATTCTTTCCAATGAAAGTTAATACGTATATTGCATGCCTATGCATGTTCTTCTTCCAAAATGAATTAACATCATAATCATGATAATATAAAAGTAATCACACATTTTTCTCATCTAAAGAAATAAAACTGAATAGTTCCCTTATCCGTGGATTTATTAAGTAAATAATTTTTACCAACACCATGGTAATCTATTCATGGATTTATGAAATAACTAATATTTACAAACACCCTGGTAATCTACCCATGGATTTACGAAATAATTAATCTCTACCAATACCATTGTAAACTACCCATGGATTTATGAAACTATCCATGGATTTATTAATTCATTAGTCTTTACCAGGACCATGGTAAACTATTCTTGGATTTATTAAACTATCCATGGATTTATGAAATAATTAATCTCTACCAATACCATGGTAAAATATCCATGGATTTATTAAATAATTACATTTTCAAAAACTCTCACTTATTAATTATTATTTTCATGTGAAATATTGACATAATGGCAAAGAATAACATAATAGCAATATTTTCAGGAAGATACCACATCGACTCTTTTTAGAAAAACCAACACATTAAGTTTTCCTTTTACCATGATATATCTCTAATAACATTATTGACATAATACCAATCTTTTCAAGAAATACAAAAATTATGTCTTTTACCATGGTATATCTATGTCTTTTACCATGGTATATCTTTCTAAAATATTAAGATAATATTACTTTCAAAAAAAGCTAAAATATTAACATGATAGTAATCTTTATTACTTTTAGAAAAAATAACAGTATTTTACCATAGTATATCTCTAAGAACAAACATGTCTTTTGTTTCTATAACAATTCATATGTAATATTTTATTTTCCTTCCAGAAAATAGGTAAAACATTCAAAATCATACTATATTTTTAAAGATAAAAACCATTCATAAGTTTCTTCCTCCAAATAAAAATGCATAGTTAATTATCTTGATATTTTATAAACCCTTCTGGAACTTCTCACGTCGACTCTTCCCTTCCCATTCAACATTATTGTTGGCAAGTCAAGTCAAGTTCAGGCTTCAAGACAAAATTTTTGCAGAGAGTTCAGGCCAATGTGACCCCCTTCACATATCTCCCACCTCTCCGTAATAAAAATTGAAGGTTTCCTTTGTCTTTGCTATTCTCTTCCAGATTATAGCACTCGCTATCTCGTTGGCATGAAGCGACTCAAAACAGATTCTCACTATCTCGTTGGCAGGAGGCAGCTCGAAACAGATTTATTGCTGCAACCATATGCTTTTTCCACTTCTCCCCTGTCCAAAGGTCAAGCATGAATAGAAACAGAGAGATCAATAGCGTTTTCACCATTTTACCCTTCTCCGAATTGGGACATGGATTCAATATAAATGTTTTAACTGCCATTCGACTAGGAAGGACAAGCGAATAAATATCAAAATTTATTGGTAAGTTGGCTCTGAGATCATTACCAAGATCCCAACTGCACAAACCCTAACGACTTCTTGAAAAACTAACTTCGTTAAATTAGCAATATTTTTTTATCAACGAACAAGGAAAACACGTGGGTATATGGATGTTACATACTCCCCCCCTTAAGAGAACACCATCCTCGGTGTTCAACCTGTACTCGAACTTAAATTATACTCATGATATAATAATATAAACAACCAAAATGGGGTCCTTCCCCTTCACAATGAAACACTTTCATTTCCTTAAATGCCAATAATTGAGACAATAATGTTTTTATCCATATTCATAAGCATGTATAGCTCAAAGAATATTCCATTTCTATTTTTATCTACTTATCCCTTATTCAATTGATAAAAATATAGAAAAATATATCTACCAACTTACCATTGATTAGCAATTACTATTGGAAGTAATGATGGCTTTTACACAAGCTCTCTGAGAATGGCTGAAAAACCCATCAACACTCCCTAGAAAGAGCCTGTAATGTATGACTAACAAATTCAATCACATTAGTCACATAGTTTCAATCAAATGAATACTTACAACTATAAAACATTCATGCAATATCAAGAGATGTTTTAATCTGAATACTTCCACAAGTACTCAGAGAGCACCAACTCTCTAATCAATACATCACGTGCACACCATCTTTGCTCCTGCTAAAGACATCCATACAGTACTTCAAAAAGTACTCAGAGAGCATCTAACTCTCTAATCATACCAATGCTCAATTAATGCACCATAGGCATATCCTAGCCTCTACTAAGACATTCAAACAAATTAGTAATAAAATAAATGAACTTATACCTTCAATAATTCATTTTCCGAGCACCAAACTCCTTTCCTCTTAATATCTACATAAAATATTTACTCAATCATATAAAAATTCATTTTAATATAACACATAAATTTTTACTTAACTTGTTCCATTATGAGAACCACAATGGTAAACAAAATGCTCCTCCCAACCCATGGGAGTTGGTTTCTACAACCAATTCGAGTCATTTTCACATCCAAACAATCAATCTTTCCATATTAATTCAAAATAGAACATCACACTAAAAAGTCTTTATACTTATCTGGAAATTTAGTCTTTCAAGCTGTGGTCCTCTCAACCATAAAGGGAGGCTATTACGTCCTCCACTTGCCCTCTAGCTCCAAAATCTGGATGGTGCCCCAAGTTAACAGTGGAATAAATTCTCTTTCTGTTATGACCTCTGGATGGTCAATCCAGTCAAACTCAAAAATTTTGGTGTCACAAGGGTTGTTGTGATTTATTTTCAACTGATCACAACCAGCTCTAGAAAATACTCCCCTTTACCATTTGGCATAGAACCCCTACTCCTCCTCTGGGATTCAACTTTATCTTCAGAGGAGTAGGTAATTGTCTTTCCAACTATCCCCAACCACCTCCTATTCTTGGAGACATTTTTACCATCATCTTAAAAAATATTTTCTTTTCATTAATTAATTTCAGTAAATTAAATAATTCGCTTTATCAACAGTGATGATTTAAGTTTTTCTTTCCAGATAAAAGAAAATTAAACAAATTGTATTTAAGTAGTTAATACTAGTTAACTTTAATGAAGCCATCACAACTTCCCCCCTGGAAGTAACATACATGTGTTGTACATTATTATTTCCGAAGTAACAAAATCATGCATATTAAAACATGATACTTTAACATTTACTGTTGCAATTCACATTGCAATGTTTGCGATGTTTTATTTTGACAGATTTTATGTTTCCATTAATCTACCCATGCTTACTATAAGAAACAATGCTAATCGTAAATATGCATTTCTCAAACACATATTATCTTATGCAATCATTTTAAGTTCCTACATAAAATGTTGTCATGCATACAATTTCATCATGCAGAAGAGTATATACAAATATTCATTAATGCATATGTGTTAATAATGATTAGGGTATGAGTGAAAACATTTCCAATTCCCAAATGTTCTGTTACTAACAAAATGACACATGAAGTAATTACCATAATCACTTGTTCACAACTTTCAAATAGTTTTATTCAAAATCGATTCGTGCATATAAATTTCATTAGTTAGTCATTCATAACTAATCAATGCTATTAATAATCTTAATTCATCGATGACGCAAATCATTCAAAAATGAGTCATTCAATGCCACTAATAATTTTTAATGCATTCATGATGACTCATGCAAAACCTAGCCAATCAACTAGTCATTATAGTCAAGTCTCAGTACTTGACCCATTAAGTATTTTTAAAAACTAAAAGGCTTCATTCAATTTAATTTTAAAACACTCTATAATCTTACAGTAGGACTTTCCTCATCTTTTGTATTCATGCATTAGTTTCACACACCATCACTATACACATTCATCTTTTAAAGTAGTGCATGGTAACTTTAGAAATTTTATTGCATGCAAAAACAATTACTTCTTTCCAAACTCAAATGAAAGGTAACTATTTTTCTTTCATGCTTTTTATACTTTCTTTCCCAAAGAAATAAGGCATAATCTACATATTAATCTCATATGCATATTCTTATCCAGAAAAAAGTATATTATAATAGCATGCACATTTTTAAGAATTATTTTAAATAGAAGCTAATCTCATGCAATGCCATTTTTTTTTAAGTATATAACAATTTCCTTTTTAAATGAAGTCAACATGCATATGCACAGAATTCTTAAATAAAATAAAATAAAATACTTATCTTTATTTCATTTGAAAAACTTCTCTCCCTACTACAGTACTCATCCCCATTAGGAAATTCTCATTGCTCCTCTACAACAATGTTTTCTTTCAGCAGCATCTACAAAATTTCAGGAGGAAAGCTTCCGGAGCTCTCAGAATATCGGATTCTTTACCAAGCTTTCATTTGACAAGCCTAAATTTCAGCTGAGTCAAGCAGTAAGCTGCAACAAAAAGATTGATAGCAAGGTGCAACATGTTGAGTGTCATTAATATCCTAAATTTCTTTCCGCCTAACAAATCCCAAAGGTGCCAGTGCTGCAACCTTTAGCTCTGATACCACTTGTAATATACGCCGTTAACTTCACATGGAAATGTAAGGAGTTAAAAAATTTTATACAAGTTACTCATGGGTAACTATCCATTCACTATTAAATATTCCCTACTCATCATTACATAGAATGTTTACCAGTTCATAGTGTAAATTTTAGAATAAAAATAGTAAGCTCCTTAACCATTAACAACCTCCATTACAGTACATTAACATAATACTGTATGATGTAGCCTTCCACTCATTTCATTATTCATGTAGTCATCACATACCTGACATGATGAACCTCCCACAAGAAATGAATCAACATCATCATCTTCACAAAATAATCAATCACATCATCGAACACCAATATACCCTGGAAACCCTGTAGGGTGAAAACCAACAAACGTTTAATTTTATTATTAAATGCTCATGACGGTGATCAGCCCTCACTCAATGGCTTATAGAGGATACCATCCCTTAACCATCGTTTATATAATCTTACAAGGAAATATACAAATATCTAGTTTAAATCCATTACAATAAATATGATAGCATTTACCCACTAATATTCATATCTTCATATCTTGGTGGCATGGATTCCCTACAATGGACCATCGTACATTGGATCATCCTTCATGTCGCGCTTATCTGCATGAACCATAATCATTTACCTGCCACCACGTTAAGCATAATATTTCCTTTGTACATGTCACCATCATTCCCTGTCATTGATGTCATCTACAAGATTTCATAGTATGATTAGATATAAGCCTTAATCAATAAATAATCAATCTTTAAGTGATCCATTAGCACTTATTCATGTGCATACATGAAATGTGATTACATGATCACAACATACTTTCTTCTAACATCTCTACCTTAGTGTGAGCAAGTAATAATCAATTCATATCAAATATTTCCCAACACATGATCACAATCATACAAGACAATTCACTACCATTACCGAGGAATTCCTTCAATGGTAAATGACACAATGTGCATTCATGTTACTTAAACTTTTAGAAAAAGAATACAACCCTTCAGCTAATTCTTTTGGTGCTAAAGCTAACATTATGAACAAATAAAATTATACGATGAACACAAGTGAGCATGTAAACGTATGTTTTCTTTTCTGTAAAACTATGCAATTAAGCATACAAATACATTTCTTCTTTTCAAAAATTATACTAATAATCGTTTCCAATGTAGTTTAACATAAGAGGCTATCTTTCCCACATACAAATATGTATATTCTTTCCAATGAAATTTAATACGTATATTTCATGCCTATTCATGTGCTTCTTCCAAAAGGAATTAACATCATAATCATGATAATATAAAAATAATCACACAGTTTTCTCATCTAAAGAAATAAAACTGAATAGTTCCCTTATCCGTGGATTTATTAAGTAAATAATCTTTACCAACACCATGGTAATCTATTCATGGATTTATGAAATAACTAATATTTACAAACACCCTGGTAATCTACCCATGGATTTATGAAATAATTTATCTCTACCAATACCATGGTAAACTACCCATGGATTTATGAAACTATCCATGGGTATATTAATTCATTAGTCTTTACCAATACCATGGTAAACTATTCTTGGATTATGAAATAATTAATCTCTACCATCACCATGGTAAAATATCCATGGATTTATTAAATAATTACATTTTCAAGAACTCTGACTTATTAATTATTATTTTCATGTAAAATATTGACATAATGGAAAAGAATAGCATAATAGAAATCTTTTCAAGAAGAGACCACGTGGATTCTTTTTAGAAAAACCAACACATTAAGTTTTCCTTTTACCACGATATATCTCTAATAATATTATCTTTCTAAAATATTAACATAATACCAATCTTTTCAAGAAATACAAAAATTATGTCCTTTACCATGGTATATCTTTCTAAAATATTAAGATAATATTACTTTCAGAAATATCTAAAATATTAACATGATAATAATCTTTATTACTTTTAGAAAAACTAACAGTGTTTTACCATAGTATATCTCTAAGAACAAACATGTCTTTTTGTTCTATAACAATTCATATGTAATATTTTATTTTCCTTCCAGAAAATAGGTAAAAGATTTAAAAGCAAACTATATTTTTAAAGAGAAAAACCATTCATAAGTTTCTTCCTGCAAAGAAAAATGCGTAGTTACTTATGTTGATATTTTATAAACTCTTTTGCAACTTCTCACGTAGACTCTTCCCTTCCCATTCAACATTATTGTTGGCAAGTCAAGTTCAGGCTTCAAGACGAAATTTTCACAGAGAGTTCAGGCCACGGTGACCCCCTTCACGTATCTCCCACCTCTCCGTAATAAAAATTGAAGGTTTTTTTTGTCATTGCTATTCTCTTCCAGATTGTAGCACTCGCTATCTCGTTGGCACGAGGCGGCTCAAAACAGATTCTCGGCTCAAAACATATTCTCACTATCTCGTTGGCAGGAGCCGGCTCAAAACAGATTTATTGCTGCAACCGTATGCTTTTTCCACTGCTTCCTTATCCAAAGGTTAAGAATGAATAGAAACAGAGAGATAAATAGCGTTTTCACCATTTTACCCTTCTCCGAATTGGGACATGTATTCAATATAAATGTTTTAACTTCCATGTGACTGGGAAGGACAGGTGAATAAATATGAAAACGGATTGGTAAGTTGGCTCTGAGATCGTTACCAAGATCCCAACTGCATAAACCCTAATGATTTCTTGAAAAACTAACTTCATTAAATTAACAATATTTTTTATCAACGAACAAGGAAAACATGTGGGTATATGGATGTTACAAAAACTATTTACTTGTGAATCTAATGATCTAAAACATTTTAATAGTCTAACATTTGATTTAATGGCTCAAATATAGACATAATGGCAACTAGGGAAATTGTTTTCAAAGAAGAACACTTTACTAAGTCTGAATAAAAAATGATAAAATATCCATCTCATAATATTATATCAATCAAAGTCTATTTTAAATAGGCTAATTTATTAACAATAAGATTTCTAAAATAAGTAAGCAACATCCTTATTACAAGAAGATAAAGAACCTTAAAAAGATAAAAATTGTGCATATAAAAATAAAAATTCGCGGCAAAATCAAAATTATAATTATAGGGAATATTCGTTACTTCATATTTCCTTTAAATTTTCACTAAAATATTTTCAATGAAATATAACGAGAGGTAGATAGAGTTGCTATAAAAGCCACTTCAATATCTATCCAAAATTAGGCGACTTTCTTTAACACCTAGTTGAATATCCATTCAAAATTAGGTGAGTTGATTGTAATCATTCCATATATGTGAAGATTATTTAGAAAACATTGAAACTATAGGTACAATATATTATAAATGGTTTTCAAATTTATATTTCAATTTAGTGATATCAAATGGAAAATGTAGATGAAAATATATTATGTGGATTCAAATATTACAGGGAAAATCTGGAAAATCTATTTAGTAATATCAAGTAATTAATTATAAAAATGAAGATGAATTTTATATATATATATATTATATTTCCAACAATATATATATATATATTAAAGTTAAAAATTTAAATGAGAGATTTATTAATATACTTTTATAATTTAGTTTATTATTAATAAGTATTAAATATAAATAAAAATAATAACTATCATTTTTTTAATCATTTGAAATCAATTTGATTTACATTCAAATTTAAATATATTAATATAATTAAACAATTTTACAGCTCAGTACAAGGAAAATGTGTGATTTTGTTTGTGTTGAGTTGTTACTTTCTCGGTTGAAATAAAAATAGAATAATTTTAAATAAATAAAAAATCCACTATAAAATAGAAAGAAAAATAGATATTTTGTTAGTTTTGGTTACAAGTATTATAAAATTTTATAATTTTACTCTTATTGTGATTATTAGTTGTTAATATTAATGTGGTAAAAATATTTCACCTTTACTTTTAAAGGCATAAATAAAATATCTCAAGCTTTATCTAAAGTAATATATTTCTATAACAACTTTAGAGAAACAAATAAAATATTTTACTATGTGTCATCTAATAATATTAACATATATTTAAAAATATGTTAATAACATAAAAACATATTAATGTTGACAATATGAATTATAAATAAAATATTTCTTCCATGTTAAATAAAATATTTTAATGTAACCTCTCTCTCTATATATATATAGTTTTCGTTAAAACATTTTTAAAGATATAACATTTAATGTAAAATATAAGAAATTTAGGTTATGATCTTTTTCATATATATTTGTAGCCAATTTTCTTATATATATTTTTAGTAAAATTTAGTTATAGATATTTTACTATTAGCATTATATATGATTCAATTTAAAAAAAATAAAAATAATTATATATATATATATATATATATATATATATATATATATAATATTCTTTTTCATACACAATTTCTTATATTTAAATATTTTAAAAAACATTTGCGTTAATATGAATATTAGACAACTTGGAATAAATAAATAAATAAAACATCTATGAAAAATATAATGTTAAAGTCTAATAAAATAAATATAATTTAACATGAATATAATAATATTGTTAAAAAGATTTATATAATAAAATACATTATAAAATTGGATTAATTTAGTGTTTATTTTTAAAGCAATTACATACCTATTTAAAAACATTTTTCATCCTCCCACTTTTATTTTCTAAGATTCTAATCCAACACATTTGATTTTTTATAAAAATATCATAGAATCCAAAATTAAAATCGAATTTTGGTAATTTTTATCAAATACCTTTCTTCGCACAGAAGAAATCTCTCTACTATGATATAAATCATTCTACTATGGTATTTTATTGGTGATCGAGACCTGAAACGTTAATAAATACATGAACATCTAACAACAAATCTACTCACTATTTAAAAAAAAAAACACACCATACTTTATTTTCTTTATTTTTGATTGATACCTAAAACGCTAATAAAAACATGAACATCTAACCACAAATGTATTCATTATTGAAAAAAAAGGGTAACGAAAACAGATATAGCTAATGAAAAGCTCAACGTAATTTCTGAGGGACATGAAGAGCTGTGACCCTGCTCGTCTAACACATGAAGGGCACAAAGTAACAACCAAGTTAAATTGGATCCGGTGTAAATTTCTCCAAGTTCAACGGCCCATACCGGTACAGAATCGACTTGGATAATTGTTTCTCATCAGGAATCTGCACAAATAATTCATTTAACAACCAAAAAATGACGAATACACCATTGTTTATCAATGCTGTTGTTGAAAAGAAAAAAAAAGTTTCTGTAAGTGGGAGTATAATTATTCAGCAGAGAATGAAAGAAATTGGGCCAATAATGAACTGCGACGGCTGTACAGCGCCAGTCATTATGCAGTTTAAAAGATAAAAGCTGCATCGAGTGGTTTCTCGTTAACAATTTTTTTTTTTGCGTTCAGTCCCTATCCAATCCATTTTATCTTTTTGTTTTGGGAGAAAAAACAGAACACTTTCCATCAGAGAAAAATGTTTTACATGTTTTAGTTCTTGTCCATCTTAGCTACTTCCCTGAACCCTGCACGAAATCTGAGTATTTAATTATAAATGACGCACCTAATTTCGATAACTTACAAATGCTGGCATGCAATTATAAAAGCATCACCATGTCATGCTGATACTGGACTCAAACATTGTAAACTCAACTTGCATCTCTGTTCCAAGATTCTCCATTTCTACCCCTGATCCTGTGGGTTGGATATATTCCTGAGAGAGAAGGTGGACCCTTGCTTTACCCTTGCTTTTATTTTAATAGAACAAGAGCCATTACATTCGACAAAATTTGGCTTTTATAAACAATTTTTATACTGCTAAGCTTCACTGCGACATTAAGGGTAGCTACTTGCACGTCCGTGGAATGAAATTGTTTAAATGATATTTATGAGATTTTGGCGAGAAAAAACTACAATATCTCACTTGTTAATTGTCAGTGAGGTCAATTATTATTTGCAGTTAAAAGAAATTTTGAAGCGGTTCGCCGTTTTTAAACGGTTATCGCTGAACAATTTTTTATTATTATTATAAAAACACTTTCTTTCTTTCTTTCTTCTTCTCTTCTTCTTCTTTTTTTTTTTTTTTGCCTTGGTTTGTTAATTTGTTTTGAAAATGAAGAAAATTTCTGTAAAGTTTTGATAAAATCTGTTTGGATTTTTTGTAAATTTCTGTAAAATTTCTGTAAAATTTTGATAAAATCTGTTTGGATCTGTTACAGATATGAAGCATTAAAATTTTTTGAAATTTTTTTTATTGTGTTAAATTCATTTTCATTATTAAAAACATCATTAAAACTCTATTACCACAAAATTTTTGAAATTTCATGTGACAGAAATTCTAATAATTTTTAACAATCCATACCATTCCTACAATTCTCTAAACACACCAACCACATTTTTTTAGTGAAATAATTTTAAATTATATTTTAAAATTAAAAAGTAGTTACCATTTAGATAAAAAATATTTTAAATTATATTTTAAAAATAAAAAGTAGTTGCAATTTGGATAGTATCTTAAAAGAAACAACAACACTAAGGTGCAAAGAGAGGTCGATAGGAGTATTATGTTGAAGTATTCACTTGAAGTAATTGTAGTTTGATTTGGAACAATAAACATTATATTAAATCTATATTGTTTTGTGTATTTGTATTTATTTATTTATTTATAATGTGCAATATCATGAAGCAAGTCAATGATAATTTAATTTATTACTTAGTAAATGATAGAAACGAAATGCCCATTTGAAAGGAAACATTTGAAAAGTGGGAAAAGGCTTTCATTGTTGCTAATGTAAGCATATAAAGTTAGATTTGAAAAACCCGGAAAAACAACCATTCTCTATAGCAATTCCAATTTTTTTAGAGGGGAAAACTAGTCATTCAAATTTTGTTGCCCTAGTCCATTTACAATAAAGACCACATTCTTTGGATCATTGCAAAGGGTGTTTAGCAGTGTGAGGACATATTTTGGAGTTTTGTTAATTGATAGCGTCAGTTAAAGCTTCCATATTTCTTGGATTTACATGAATAGCTCCACTTAAAGAGGGGGAGCATCCAATAAATTCGGACACTACCAACATTCTTTATTTCAGGTTATCAGATGTGATTCCAAATCTGCCATCTATTTCTGTAATACCTTGCTGCAAAGAACGTATTCATACGGGATCAAATTCATACCATCTTGGAGAGCAGATACAACACAACATTCTGCTATTGTGTAATATGCAACCCCTTCATACAACAGAACATGTCTCTGCACCAATTCAAAAGGTTGATATTTATAGAAAACCCTGGATTTGCATAGATGCCATTTCCAAAAATTTGAATGAAGAAACAGAATTATATCTACTGTGTTAGGAAGATAACTCCATTTTGAGAGTTCTTTTAACTTCGTATACTATTCTTGATAGTTCAGATAACAGTATTTGATATATCGATATCATTAATTTTTTGTAAGAGTGCTCCAAGCACTTTAAGAATGTACTTTACTTGTGAATGAAATACACTGTTTTTTTTTTCAGGATAAAAAAATTGTATCGAGATTATGGTGTCTTTGAATTTTTTTTCTTTTGAAAATGCTTCATATATTACCTCAAATAACAGCTAAGTACAATTGAATTGGAATGGTTGTTAAAGTAAACATGAATATAATAATAAAATATTTTTATAATAATAATAATAAAGTAAACATGGATATAATAATAATAATAAAGTAAACATCAATATAATAATAATGAAGCAAGGTATTTTTTATCGAATACCTTGCTTCGCACAAAAGCAATCATTCTACTATGGTATAAATCATTTACTATGGTATTTTAAAGGTGATCGAGACCTGAAACGTTAACAAATACATGAAAATCTAACCACAAATCTACTCACTATTTAAAAAGAAAAAAACACTCACGATACTTTATTATCTTTATTTTTGATTGAGACCTGAACCGCTAATAAATACACGAACATCTCACCACAAATGTACTCATTATTGAAATAAAAAGGGTAACGTAAACAGATATAGCTAATGAAAAGCTCAACGTAATTTCTTAGGGACATGAAGAGCTGTGACCCTGCTCGTCTAACACATGAAGGGCACAAAGTGACAACCAAGTTGAATTGGATCCGGTGTCAATTTCTCCAAGTTCAACGGCCCATACCGGTACAGAATCGACTTGGATAATTGTTGCTCATCAGGAATCTTCACAAATAATTAAGTTAACAACCAAACAATGACGAATACACCATTGTTTTATCAATGCTGTTGTTGAAAAGAAAAAAAAGTTTCTGTAAGTGGGAGTATAATTATTCAGCAGAGAATGAAAGAAATTGGGCCAATAATGAACTGGCGACGGCTGTACAGCGCCAGTCATTATGCAGTTTAAAAAACAGAACACTTTCCATTAGAGAAAACTGTTTTACATGTTTTTAGTTCTTGTCCATCTTATTTACTTCCCTGAACCCTGCACGAAATCTGAGTATTTAATAATAAATGACGCAACTAATTTCGATAACTTACTAATGCTGGCATGCAATTATAAAAGCATCACTATGTCATGCTGATACTGGACTCAAACATTGTAAACTCAACTTGCATGTCACAGTTACGCACAATCAAATTTTTCACTTAGTAAAAAATTATAAATATTTGGTAACAAGAAATAATGTTAAACTCTTGTTTTATATATTACCATTTTTTAATATTAACATACGGCTATAACTCAGATTTAAACATGCCATATAATTCCACTTATCATTTAACAGGATTGACATAAGAGTGTTGCAACCATGCACCAACATTGCATAAACATATATTTTAATTTTCAGGTGAAAGTCGAAAGTCTTACATTTCCTATTCCGCTTTCTTTCTTAACTAAAGGAAAGAGTGTACATCCTCATGAGTTTGAAAATCCTATCTCTCAATTTCCTCATCTCTTTCCTAAAGAAGTGCCTCAGCTAACCTAGCAGTTTGAATCCAAGCCAGAAGAAAAGTCTGAAAAAATTACCATAGCCCAAGCTCTAGAAATCTCAGATTCTGAAAAACATGCTTTTCCCATATATGAGCCTTTGGAACCACAGTTTACTAGACATGCTGCCCCTGACCTTTATGGTGCAGGAAAGATTCCAGCCCGAGAGACTTTCCATGAAGGGAGTCATAAGGAGTGGAACATTGATGGCTTATCTGCAGCACAGATCAGGCAATTGCTTGATGAAATGATTATTGAATATAAACTGATATGTGTAGAAGGTAAGAGTGAAGTAGAAGCATGCAAAACACTTATTCAGTGTTTTACTGGCACTTTGGCTAGATGGTGGGAGTTAGAGTCATCCCCTGTTATGTTAGATAAAATGGAAAAAGAAGTGTTGAAAGATGAACAGGGTGATGTCAAATTTAATGATGATGGCACAGCACAGAATAACATGATTGGTGCACTCACTGCACTAATACAGGAGCACTTTTGTGGTGCAGAATTTGCACTTAGTGATAAAAATGAAATGATCCTGATGAATTTAAAGTGCAATAATATTAACAAATTTGAAGACTTCCACAGAGACTGGATTGAGCGCATATTTTTGGTCAAGGATCCAAAGAATATTTTGTGGAAGCAAGTATATCTTGCAGCTTTACCATCAAAGCTGGTTGATATACTGAAGTTGCAAGAAGCTTTCCCTCTGCCACTTGAAGTTTATGTTTGGGGAGACTTCTATGCTATAATTACTAAAGTCTTGATTTCTTTATGTACCAGTTCTAAGATGAAAAATTCTATAGATAAATTAAATAGACTTCCTAGTACAAAGTCTTTCTGTGGTAGATATGGAATAACCGTTGACGATCCTTTGGTGCATCGCAGAAAGCATAAGAGGCATGCAAAGAAGGCTTACAAAAGAAGTAAATCCTCCATCTACAGATTGAGCTCAGGCAAAGGACGAGAGCTCCGAAGGCCTAAAGAATCTAGAAGGCCAAAAGAAAGAAGAGGACATTACCGCTATAAGCCAAAGACACACTACTACCAGCCTCATGACATTCGTCCCAAAGATGTCAAAATTGCCAGAATGAAAGAAGTAGTCTGCTGGTTGTGTGGTCAACCTGGTCACACTTCAAATATGTGTCCTACAACTCTAGAATATAAAAGAGGATTGGGTAAAAAATCCCAAAAGAATAAACAACCATCTACTAGTGCTACAGCCCCTACTGTCACAGTTAAAACTGAGCCGAGATGTGCCTACTGTCATTCCTCTTTTCATAAAACTGCTGACTGTCATACTCGTTCTGGTCTCCAAATCCAACAACATGCTGAACAGTCCTCTGCCTCTTCCTCTTCAGATGACTATTCCTCCTATTCTTCCGAGGAACAAGTCAATATGTATTGTCAATGTTCTGACTCAGACGCCTGTCATTGTTCTGACTCTGATTCAGATTCTTTTTCTTCTGCTGACGAAGAACTTCCCCATGTTCTCATGGCTCAAGTTTATGATGATGATCTTAAAGTTTTTGCTCAGATCCGAGCCATGGATGAAGGTGATCTCAAAGCTGCCCTTATAGCCGCTTACATGAAGAACATGCCTGGTTCTTCCAGTTCTTCCTCCAGTTCTTCTACCAAGAAGCCCAACTTTGTTGAAGCTTCTTATGAAAGAAACACCAAAACGTATCTCCAACAAAATTCTAACAAAGTTCGTGCACTCACTTTGGTGGAGGTGAGTAAGGAGATACATGATTTAAAGTCAGAAATACGCAGTATGAAAAATGAACTCTCTGTCCTGAAAACACAAATGAATCAGTCAGCATCTTCTTCTACAAATGTTTTAGGCAAGCAGACAAATTATACACTTCATACTGCTCCTAAAGCCGAAGTACAGCTTGCCATAGGAAAATTTGATCCTTCATCAGGCTTTAGTGAAATTGGGGATATGCAATTCCTCGCTATTCAATACCAACAACACCATGTACAGGTAAATCTCTGTGTTGCTGGTCATACTTACAAGGTTACTGCACTTATTGATTCTCGATCAGATATTAACCTTGTTTCCAAAACACTAATCCCTTCAAAATACTGGACCACAGCCAAGAAGGAAGTAATGGGATTAGGAACAAAGAAGTTGAAATTTGAAGTCTCCAAAGCTGCTGTTTGCTTTGATTCAAAATGTGTTAAACTTTCCTTTGCAGTTTCTGATATTCCGGTTGACTGTATATTAGGAAATATATTTTTAGCAGAAGTAGAACCACATAGGTCTTTCAGATTCCCTGACAAATCTTCAGGGTATTTTATTACTATTTCTGGAGAGAGAATTGAATTGCCTTATATATCCAGACCCAGAATTTCACCCATGGTGCAGGCTATGCAGGAGATTCACAAAGCTGAAAAAATCCTGGCAGAACTCAAAGACCACAAAGGGATTATCAAGATTGAAGAACAGTTGAGTTCTCCAGAGGTCCAGAAAAAGATCTCTCAGATTCAGAGAGAATTTGAAGAAACATGTTGCTCGAAGGAACCCAATGCATTTTGGCATCGGAAGCAACATTGTGTGGAACTACCTTACAAGGAAGGTTACACTGGCAGACCTTGTAATTCAAGAGCCATTTCCATGTCTGTAGAACACAGACAACTCTGCCAGAAGGTGATTGAACAGCTTCTTCAAAAGAAGCTCATCAGAGAATCCAGCAGCCCTTGGAACTTCTATGGGTTCTATGTCAACAAAAGAAGTGAACAAATCAGAGGAGTTCCTAGACTGGTAATAAATTACAAGCCTCTGAATAATGTTCTAGCAGATGACACTTATCCGATCCCTCATAAAGGTGATCTGATGAGAAAGATTTCAGGAGCCAAGGTCTTCTCTAAGTTCGATCTAAAGTCTGGCTTCTGGCAAGTTGCTATTGCAGAAGGTGATAGATGGAAGACAACATTCAGTGTTCCTCATGGACACTATGAATGGAATGTAATGCCATTCGGTTTAAAACATGCGCCTTCAAAGTTTCAGAAGGTAATGGACTCCATCTTTAAACCCTATGATGAATGGTTACTTGCCTATATTGATGATCTGCTCATTTTTTCCAAGAATTTGCAAGACCCAGGCACCTGAAGATTTTTATGAAGTTGGTCCAGAGAAATGGTTTAGTCTTGAGTAAGAAAAAGATGGAACTCTGCAAGACTAAAATTAAGTTTTTAGGGCACGAGATTGAAAATGGAGAAATTGCTATTCAGAATCATGCACTTGAATTTGCTGACAAGTTTCCTGATGTCATTCTTGACAAAACTCAATTGCAGAGGTTCTTAGGATGTTTAAATTATGTTAGCAGTTTCTATCCTTTGTGTGCCATTGATAGGTCCCTTCTCAATCAGAGACTCAAGAAAAATCCCAAACCTTGGACAGAAAAACATACTCAGGCAGTGAAAGAAATCAAATCCAAGGTTAGAAATCTCCCTATCTTACATGTTGCAGATGATAATGCTTATAAAATTGTTGAAACAGATGCAAGCAACATTGGTTGGGGAGGTGTCTTAAAGCAGAAGCCGAATGAAGAAAGCCCCAAAGAGCAAGAACAGGTTGTCCAGTTTGTTTCTGGTGTTTGGAGCAAGGGAGAGTTGAATTATGCTCCAATTGAGAAAGAGGTAAAGGCAGCCTGGAATTGTATTAGTAAATTTTCAATTCATTTGGCTAATAAACATTTTCTGCTCAGAACTGATGCAAAGGCCCTGGAGAAAGTTATTACTAAAGTAATAAAGAACCCAGAAGATGCAAAGTTTTCTAGATGGCAAGCTCTCTTTGCATATTTTGATTTTAAAGTTGAACATATTAGGGGTTCGGATAATTGTCTTCCAGATTTTCTAAGTAGAGAATATATCCAGCACCAAGAACAAAAGAATGATCCTGAGAAAGAAGAAATACATTGTATGGTCATTCTTACAGAATGGAATCAGGCCAATCAAAGAGAAGAAATCAGATATATTCCAGATGAAGAATCATGGCATGTTTATGCAGAAAAATGGAGGCCAACCTGGCAAATCCGAAACACACAAGTTCTCGATGCAAATCTACAGAGTCATAATGACATCCAGCATTTTGTACCTGAGAGAAGGGTGTATCCTAAAGGAAGCCGGTGGATACATGACATGATGTATTCACATAGCATGATGGCTTCAGAAGAAGCAGAACGGTCACTCTCACAAGACTTTTGGGACCTCTCCGTCATTTTTACTGGTGGTGGAGATAGATCAAAAGTTTACTATAAGTCTTATACCATAAACAGGACAAGGAATCCTGGCCAATATACAAGCGAGAAATTTCAAACATGGCCAGAAAACAATCCAAGCCTTATTTTTCCTGACACTGTTTATGTTTTGCAGGATACAGGAGGCTGTGGTGGGACCTATTAAATAAAGATGGTCGAGGAGAAACCCACTACACTAAGTTGAAATTTGCTCCTACTTGGATAAATTCACGAGAACCCGTTGTACCTTGGTTATCTGACTGGTGGCATCATTATGGTATTAGTCCTTTCAGTATGGATCCAAACTATTATGAAACCTACTGCCGTAGGTTTTGTACTGATTGTATCGAAGGTCCAGCTGGAGAATGCTTCCACTATCCCTGTCAGAAAGTAGGAGAAATTGCAGGACTTGAGTTTAAAATGATAAATCCCATATTAAAGTCCTACATGCAGATGCACTATCAGTGGCTCGTCATGACCAAGATCAAGCACCAAATCATCCTTAACAAACCTATGATCGTCCGACGTATCTACACCAAGGCATGGGATGATGAGTTTTATAATCTAAGATATCCTGGTATTACAATCTTGGATCCGCCGGCGACATCTGCCAGTACAAGTGGTCCTCGGGAGCCCCACTAAAAATGCTTTCCCTGTGTAATAATGGTACCTAGTCACGGGTCCATAGTGACAGAGCTTTTCACGGAGGCTTTTCATCTGTCCGAAAAGTATCTCCTTTGTAGTAAACTATTCTGTTTCCTCGTGGGCCTTGCACTTAAAGGCATCCACAGTGTACATACACCCACTTTCACATGTATGTGTCGGTAAGTCGAATCTACGTGCGGATGTCACCTCTCGGTGTTACCTGAAAACAATGATCCGCTTGCCAAGTGTCAATAATCGGATGGTCTACAAGAATGCTTGTCCCCCTTTCCAATCTATATAAGGAAGGGTAAGGCTCATTCACAACCATCGGCATTTGGAGTTTGAGTCTTTGTGTTCTTAGAGTCCGAGTTTTTCTCCCTGCTCTGCATCTGTGCAATCTTTGCGATCTGCTTGCATCACAGAGTCTTGACTCACAATCCTTAGGAGAACTGAGAAGCCTGCGGTTCTATGTGCTCGGCATAGATCAGAACCTAAAGTGGCCAGTTCTTTAGATCGATTCAGTCTGTGTGTTTATGTTTTGTGTGCATAAGTAAAGCTCTGAGACAGAGTCTGTAAATTCGCCAGAAAGCCTCCAGTAACGATCGCTCTTTATGAGTATCATAAGTCCGGTAAAAACCATTACAGTCGATCTCTGATACAGACGCTTGAATCCATATCAGTCTGTAAAGGATTCTGCTATTAATAAAAGAGAAAAAATTATCTTTGTGATCTGCTTGCATCACAGAGTCTTGACTCACAATCCTTAGGAGAACTGAGAAGCCTGCGGGTCTATGTGCTCGGCATAGATCAGAACCTAAAGTGGCCAGTTCTTTAGATCGAGTCAGTCTGTGTGTTAATGTTTTGTGTGCATAAGTAAAGCTCTGAGACAGAGTCTGTAAATTGGCCAGAAAGCCTTCGGTAACGATCGCTCTTTATGAGTATCATAAGTCCGGTAAAATCCATTACAGTCCATCTCTGATACAGACGCTTGAATCCATATCAGTCTGTAAAGCATTCTGCTATTAATAAAAGAGAGAAATTTCTCATCATTCCGCATTTTTGAGTACTGTCACTCTGAGTTTATATTGCTGTTAAGATACTTGCATTTCTTGAAAGTTCGCCATAAGTTCGCCCGAGGTTCGCGAAACAAGTGAGGGACGCCAAGGCCGTGTAAAGGTGAGGGAAGCCGTTGAGAAGGCCATCAGTTGCGCGAAGCTTCAGTAGGTTCGTGTAGGGGTTCACAGTTGGGTTCATATAAAGCAGTGTTCAGAGAAACTTAACAAGGCCAAGTCTGCCCGTTGGGGACAGCAAGCAAGCTAGAAGCCTCTGCTAGAAATTGGTATCAGAGCTAGTAGGTCGGTGTCGCCTGGTTCGTAAAAGGTCAGTACTTAACCAGTCTCTCTTTAAAAATAAAATTAAAATGGATTCATCTATGTCAAAGTCTGTATCTTACAGAGAACTCGAAGAAAGATGTTGGGCTCTCAAGCCATTCACAAGGATATATTAGGTTTGTGTGATATTAAGGAAGTCAGGCTAATTCGATCATCTCTATGAAGAGGTTGAACCTCAAGCAAGATGGGTTTTGCCCAGGATATCCGCCTCTCAAGTCTATAGTGACCTAGGTGTTTGGCATCTGAAAGCAGCCACTAGGATCACCATTAAAGAGTCGGTCAGCTCTATAGAAGAGAATAGTGACCGTGTACAGTTAATCCCTATTCTAAACCCGAAGGAACTTCAAGCTGAAGCTAAAAAGCTGCGAACCCAATTTTTGCATTTGGGTTGTGTAAGAGTTGGTATTCATGCATTAGTACATCCGGGTGTTGATGCTTATGTGCTTTCTACTGTCAGAGATCTGACGCACAATAAGTATACAGATTCTTTAATTGGAGGAATTGTTGCTCCATTGTCTAATGGAACGGTGTGGTTTGATTGTTATTCGAACTTTTCGGTATCAATCACAGATGAAACCCTGGCAGATATATTGCAACTTCAAATCCAAACAATGGGATTTGATATGAGGAAGAAAAGACAAAACATTGCCATTCATTCTCGTGGTTGTTTCCGCCATACCTCCACTATGTTTCCTGCAGTCCTCCATGCACCTAGCCGAGAGTCCAAAACCAGTGTCTTAGTCCTGACTGATCCTAAAAATCAAAAGATAGAACATCAGGCCATTAAATGGGAAGATCTAACTTTCCCAGAACACTGGACAGTTCCGAACCCTAAGCCTCTCGCTGTACAGAAAATAACCTCTGCCAACATTACGAAGAATCAATCCTCAACTATCATGTCTTTTCCCAGAAGGTCAACCATAGACAGAAGAAGGATTGAAGAAGCCTGCAAGAAGTCTCCTATGTATATACCTCCAAATTGTATAGATACTGGTTGCAGTTCAATTGTTTCTAATTGTAGACATGTAGCTTTGTTTGAGTTTGCTCAGTTTGTTAATTTTCAGCCCCTGAGTGTCCAATGTCCGCAATGTAAACATCATGTTAATTTTTAGAGTCTTACCTATACTGTTCTTCATGAAAACCATAATAATAGGACTGGTGAAGCCCCTCCTGCGTCTTCTCCACACCCATGTCCTAATCCAAAATTCTCTGACATTCCATTCCCTCATGAGGACGAGCATGTTTTTATGATGCATCTTATTCCACAATTGGAAGATGAAGACCCAAGACTCACAGAGATTCTAATGAATCAGAGACCAGCAAATAGTCCAAGATATGGATTGGGCTACATAGAAGCCTCTGCTAGAAATTGGTATCAGAGCCAGTAAGCCGGTGTCGCCTGGTTCGTAAAAGGTCAGTACTTAACCACTCTCTCTTTAAAAAGAAAATTAAAATGGATTCATCTATGTCAAAGTCTGTATCTTACAGAGAACTCGAAGAGAAATATAGGGCTGAACAAAACCCATTACGGGATATGTTTGCTGGTAGCAGTAGTAGAGTCATTAATGAGTCTGATCATCTCTATGAAGAGGTTGAACCTCAAGCAAGATGGGTTTTGCCCAGGATATCCGCCTCTCAAGTCTATAGTGACCTAGGTGTCTGGCATCTGAAAGCAGCCACTAGGATCACCATTAAAGAGTCCGTCAGCTCTATAGAAGAGAATAGTGATCATGTACAGTTAATCCCTATTCTAAACCCGAACGAACTTCAAGCTGAAGCTAAAAAGCTGGGAACCCAATTTTTGCATTTCGGTTGTGTAAGAGTTGGTATTCATGCATTAGTACATCCAGGTGTTGATGCTTATGTGCTTGCTACTGTCAGAGATCTGACGCACAATAAGTATACAGATTCTTTAATTGGAGGAATTTTTTCTCAATTGTCTAATGGACCGGTGTGGTTTGATTGTTACCCGAACTTTCCGGTATCAATCACAGATGAAACCCTGGCAGATATATTGCAGCTTCAAATCCAAACAATGGGATTTTATATGAGGAAGAAAAGACAAAACATTGCCATTCAGTTTCGTGGTTGTTTCTTCCATACCTCCACTATGTTTCCTGCAGTCCTCCATGCACCCAGCCGAGAGTCCAAAACCAGTGTCGTAGTCCCGACTGATCCTAAAAATCAAAAGATAGAACATCAGGCCATTAAATGGGAAGATCTGACTTTCCTAAAACACTGGACAGTTCCGAACCCTAAGCCTCTCGCTGTACAGAAAATAACCTCTGCCAAGATTACAGAGAATCAATCCTCAGCTATCCTGTCTTTTCCCAGAAGGTCAACCATAGACAGAAGAAGGATTGAAGAAGCCTGCAAGAAGTCTCCTATGTATATACCTCCAGATTGTATAGATACTGGTTGCAGTTCAATTGTTTCTAATTGTAGACATGTAGCTTTGTTTGAGTTTGCTCAGTTTGTTAATTTTCAGCCCCTGAGTGTCCAATGTCCGCAATGTAAACAGCATGTTAATTTGTAGAGTCTTGCCTATATTGTTCTTCATGAAAACCATAATAATAGGACTGGTGAAGCCCCTCCCGCGTCTTCTCCACACCCATGTCATAATCCAAAATGCTCTGACATTCCATTCCCTCATGAGGACGAGCACGTTCTTATGATGCATCTTATTCCACAATTGTAAGATGAAGACCCAAGACTCACATAGATTCTAATGAATCAGAGACCAGCAAATAGTCCAAGATATGGATTGGGCTACATTGAACAAACAAATCAGTTGATCCCTGAATGCAGATTCAAAGATTTGCCTCCAGGAACTAAAAGACCATCAGTGCCTGAAATCCAAAAGTTTTATACTTTAATGGATGGTTGTTTAAAACATGAGATCCCTGCTAAATGGATGAAGCAGATGTTGAATTGGGATCTATTCACCAATCCACAGGCTGATGCGTTTGCAGAATTTTTCCCAAAGGAAGAAAAGATGAAGATGGCTGCAGAATGGAAAACTTATATGGAAGAAGAGAATGTTTGGATTTCATTCTATTCATGGAAGAAGAAGATGGAATCTGAAGTGGTTTTGATGGCAGATTCAGTTGCCTCTTCTTCACATGCCTGGACTGCACCAGATGGCAGTAAGATTGAGACCTCCACTACCTATCCTCCTTTCAAAAGCATTGTCCTAGGAGAAGGACAAAATCCAGCACATGCATATCCTCTGGTTCAGAGAGATAATGCACTTATGGGTACAGAGGGTAGAATACAAAAAATGTCTGAGCAGATAAATTGGACAAATACTGCTCTAATTGGTCTGGAGAAGAATGTTGCAAAAACTGTCCTGGTTAAGGATCAAATTGATTCAGTCCAAGTTTCTGTAAATGATGTACATAGAGTTTTAAATTCAGTCCAGTTTGATTTACAAGTAGTTAGACATATTTCAGAAAAATCATTTGAAAAATTTGAAGATGTGGAAAATTGTATTATAGAGTAGTCTATTTCCACACGGGAGTCAGTCACACATCTGTCTGACAAGTTTGACAGATTAGGTTTAAAGAAAGCAAACAAGCCTATTCCGCTTTCTTTCTTAACTAAAGGAAAGAGTGTACATCCTCATGAGTTTGAAAATCCTATCTCTCAATTTCCTCATCTCTTTCCTAAAGAAGTGCCTCAGCTAACCCAGCAGTCTGAATCCAAGCCAGAAGAAAAGTCTGAAAAAATAACCATAGCCCAAGCTCTAGAAATATCAGATTCTGAAAAACATGCTTTTCCCATATATGAGCCTTTGGAACCACAGTTTACTAGACATGCTGCCCCTGACCTTTATGGTGCAGGAAAGATTCCAGCCCGAGAGACTTTCCATGAAGGGAGTCATAAGGAGTGGAACATTGATGGCTTATCTGCAGCACAAATCAGGCAATTTCTTGATCAAATGATTATTGAATATAAACTGATGTGTGTAGAAGGTAAGAGTGAAGTAGAAGCATGCAAAACACTTATTCAGTGTTTTACTGGCACTCTGGCTAGATGGTGGGAGTTAGAGTCATCCCCTGTTATGTTATATAAAATGGAAAAAGAGGTGTTGAAAGATGAACAGGGTGATGTCAAATTTAATGATGATGGCACAGCACAGAATAACATGATTGGTGCACTCACTGCACTAATACAGGAGCACTTTTGTGGTGCATAATTTGCACTTAGTGATAAAAATGAAATGATCCTAATGAATTTAAAGTGCAATAATATTAACCAATTTGAAGACTTCCACAGAGACTGGATTGAGCGCATATTTTTGGTCAAGGATCCAAAGAATATTTTGTGGAAGCAAGTATATCTTGCAGCTTTACCATCAAATCTGGTGGATATACTGAAGTTGCAAGAAGCTTTCCCTCTGCCACTTGAAGTTTATGTTTGGGGAGACTTCTATGCTATAATTACTAAAGTCTTGATTTCTTTATGTACCAGTTCTAAGATGCAAAAGTCTATAGATAAATTAAATAGACTTCCTGGTATAAAGTCTTTCTGTGGTAGATATGGAATAACCGTTGACAATCCTTTGGTGCATCACAGAAAGCATAAGAGGCATGCAAAGAAGGCTTACAAAAGAATTAAAGCCTCCACCTACAGATTGAGCTCAGGCAAAAGACGAGAGCTCCGAAGGCCTAAAGAATCTAGAAGGCCAAAAGAAAGAAGAGGACATTACCGCTATAAGCCAAAGACACACTACTACCAACCTCATGACATTCGTCCCAAAGATGTCAAAATTGCCAGAATGAAAGAAGTAGTCTGCTGGTTGTGTGGTCAACCTGGTCACACTTCAAATATGTGTCCTACAGCTCTAGAATCTAAAAGAGGATTGGGTAAAAAATCCCAAAAGAATAAACAACCATCTACTAGTGCTACAGCCCCTCCTGTCACAGTTAAAACTGAGCCTAGATGTGCCTACTGTCATTCCTCTTTACATAAAACTGCTGACTATCATACTCGTTCTGGTCTCCAAATCCAACAACATGCCGAACAGTCCTCTGCCTCTTCCTCTTCAGATGACTATTCCTCCTATTCTTCCGAGGAACAAGTCAATATGTATTGTCAATGTTCTGACTCAGACGCCTGTCATTGTTTTGACTCTGATTCAGATTCTTTTTCTTCTGTTGAAGAAGAACTTCCCCATGTTCTCATGGCTCAAGTTTATGATGATGATCTTAAAGTTTTTACTCAGATCCGAGCCATGGATGAAGGTGATCTCAAAGCTGCCCTTATAGCCGCTTACATGAAGAACATGCCTCATTCTTCCAGTTCTTCCTCCAGTTCTTCTGCCAAGAAGCCCAACTTTGTTGAAGCTTCTTATGAAAGAAACACCAAAACGTATCTCCAACACAATTCTAACAAAGTTCGTGCACTCACTTTGGGGGAGGTGAGTAAGGAGATACATGACTTAAAGACAGAAATACGCAGTATGAAAAATGAACTCTCTGTCCTGAAAACACAAATGAATCAATCAGCATCTTCTTCTACAAATGTTTCAGGCAAGCAAACAAATTATACATTTCATACTGCTCCTAAAGCCGAAGTACAGCTTGCCACAAGAAAATTTGATCCTTCATCAGGCTTTAGTGAAATCGAGGATATGCAAGTCCTCGCTATTCAATACCAACAACACCATGTATAGGTAAATCTCTCTGTTGCTGGTCATACTTACAAGGTTAATGCACTTATTGATTCTAGATCAGATATTAACCTTGTTTCCAAAACACTAATCCCTTCAAAATAATGGACCACAGCCAAGAAGGAAGTAATGGGATTAGGAACAAAGAAGTTGAAATTTGAAGTCTCCAAAGCTGTTGTTTGCTTTGATTCAAAATGTGTTAAACTTTCCTTTGCAGTTTCTGATATTCCGGTTGAATGTATATTAGGAAACATATTTTTAGCAGCAGTAGAACCACATGGGTCTTTCAGATTCCATGACAAATCTTCAGGGTATTTTATTACTATTTCTGGAGAGAGAATTGAATTGCCTTATATATCCAGACCCAGAATTTCACCCATGGTGCAGGCTATGCAGGAGATTCACAAAGCTCAAAAAAAGCCTGGCAGAAATCAAAGACCACAAAGGGATTATCAAGATTGAAGAACAGTTGAGTTCTCCAGAGGTCCAGAAAAAGATCTCTCAGATTCAGAGAGAATTTGAAGAAACATGTTGCTCGGAGGAACCCAATGCATTTTGGCATCGGAAGCAACATTGTGTGGAACTACCTTACAAGGAAGGTTACACTGGTAGACCTTGTAAGTCAAGAGCCATTTCCATTTCTGTAGAACACAGACAACTCTGCCAGAAGGAGATTGAACAGCTTCTTCAAAAGAAGCTCATCAAAGAATCTAGCAGCCCTTGGAACTGCTATGGGTTCTATGTCAACAAAAGAAGTGAACAAATCAGAGGAGTTCCTAGACTGGTAATAAATTACAAGCCTCTGAATAATGTTCTAGTAGATGACACTTATCTGATCCCTCATAAAGGTGATCTGATGAGAAGGATTTCAGGAGCCAAGGTCTTCTCTAAGTTCGATTTAAAGTCTGGCTTTTGGCAAGTTGCTATTGCAGAAAGTGATAGATGGAAGACAACATTCAGTGTTCCTCATGGACACTATGAATGGAATGTAATGCCATTCGGTCTAAAACATGTGCCTTCAAAGTTTCAAAAGGTAATGGACTCCATCTTTAAACCCTATGATGAATGGTTACTTGCCTATATTGATGATCTGCTCATTTTTTCCAAGAATTTGCAAGACCACTTCAGGCACCTGAAGATTTTTATGAAGTTGGTCCAGAGAAATGGTTTAGTCTTGAGTAAGAAAAAGATGGAACTCTGCAAGACTAAAATTAAGTTTTTAGGGCACGAGATTGAAAATGGAGAAATTTCTATTCAGAATCATGCACTTGAATTTGCTGACAAGTTTCCTGATGTCATTCTTGACAAAACTCAATTGCAGAGGTTCTTAGGATGTTTAAATTATGTTAGCATTTTCTATCCTTTGTGTGCCATTGATAGGTCCCTGCTCAATCAGAGACTCAAGAAAAATCCCAAAACTTGGACAGAAAAACATACTCAGGCAGTGAAAGAAATCAAATCCAAGGTTAGAAATCTCCCTATCTTACATGTTGCAGATGATAATGCTTATAAAATTGTTGAAACAGATGCAAGCAACATTGGTTGGGGAGGTGTCTTAAAGCAGAAGCCGAATGAAGAAAGTCCCAAAGAGCAAGAACAGTTTTTCCAGTTTGTTTCTGGTGTTTGGAGCAAGGCAGAGTTGAATTATTCTCCAATTGAGAAAGAGGTAAAGGCAGCCTGGAATTGTATTAGTAAATTTTCAATTCATTTGGCTAATAAACATTTTCTGCTCAGAACTGATGCAAAGGCCCTGGAGAAAGTTATTACTAAAGTAATAAAGAACCCAGAAGATGCAAAGTTTGCTAGATGGCAAGCTCTCTTTGCATATTTTGATTTTAAAGTTGAACATATTAGGGGTTCTGATAATTGTCTTCCAGTTTTTCTGAGTAGAGAATATATCCAGCACCAAGAACAGAAGAATGATCCTGAGAAAGAATAAATACATTGTATGGTAATTCTTACAGAATGGAATCAGGCCAATCAAAGAGAAGAAATAAGATATATTCCAGATGAAGAATCATGGCCTGTTTATGCAGAAAAATGGAGGCCAACCTGGCAACTCCGAAAACAATCCAAGCCTTATTTTTCCTGACACTGTTTATGATTTTGCAGGATACAGGAGGCTGTGGTGGGACCTATTAAATAAATATGGTCGAGGAGAAACCCACTACACTAAGTTGAAATTTGCTCCTACTTGGATAAATTCACGAGAACTCGCTTTACCTTGGTTATCTGACTGGTGGCATCATTATGGTGTTAGTCCTTTCAGTATGGATCCAAACTATTATGAAACCTACTGCCATAGGTTTTGTACTGATTGTCTCGAAGGCCTAGCTGGAGAATGCTTCCACTATCCCTGTCAGAAAGTAGGAGAAATTGCAGGACTTGAGTTTAAAATGATAAATACCATATTAAAAGTCCTACATGCAGATGCACTATCAGTGGCTCGTCATGACCAAGATCAAGCACCAAATCATCCTTAACAAACCTATGATCGTCCGACGTATCTACACCAAGGCATGGGATGATGAGTTTTATAATCTAAGATATCCTGGTATTACAATCTTGGATCCGCCGGCGACATCTGCCAGTACAAGTGGTCCTCGGGAGCCCCACTAAAAAGGCTTTCCCTGTGTAATAATGGTACCTAGTCATGGGTCCATAGTGACAGAGCTTTTCACGGAGGCTTTTCATCTGTCCAAAAAGTATCTCCTCTGTATTAAATTATTCTATTTCCTTGTGGGTCTTGCACTTAAAGGCATCCACAGTGTACATACACCCACTTTCACATGTATGTGTCAGTAAGTCAAATCTCCGTGAGGATGTCACCTCTCGGTGTTACCCGAAAACGATGATCCGCTTGCCAAGTGTCAATAATCGGATGGTCTACAGGAATGCTTGTCCCCCTTTCCAATCTATATAAGGAAGGGTAAGGCTCATTCACAACCATCGGCATTTGGAGTTTGAGTCTTTGTGTTCTTAGAGTCCGAGTTTTTCTCCCTGCTCTGCATCTGCGCAATCTTTGCAATCTGCTTGCATCACGGAGTCTTGACTCACAATCCTTAGGAGAACTGAGAAGCCTGCGGGTCTATGTGCTCGGCATAGATCAGAACCTAAAGTGGCCAGTTCTTTAGATCGATTCAGTCTGTGTGTTTATGTTTTGTGTGCATAAGTAAAGCTCTGAGACAGAGTCTGTAAATTGGCCAGAAGGCCTCCGGTAACAATCGCTCTTTATGAGTATCATAAGTCCGGTAAAAGCCATTACAGTCCATATCTGATACAGATGCTTGAATCCATATCAGTTTGTAAAGAATTCTGCTATTAATAAAAGAGAGAAATTTCTCATCATTCCGTATTTTTTAGTACTGTCACTCTGAGTTTATATTGCTGTTAAGATACTTGCATTGCTTGAAAGTTCACCATAAGTTCGCCCGAGGTTCGCGAAACAAGTGAGGGACGCCAAGGCCGTGTAAAGGCGAGGGAAGCCGTTGAGAAGGCCGTCAGTTGCGTGAAGCTTCAGTAGGTTCGTGTAGGGGTTCACAGTTGGGTTCATATAAAGCAGTGTTCAGAGAAACTTAACAAGGCCAAGTCTGCCCGTTGGGGACAACAAGCAAGCTAGAAGCCTCTGCTAGTGTGTACAATCATTGTTGTGATGTTAGCGCTTTTCATATAAGTGTTCTGGTACGAGTTTGGTGTGAGAATTACCTTTCGACGGTCTCAAGTTTTCCGTGGCATTACTCTTTGGATTCCCGAGTCATCCAAACCATTATTACCCAGTCCTGCTTGGGTTGTTGGCCTTGCCACCTGTCGCACTGTTCTTTTGCCAAGGCAAGCGCCTCGACCTCTATGCGCTAGATGTATAGGGTAATTAAATCTACATGACATGTATAATCAATGCTCAGAATTTCTCGGTGAATGCAAGGTAAATACCCGCGGAAATTCACAAGCCTATCGATCGGAAGAGTCATTATGCCGTTCTCCTTTCGCAATAGCAGGTAGAGTTTCGTTCTGCAAGAGAACCTCTGGAAGATGGTAAGTTAACCTGGCCTGCCTCACTGAGATTTTTCAGTGCTTTGACTCAGTGAAGGTTCTAAATCTTTGTTGGGATTACTTTCTCATTCGCTGAGAACGTTACCCTATGAAACAGATGACCAACAAGCGGTGAATTCCTAGCTTGCCATGGCGCGGCCTTTTCTATTCCGATCGTGGACTCTACCTTATGCGCTACTTTGCTGGAAAACCCACGGGTATGGAAGCAAGTTTACCTTGTTGTTTTCTTTTTTTAGTTCTTAGCTTAAATTCTTCCATAAAGTAATTCCTGGCTCAACTTCATGCACGGTTTGCCAACTACATCTCACCCATTTCTTATCTACAGGGTTTGCGCAGCCATGGGAGATAGGTCCTCCTCTCAACAGGTAATTATTCGGACCGCACCCTTTTCCCGTGCTCTGCACCCCGTTTAACACATACTTATTTAACCTAAGTAGTTAATACAACTCCCTTTTAATCTAATGCGCTACTATCTATGTTTTGCAAGTTTGTCTAAACCCTAAGTTCTGCTCCTCAGACCTTCAAGTTCAATCTGGCATTTAACTCGCTTTCAAACCCACTTGCAGGTACCCTGGTCAGTAGATAACTAGAAGCCGTGGCTCTAAGAGCTTGTCTAGGCACCTATTTTGTTTACAGAGTTACACTGCCTGGTTTTCTAGCTAGCTCGCAGAGCTTAAGATGAACTTGTGTAATAATTCTTAAATACCATTTTCAGTTATAAATGATGGGTTTGGCGATTTGCCGATTTGTATGAATGATTTTTCTTTTGGTCGGCCGTCCTCATGGCTATAGTATTTCATTATGCCAGACTAACTTAACGGAATATTGTTTATTTGGAATTAATTTTTTTTCCTATCTCTTTTAAATGTATATTTGTCACACAGGTGTGTTTACAGTAGTAATGCCTCTCTATTCGTGAGGGTTTTAGCCGTAATTCTTCTATTTCTCCTTGTTTGGCTTTGCCTACGGACTGCTCCCGTCTGAACAATAATATCGTTTTACATGTGAATACTTTGCAAATTACCTCTTCGGTGGATTCTGGTTCGGTAGCAATCCAGTCTTTCGTTCCCATACTGTAGAGTGATGATATTGTACAGAGTTCTAAGGCACAATGTAAATTATCTTTTAATGGTTATATATATCCAAACAAATGTGTGCTCTTATCATTGCACCATGAGTCATTATATGCACTGCAGTTTTTAGTGTAAGTCTATATGTGTTATTCATCTTATAAATTGTCAACTTGCCCTCAGATTTATCAAAGGGTTTGATTGCTATATACACTGTTATTCTGGTTATTTAAAGAAAATGTTCTATCTATGAATTTTGCTAGGCAAAATGGCGCCAGTCCGCCGACTAAGGGCTGAGTATAGTGTTCTTAATACATGAACAGGAGCAGGGTAGGGTTTTCCAACCCAAACCGAGCTCCACAAGTTCTGTTTAGGCTTACTTCTAGGTTACAGTCGTAACGCTGTCTTTTTTTTTTATAGAGAAAGTACAATATTCCCAAATTTTATGTCGCATACATAGCAGTCACTTCCCTGTATTTTTATTACAGGTGCAGAGTTTGCTTTAGTACTACAATCGTTTTAATGCACCACAAGTTTTCAAATTTACCACGCAATCTTGTCAATCAAATTCAGAGAGTTCTTTTTCTGGTAACTGAATATACAGAAACTCTATTCAATTCATACTATAAACTCTTCCAGTAAAAGGAAAAACCACAATGTTGTTCTAATAAATTTCTAGGTTAACCCACTTTTCACTTTTACAGAAAATAAATAAATATTTCAGTCTCTTACGAGAACCTTCTTCCACTCCATAGTGGTGTTCTCCTTTCAGGTAGCTAGTAGCTGCCTGTTTTTCCACGACCACATACAAAACTTTCACGCACGCTGAGCATGCTAACAGAACAGTCTCTATTCGGTGGAAATCACGAACAGTCTAAATTCCTTTAGCATTTTAATAACCAAAAAGTAACAGACACTCAATCTGTAATTTACTGAGTTCCAGATTTTAGTTACTTATCTGATCCGGAACAAAACCCCTTTTTGACTGTGGTCCTCCCAACCATCAATATAGGCAATGACGTCCTCCTCTTGCCCCCGAGCTCCAGAATTTGGACAGTGCCACCGGTAACAGTGGATAATCTTCTTCTGCTGTGACCTCAGGATGGCCAATCCAGTCACCAGACAGGTATTCTAGCTGACAAGGGTTGCAGAAGCTATTCTCAACTGGTCTTCCACCTAGCTCTAGAAAATATTTCACCCTTAGCCAAAATTTTACAGAACCCCTACCCTTCTCCTGGAATTCTCTTTTATCCCAGAGGTAGGTAACTGTTTTTCCAACTGCTCCCAACCACCTCCTATTCTTAGAAACTTCACCAACAGTTTAAAGGGTTTTTTCCTTTTCATTTCGTGATTCACTTGTTAACTCAGTAACAAAATAAATAATACTTTTGTGTCATGAAAAATATAACTTAAGTTTTTATTGTCAAGAATAATACAAGAAAATAAAATAAAAAGTAATTAAGCCAATAGTATTTTAACTAGTTGTAACTAGTTTATCTCTTAATGAGGCTGTCACATTGCATCTCTGTTCCAAGATTCTCCATTTCTACCAACGATCCTGTGGGTTGGATATTTTCTTGAGAGAGAAGGTGGACCCTTGCTTTACCCTTGATTTTATTTTAATAGAACAAGAGCCATTACATTCGACAAAATTTGGATTTTATAAACAATTTTTATACTGCTAAGCTCCACTGCGACATTAAGGGTAGCTACTTGCACGTCCATGGAATGAAATTGTTTAAATGATACTTATGAGATTTTTGCGAGAAAAATCTACAATATCTCACTTGTTAATTGTCAGTGAGGTCAATTATTATTTGCAGTTAAAACAAATTTTGAAGCGTTTCGCCGTTTTTATTATAAAAAACACATCTGTTATCTGCGAACAATTTTTTATTATTATTATAAAAACTTCTTTTTCTTTCCTTTTTTGAAAATGAGGGAATTTTTTGTAAAATTTCGATAAAATCTGTTTGGATTTTTTTGTAAATCCAGGTTGCATTAAGATTTTTTGAAATTTTTCTGATTGTGTTAAATTCATTTTCATTATTAAATACATAATTAAAACACTATTACCACAAAATTTTTGAAATTTCACGGGACAAAAATTCTAATAATTTTTAACAATCCATACTATTCATACAATTCTCTAAACAGACCAACCACATTTTTTAAGTGAAATAATTTTAAATTATATTTTAAAATTAAAAATTAGTTACCATTTAGATAAAAATAATTTTAAATTATATTTTAAAAATAAAAAGTAGTTACAATTTGGATCGTATCTTAAAAAAAACAGTAATATTAGCAGTTGCCTTAGAAGGTGCAAAGAGAGGTCTATAGGAGTATTATCTTGAAGTATTCACTTGAAGTAATTGTAGTTTGATTTGGAACAATAAACATTATATTAAATCTATATTGTTTTGTGTATTTGAGTTTTTTTTTTTAATTTATAATGTGCAATATCATGAAGCAAGTCAATGATAATTTAACTTCTTACTTAGTAAATGATAGAAACAAAATGTGCGTTTGAAAGGAAACATTTGAAAAGTGGGAAAAGGCTTGCATTGTTGCTAATGTAAGCATATAAAGTTAGATTTGAAAAATCCAAAAAAACAACCATTCTCTGTAGCAATTCCATCTTTTTTAGAGGGTGAAAACTAGTCATTCAAAGTTTGTTGCCCTCATCCATTTACAATAAAGACCACATTCTTTGGATCATTGCAAAGGGTGTTTAGCATGTTTGGCAGTGTCAGGACATCTGATTTTGGAGTCTTGTTAATTGATAGCATCAGTTAAAGCTTCCATATTCCACAGATTTACACGAATAGCTCCACTTAAAGAGGGGAAGCATCCAATAAATTCGTACACTGCCAGCATTCTTTATTTCAGGTTATCATATGTGATTCCAAATCTTCCATCTATTTCTATAATACGTTGCTGCAAAGAACATATTCATACGGGATGAAATTCATACCATCATGGACTGCAGATACAACACAACATTTTTCTATTGTGTAATATGCAACCCCTTCATACAACAGAACATGTCTCTACACCAATTCAACAGGTTGATATCTATAGCAAACCCTGGATTTGCATAGATGGAATTTCCAAAAATTTGAATGAAGAAACATAATTATATCTACTGTGTTAAGAAGATAACTCCGTTTTGACAGTTCTTTTAACTTTGTATACTATTCTCAACAGTTCAGATAACAGTATTTGATATATCGATATCATTAATTTTTTGTAAGAGTGCTCCAAGCACCTTAACAATGCACTTTACTTGTGAATGAAATATGTTGTTTTTTTTCAGGATAAAAAAACGCTATCGAGATTATAGTGTCTGCGATTTTTTTTCTTTTGAAAATGCTTCATATATGACCTCAAATAACAACTAAGTGCAACTGGAATGGTTTTCAAAGTAAACATGAAAAGGCTGCATAACGTCCATTTTTATTTTTGTTTTGATAAGCACAAAAATATGACTCCACAGATATAAGTCCCTTACAAGTTGAAAGCTTCTACCTCCTATAACTCTATCTACATTTGTACAACAATTTGTCATTTCTGCACATAACATTACAGCGTAGACTTTCAGTAATCTTCTTTCCCAATAGCATTAGAAGCACTGATTCCATCCAATTGTTAATATTTTATGCCATATACATTATTTTATGGATAGATAGTCATGTTGAAGAGTTTGCAAGGCATGGAAAAACATTTCCAAACTTTGCACATGATTTTAAGCTTTGATACAACAACAAATAGATTTTCCTTTTTCAACAACAATATTATACATACCCTATATGGTGAACCCCTGTAGTTTCCACTCCTCCATACAATTAGAACAATGGAGAGCCTCGATATCACTTGTAAAACGCAGATGAATTCTAGCAGTTGTGCTCTTATCTTCATTCATATGAGAACTTTTACCCTTGTTGGTGCTTTGTTGATAAGGTTACTCTGTGGAATTTTTAACTTCTGGACTCATTAGCAACATAAACTGATTAGGTTGTAACTAGTTTTTTACTTTCCATTGCTGCCTCAACCTTTTAATCAGCTTTTGTGCTCCAACCACAAGATCTTCTCTTGGTTTCAGTCCAAGAAAATTTATCAAAGTGGAATGAATTTGAGATGTCTGTTTCTCAGCTTCAACTAATATTTGAAACTCTCTCTGCCCCTGCTCAAATCTTTCAAACTTTTCTAGCATAGCTTGCATAGTTTCCTGCAAAGAACAAATAGTGTTCTCTTTCTGTTTCATTCCAAAGGTCTTATCCAGCTTCACTTGTTTCAAAGCCCCGTCCCTTTCTACAAATGCCTTCGATAAGTCCACATTTTCCTTCTCTACTATTCTCTTTTCGTCATTTAATTTTTCCTAGGGATCTACCATTTCTTATAGATGGTCCTCCTTTTCTTCCAGCTTCTTTTCCAATTTTTCCTTCTCACAACCATGTTATGTAAATCACCTTTCACCCGATTCAGTTCCCTCGTATATTTCATATCATCATCACTCTGTTTAATCAGTTCCGTCATATCATTCATGTTGTCATCCTGTATATGATCATTAAAACACGAAGAGACTTTTGATGAGTTTACATGATTCATTTCAGAAATTCCTATGTTTGAAGCAAGTGGAACTAACTGTGAAAATGAGATGGTAGTTCTTGTGATGGGGATTTTTTTCCCAGTATTATCAATCTCAGGGTCATTTTCCAATTCTTTACAATTCCATGATGATGTTGTGGGAAACATATTGCAAACAAAGGACTAACCCCACCTTCTTCAAACAGACACGATTCCCAAGTGTATCCCTTATCCAAGCCAAATGGTAAATTGTGTACAAATTCAAGAATACTTTGCACTGATTCCAAACATTGAAGATAAGGAAAGAGATAGGTCTCCAATTGCCAATGATTCGGTAAGTTGAGGAAGCTCCAATCACTTACCTTATTAGAAAATCAACTACTTAGCATCAGCCTAAGAAAAATAGAATTTTCCTCTAATCATCTTAGGGGACATTTTCCATCTTCTATTGGCTAGATGTCTACAAAATTGCAGTTCAGAAACTTGGGGAAAAATGGGTCAGTAGGAGAAATACCTCTGCAGAATGGAAACCTAACTGGTCTAACAATTCTTGGTTTAGGTCACAATTTTTTTACAGGGACGTTCCCATTATCACTTAAAATTCTTCAAAAGTTGGAGAGGTTAGATATGGGAGGTAACCATTTACATGGACACCTCCAAGCTCAAATTGGGAAACTTAGAAGTTTAGGGCTACTTTATATATAGGAAAATAGTCTTTCTGGAAAGATCCCTGATTCTATTGCCCGAACTTCAAAGCTGAGATGTCTATATCTTCAGAAGAATAAGCTATCAGGGGAAATTCCTAAAACTTTAGGGAAATGTGTGAAGTTACTACTTCTAGACCTATCATACAACAATCTCAGTGACCACATACCTCTAGAGCTTGAAGGTGTTACATATCTAGCTTTCTATTTTAACATTTCAAACAACATATTAGAAGGGCCTCTACCTTTGGAGATAGCCAAGATGACTATGCTCCAAGCTATTGATATTTCTGTGAATCAATTAAGTGGTTATATTCCAATTGGGTTTGGAAGTTGCAGAGAATTAGTATACATCAATATTTCTTACAATGCGCTTGGAGGTCAGATTCCAATGTCATTAGGTGAAGTTCAAAGTTTTGAGGTATTGGATTTCTCCTCCAACAATTTTTCAGGTAGAATACCCATGTATTTTGAAAATCTCAAAATTTTAAGATCTCAAGACAAAGGGAAATAGGAAATGGAAGTTTGATATGCAGTCCAATGGTTCCAGTTATATGAAAAGGTTAAGGAAGCTAAAATATTAGGAATCCATACTAGAGAAGTTGTGGTTTAAGCTTAATGACCAACAATTATCATTCCTTTCAAGTACATATTTAAAAGATGCAATGCAAGAGCAGATGAAGCCTACGAAATGAATTCGCATCCCTAATAAATTCCACGATGTAAAATTCTATGGCCCATGTCTTAAAAAATGGTAGAATTGTTTTTAGCTGAGAATTTACATGGTTGGTTTGGCTTGATTGGATTAGGCATCCTCAAAATTCAGCCACAAATTATTTTATAGTATAGAATTCTATCTGGGTGGAAATCAGTTGAGTGGCATCATTCCTTCTTCCCTCTTCAATTGTACTAAACTTGAAAGGGTATCCTTAGGGGAGAATGAAATCACTGGAATAGTGCCTATTGAGTTTGGTAAGTTGAGGAAGCTCCAATCACTTACCTTATTAGAAAATCAACTACTTAGTAGCACCACCACCAACTTTCTCATTTTTACTATTTTACTAACTGTTCATTCCTAAGGAAAATAGAATTTTCCTCTAATCATCTCAGGGAACGTTTTCAATCTTCTATTGGCCAGTTTTCTACAAAATTGCAGTTCATAAACCTGGGACAAAATGGGGCAACTAAAATAGTCAAGGTATTGGGAGGAAAAATGAAATTAGTTTCATGAAATAATGATGAATCTAGTATTAAATTCAAAGGCAGGGATCATTATAAAAGGTGGCAAGCTATTCTGATAAAAATTGGCAGATGACAAATTCATAAATTTGAATTCAGTGAATGACTGCATATTTGCAAAGTATGAAAAAAGGTAGAAAGCTCAGATAGTTTGTGGTGCATATGATTCTATATTATTCCTATGGGAAATATTTTCATTTGAGTGAATCATAGACATATTCACAATAAAAATGGAAGAATTTAAATGTTAATAAGAAAAACAATTTAATTATGCATATTTTTGAAACAACAACAATATTAGTTGACCAACAATACAATTTATTTTGGCCAAATTAATAACATTTTATCCTTTGGCAGGCGACCCTCGGCAACACAAATTTCTAGATGCTCTACAATCATTTTCATTAATACATCCATCTTATCTGCAACACCCCCCAGACTCTGGTTAGAAGAAGGTTTTGGCAATTCAATATTTTAGAAAAACCCAACACAACCAAATGTGGTTAGAGAAAAAATTGTGCAAAAAAAGAAGAAAAACATCTTCAGTGGAACATGCAAGTGAGTTACATTTAAGTTATACCCCAGTACTAGGCTTCCCAATTTCTTCATGTTATGATACATAAACAACTATTTTGGATTAATTTTCTATTAGCTCACTTTCTCGGTAACATATGTTTATTCAAAGGTGAACAATAGGGATGAATGTGATTAATTGTTGCCATTTTGAAACATTCTACTACATATAACAAAGAATCCTTGATGGAATTTGGTCATCATCCTTTATATAGAGGTAACTCTGGTCCCAAACTCAATTATGAAGATACAACATACTTATAGATAGAAAATGAGTAGCTTCTTGGAACTCATGTATGATTATAACATTTTCTGTTAGTGTTATTTTTGAATCAGTTGTACCAACGTCAGTTACCAGATGGAGATAATTGATATCAGAAGATGTGGTTAAGGAAATAAAGCAGAGAGGAAAGTTGTTGATAGATATAGAGGTATTAACACAGAAAAAAATCCTTGATGGACTTTGGTCATCATCCTTTATAAAGAGGTAACTCTGCTCCCAAACACAAGTATGAAGATACATCATACTTATAGACATAAAATGAGTAGCTGCTTGGAACTCATGTATGATTATAACATTTTCTGTTAGTGCTATTTTTGAATCAGTTGTACCAACATCAGTTACCAGATGGAGAGAACTGATATATGAAGATGTGGTTAAGGCAATAAAGAAGAGAGGAAAGTTGTTGACAGATATAGAGGTATTAACACAGAACATAATCCTTGATGGACTTTGGTCATCATCCTTTATAGAGAGGTAACTCTACTCCCAAACTCAAGTATGAAGATGCAACATACTTATAGACAGAAAATGAGTAGCTTCTTCGAACTCATGTATGATTATAACATTTTCTGTTAGTGCCATTTTTGAATCAGTTGTACCAGCGTTAGTTACTAGATGGAGAGAACTGATATCTGAAGATGCAGTTAAAGAAATAAAGAAGAGAGGAAAGTTGTCAACAAATATAGAGGTATTAACACAGAACAAAACATAATAGAATGACTAAAATTTGAATACCTTGAAGGTATTTAACAGTAATGGAACAAGTAAAAATAGAAAACAAGACTGAAGAAATAAATGAATTTTTGAGATCCAAGGACTCTTACATTCGATGATCACTTTAAGACGGAATAAAAAACTTAAGAAAACTATGGTATAATATAATTCTCCTCTTGAGAAAGAGTATTTCGAGATGGGTTTGAAGCATAACAATGAAGAGAAACAATGTTACATAAACATTTGAAATTACATTGAATGGTATAGTAGTTGAACAAAACATGATTTATATGCAGATAGATATACAAAATTGAAGGTGAATAAATATACATGTTTAGAATAAAAGTTTGCGATTTCATATAAATGTAAATGATAGTAAATACCTAATCATATATACATGATGATGCATGGCATCGGCAACACCAATTGGTGTCTATTGTGACCCCGCATTGAGAAAGTTGTTCTTGTCAGTCAACACGCATTTTCTGGTGGGTATCTCTTCCATGTATGTGGATTGTTTTTCTTAGTATTTTTCAAATATTTTGTAACAAGGCAATAGTTGTACACAAATGATACAAAGGTAATGTTTGTGGCGGTAGGAATATCAGTTGTATATCCTGTAAAGTAATTTCCTGTTGTTGAATTTCTTGGCAGCATTCATAGAGCATGTTTAAATAGTGTGAATCCATATCTGTTGGCCATGAAAGAAGAGAAATAGTAATTTTTAGTGTAAACGGTTAATAAAATTATACTAATTCTAGAGTAAGCATAAAATTATTTTGAACATTAAGAGCATAACCAGTATTAGAACAAACGTAAAAGCAAGTAATTGTGTATGGAACTTGGAAAAGGTTAAGTTTTGTTTACCTTTGGTGAAGATGAAACAAAGAGTTTATTGTTGGATAGAGTGTACTCTTCTATATAGATTTCGATGCTAGCAAAGATTCTTCTTGCTTTCTACATTATAGATATGGATTCTCTTTCATTCGTGATATGCATGAGAATGGAAATGCTGGATGGATTCGAAGGTCTGATAGAGACCTTACTCTTGAAATGGCAGTGAATGTTTGACCTTGGTGTTCTTTGGGGCCGATGTCAACTATTGCTTTCTCTAATGTCATTCCTTGTGACTTGTGTATTGTTAAAGCCCATGAAATTCGAAGTGGTATTTGTCGGTGTGCACCTCTTGTGATAGGGGAAATGGGCACATATGTTTGGTGTAAAATGTCCCATGGTGTTCCTCTATATTTTTTAAAATCAACTACCAGGAAGGAAGGAAATTATCGAGGATTTGAGTCAGATTCATAAAATATTGAAATCACTGTGCCAAGTGCCCCATTTACAAGCCCTGCATCTACCCACAAATTGCAGGTGAGCATAACTATTTGTTCATTGCATAAGAGAACCTTTGCATCTAGTTGTTCTTCTTTAGATGTAGTAAAATTTTGTTCCCGATGTTTCTCCACGAAGCACACAACTACTTGCATGTTTAATTTTTTAAGCATTGTTTTGCTATGCAAGGAAACTAAATTGTTTGTTGCATATATGTGCATGGAGTCTTCAAATTATTTTTTATCTTCATGCATAATAGAGGAATATGTCCTCGACATTAGGAGGTTCCAATCTTCAATTGTAGGTGTTCCATTCCTGAGATTTGTGAGAATCTGGCGGAAGGCAACTTGGGAAGGGTCAACACCTTGCTAGCGAAAAATAGTTGTAATAGTTATGAATGTATCAAAGCTGTGCCAAAGTGTAGTGCCATGTGATGTGCCAGCGTACATAGGAATGTATTTCACAAGTGGCAACTGGCCTAAATCCATGACAAAGATAATGGATCAATTTTTGAATGGTGTATTTCGATGAAGGGGAAATGCCTCTCGTAGGAAATCATCAATACGGGAAAGAATTTTCGGTCCGATAAAACTCATTTCATCAATGAGTAAGTATTCTACATGGCGGAGCTGTTCTTGTCGGTGTGGGAGCGACCATCCTTCAAGTGGATGAATTGTTTGGATAGGGATGTGAAGGGCAGAGTGGATTTTAAGGGCATTTATGTTGAAAGCTACAACGTCGGTGGGTGCAAGTAGCAACAATGGGCTTCTACTTGTTGCAGAGTTTTCGATAAATGCATGTTACAGAGATTTTATTAAAGTAGATTTTCTGGTTCGGCTGTCCCTTGTATGATATTTCTGATTGGGGGTTTCGGTAGAGGGTTTCTGAAGTGAGAAATAACATGTGTGAATGCTTTTTGTTGGGTAGGAGATAATATCTTATTTTTGGGAAGAGTTGAAGAAGGACGATGTTGGTTTTGATTATTTGAGTGGTTGTATTCAATGAAATTGATGACAGTTTCTTGCAAGTTGAGAGGTAGATAAGTATGAGACCAATTATGATTAACATCAAGGCTATCAATTTCGATGTTGTCACCTGGGTGAAGGTGAGAGAGGATTTCCCATTCATTCATTTGGACGGGGTCAAGCGGGATGTCAAGAGGGGTAGATACAAGAGTAGATTCATCTTTGGATTGTGGAGATTGTGGGTCTTAATTTTCGCGATGAACATGCCATGCTATATATGTTCCTTTTTTTTATTCCCGGTGTGCAATGATTTACTCATTTTTGGATCTAATTTCATTGGGGAGGGTATGGAAAGGGAAATATAATATTAATTCAGCCGAATAGAAAGTGGCATAACTTGGATCAGTAGGAGAATGGATTGTGGTGTATCATCGCAAGATATGGACAATCATCAGAGGAGAAATGTGTTCCATTGGTTTTATTACCGACGAGTAGAAAATGACCAAGAGCGTGCAGCTTCAATGAGGGGTAATGACTCTAATGAAGAAGGTCTATTCATGTATGCTAGAATAAATGGTGGTGCTAAGGTTGGATTTTTATAACTATGTAGAATACGTCTGAATATAGTTATATTAAAATTTAGAGAAACAAATGTACAACTACAGAGTGTGAGTGGTAGTTTTTGTAGCATATGGCATATTTCGTTCGCCCTAATGTCTCTTTCTGCTATGGTTTATGTAAGGATTTTTCGAACAACAATGATAGTAGGTGCTTCTGGAGTGACGTTGTTTGAGAGGTGTGATAACATTTGGCTATAGACTTCTGATTTTGTTTTTTCTTTGGCTGCATATTTAGAAATATAGGTTAACATGGCATGGCATGAAAGTACTATCTGGAAATCAATGTTTTCTATCCATATGGAAAGTAAATCGACAATATGGATGTTCAATATATCATCATTACATGCAGGCTTGTAGGTTTTCTGACCTTTGTTGTCTATCAGGAGTGAAGATGTGGGGTTCAACTCCCACAGTACTCCATAGCGACAGCTAAGAACATTGTTTTTTTTGCAAAGATAAGAAGATTCATGACACTTAGTATGGCACTGGACACAGTTGAAAAGCTCTTCATAGTCATCTATCTGCATTGACGTGAAAATTGATGATGTGTTGAGAAGAAATAGGTTGTGCTCTGCCGATTGGTGGAGCATAGATTTGCATTTTTCGGGTTGTCGTGGGTTGCAAGCAGTGACATAATGGTCAAAATATCTTTGAGCATTGAGAACTTCTGTGTCATTGTTCCAATTGAGGGCATCCATGTTTTTTTTCATATTGCAACCAAGGAATCCATGTATGTGTGTAGATCCTCGATGTTTCCATTCGTTTCTGCATGCAATATGAAAAGATGTTATTGCTCCATATCTATTGTATTTAAATATTAGGTTTAAATAGGAATGGTAATTAAAATTAACTGTACCAATATTCCATTGCATGGAGGCATTTTTGTAGGACTTCTTCAAGAAAAATTGTAAATCTACAATGCATATATTGGGATGTTAAATGTGGATTTTTATTATATTTTTAATTCTCCACTTCTAATGATTGTTTGAATTTGAGGGCACATTAGTAGGCATAATATTGTGTAGGTCAGGCCATTTGGTATCAACAACACTGAGAGTAAATAAAAATGTTGGGCTTCCAAGTTGTGTGATCATGTCAGTTAGCTCATTAAGACACTTGTTCCAAAAAGAGTGTGTACCTCGTAGGGCTGAGCCAAAGTGCATGACCTATTCAGGAATTCTTGAATTTGGGAAGTCATAAAGACATTGTCACAAATCTGAAACAGTTGTTGAAAATTTGTTTTCAATGTATTTCATAACAAAAAAATTGGTAGTTGATTGGCTATGGTGGTGCATTAGCATGTTATATATGTAGTAATGGAATATCAGATGTTGGACGAAGCGATTATCATGGTAGCGTAAAAGGTGCAAGGCATATTCATGCATCTCAAATTCTGTAATTCTTGGTTGTGTGATCATGGCAATTCCTGTTGGGAAAGGTGTGGGGAATGCCATAGCAAAGAGGCCCTCAGTGGTGTATTCGTTCGTAGGTGATACATATATTGTAGGCCAATCGATTGAATTTGTTGAGTTTGGATCGGTGGAGTGCAAATAAGCCCAAATTTGATCAAGTTCACTACATGAGTGTGGGAGACTTGGAACACATGAATAAGGTTGGATATCTAATGGAGTTACGATGGCATCAAGATCCTAAGTAGAATTGAATATGGTTTCCTCGGGTATAAATAAGGATGTGGTTACATTATGAAGAAGATAAGAAATATCTGTAGGTTGATATGCTAGAGCAGAAATTGTAGATGGGTTGAGTTCAACATCTTTGTAGTAGGGATAATGAGTGATTTTGCATTCAAGTGCTGCAAGTACACGTGATTTACAAACGATGAATTCATAATATGTTTCATAAGGATTTCCTCTTCTGACATTTAGGATGTCCAATTCAGAAACGAGTCGAGGTAGGTGTTTGGAAATAATAGTGATGTCTTGAGGGAAGCTGATTGTATGGCCGCTATATTTTTATTGACCACCACGAGCATGTGTTACTTGAAGAATGGAATTTACACATATGATCAACATTTCCTCAACTTGTGTTAAATTCTAAAGGATATATGGTTTTTCGCCACGGTCCATGTTGTTTACATGATTGAAACAATTTGTAGATTTAGATGATGCACAACGAGAGCAAGAAAGGGTACCATGTAAAAGTTTTGTTTTCATACCTGGATATGATTCTTTTCATATTGTGCAAACATGCAATGTAGAGAGGTTATCTATTCTTTCTCTAAAGCGATGGTTTTCTTCATTGAGAGGGGCGGGGGGGGGTTATATAGGTTTTGGTGAAGGTAGGGTGAAATGGCATGCATATTTGTGAGAGGACTTGAAAAGGGAGGTGGTGTAGTGGAAGCCATAGTGTTTTTTTAATTTTTATAAAGAAGTCATCAATGTGCATTTATTGGTTCTTTATTTTGAGTATAAATAAGGCGTCTCCGTGCTTTTTTATCTATATATTGATCATTTGATGACATATATAAGAAATTACAAATAATTCTATGTTAGGCATGAAATGTGAGGAATTTAGAGTAAAACCAAATTGAGTTATGGATGCATATGAAATGTATGACATTCTGTAACAAGCTCAGATTTGTAATTAACTATTATCAAGCGATAGAAAGAGTTTCAATTTATTTTTCCATACATGTTGAGAAAGATTATTGTAAAAAAAAAAAAGACACTTTTGTAGTGCCAAACATCGGTATCTATATTATGTAAAATGTAAAGGGGTAAATATACATATTTGTAATTATTGAAAAATAGTCTTGTAAAAGAAAGTGTTTAGTAAAACAACATGCTTGTATTTTACAATATTATGGAAAACTGATCAATACAAAGATGTTATTTCATGTGCTTAAAAGTAGCATGTTGTGCATATAAGAAGAGATATCAAAGGCGATGAATAACCGAGTGTTGTGAAATGCTCAATGCATCAATGTCTTTTAGGACCTCCTTGCATGAAACATCATACTAAATTTCTTCTAAACTTATCAGTATAGGTTGCAAATGCTCGACACCATTGTAGTACTATGTTTTGATGGAAAGTGAAAGCAAGAAGTGGCGAGCTGAGATACGACGACATATTTTTTGAAGATCAACTAGTTCAATAGAGAGGAGGAACAAGTATTTTGATGTGATTCCCATTGGCTCATTTCCCGCATCATTGTGGAAGTTACCTTTTGAAGGTGTCTGGTGCGGTCATGTAATTCGAATTTGATTTTGTAGTGATAGTCACATTCTGGGAATTCACCATTACACTTTATACAATGCCAAAATTTTTTAGAATGGTGAATTGATTTTTTCATGCATTGTTTTCCATTGAAATCTAATAGACAAGCAAGAAACCAGAATTCGACCATGCATAGAGAAGTCACTGTGGCACAAACGGAAACCCATATTTCTTTCTCAAAGACTTCCATGCAAGATATTTGTTGAATTTTCTTCTATGGTAAAGCTCGTTTGGAAGCGACATTATAATTTCTACTCAAAGATGGAGACGAAGATTTGTAGCCTATATCACGGAACGAAGTATGGAGTTGTTTAGTTTCTTCAATGTTCATATTTATGATAAGAGTGGCAGTGGAGATTGTCCCTATGGTGATTCCATTAAATTCAGTTACCTGACCTTCTTTAACACCAAGGATTGGTGGGTTGTCAAAAGAGCATAATTCAACAAGGTCCTTTCCTATAGATACACATTGATCTCCCCACATTGTTAAATCAATGCTAAAACCTAACTTCTCCTTCAATGTGAGTGTTTTTCTTAGTGTTTCAGTTCCATATTTTCTTCGAATTGTTGAAGCAAGAAAGGTGGATCTAAGCACACCAATAACATCTACAATGGTATTTGGGTTTGTGGACTTGATTTCAATGATTGTTTTGAAATGAAAGATTTGGTAAGGGAATCTTGGATCATCTTATAAACATGTTTTGATAGTTGACACAACAAATAAGTATATCTCCCATTTTTTGTTTAGGTGGTTGTATTTTGGGTTTATTTGTTTAATTGCTCCATTGGAAAAAATATATAGTTGCCTAACTTCAATGATATTATAAAGGGATTCAACTAATTCAGGAAATGTAGAAAGGTGAATCTCATCTCTATCACGACTGATGAGGTCAAAGCCAAAGACTTTTCCTGAGCCACGTGCAGTGTTTTAATTCTTCAAGGGTATTTTTGTTGATGCTCCACGTTGGATTAACCAATATTTTCAGTAGGAATTGAGTGATTTGAATGATACAAGTGTTGTTGTGGATGTATTTTTTGGAGTTACAATAGTTGGCATAATCTCTTGTGTTTATGAAGAGCATGATTGGGATTCACCTGCCTTTGTGTGTAATAGTGTTGATGATCCCTTAACCAAAGGCGCACTACATCGTACAAACTCAAGTTATAGTACTCGAATGGATCCGAAATGAATGAATAATTTTATTTTATTTTTAATGAATGTAAAATTCATTGTTATATAGGAAGAATGAAAATAGGATACAAGAAAGAGTTTAATACAAAATCTAATCTTACGAAGCGTTTTGAGACACTGTGCAAGCTTCTTTATTAAGTAAAATGATCGAGCTGATTTGGACGCTTTCAGATAAAAATTGTGCGCTATAAGAAAATGGAAGAAAAGTCCTGTGTTGATACGTCCCATTAGAGAGAGTGATGTGGTAGTGTGAAGTGCTAGTTTTTGATGAATAGACAGAGCCGATGTTGATTATTTGGAGTAGACATTGAATCTCAGTTGAACCATTCGGCAATATGGGGATAGCATTCTCAGTCAAGGTTGGCTCCATCATGGTAGCAAAGTACAACGTTATTTTTTGTAATGGAAATACCTGTACTTCATTTTAATGCATTGGAAGAGATATAAATGCATAAAATAATATTTAAGAAAAGCATGAATTAGCATTTCTTTAATCCCTATTTGATAGATAAGTTCATAATGGATACTTAGATTTCCAATTTTAGGCAATGCTCTAGAAGAGGGTACAATAAATTAATGAGGGACAATATTTTGTGGATATGAATGTGAAGAAGGCATAGGTTTAAAAAACATAAGCTAAAAATTGTCTATGAATATTTTAGTTTTTTTTGAGGTAGGAACACTATGCAGGCTCAAACTTTAGATATTTTTTTGAACGATCAAAATTACCACTAATAAATTTTGATATCAAGCATTTTGTCATATATGCAAGTTGCTAGGTTTATTGAAACAAAGCCAAATATATATATATATATATATATATATATATATATATAATAAAATAGAGGAATCATACTTCATTTTATGACACTAACACTATAGCAGAAAAGCATTTGATGCAGTGAAATACTTGAGGAATAATGGTTATGGGAGACAAGAATTGTGCTATATAAGCACGTCGAAGGCCCAAGTAAAACATAATCCATATCCACAATTTTATAGGTCAGAATTGTTTGGAGGTGACTGGTTGACGCTAATGTGAACTTACTACTGCTAGATCTATCATATAATAAGCTCAGTGGCCACATACCTCTATGGGTTGGAGGTCTTGCATATTTATCTTTATATTTTAACATTTCAAACAACTTATTAGAAGGTCCTCTACATTTGCAGATAACCAAGATTACTATGCTCCAAGCTATTGATATTTCTGTGAATGAATTAAGTGGTTATATTCCAAGTGGGTTTGGAAGTTGAAGAGAATTAGTATACATCAGTATTTCTTACATTTGACTTGAAGGTCAGATTCCAATGTCCTTAGGTGAACTTAAAAGTATTTAGTCTTGGATTTCTCCTTAAACTATTTTTCAGGTGGAATATCCATGTCTTTGGGAAATCTCAAAATGTTAAGGTCTCAAGACAAAGGTAAATAGGAAATGGTTCCGGTTATCTGAAAAGGTTAACGAAGCTAAAATATTAGGAATCCATATCAGAGAGGTTGCGGTTTAAGCTTAATGGACAACAATTATCATTCCTTTCAAATAAAAATTTAAAATATGCAATGCAGGAGCATATGAAGCCTACGAAATGAAGCTGCATTTTCCTCTAATCATCTCAGGGGATATTTTCCATCTTCTATTAGCCAGTTTTCTACAAAATTGCAGTTCATAAACTTGGGGAAGAATTTTTTAGTAGGAGAAATACCTCTCCATATTGGAAACCTAGCCGGTTGAACAACTCTTGGCTTAGGTCACAATTATTTTACAGTGACAGCCCCATCATCACTTAAAATGCTTCAAAGGTTGGAGAGGTTAGATATGGGAGGTAATCGTTTACATGGAATCCTCCAAACTCAAATTCGGAAACTTAGAAGTTTAGGGCTACTTTCAATAGAGGAAAATAATATTTCTGGAAAGATCCAGGGTTCTATTGCCCGACTTTGAAACACGGGATATCTATATCTCCAAAATAATCAGTTATGAGGGGAAATTCATAAAAATTTAGGGAAATGTGTGAACTTACTACTACTAGATCTATCATACAACAAGCTCAATGGCCACATACCTCTAAAGGTTGGAAGCCTTGCATATTTAGCTTTCTATTTTAACATTTGAAACAACTTATTAGAAGGGCCTCTACCTTTCGAGATAACCTAGCTAAATATGCTCCAAGCTATTGATATTTCTGTGAATCAATTAAGTGGTTATATTCCAAGTGCGTTTGGCATTGATACTTTTCATCATGAATTTTAAAACGTGCTGGTGCATGCTATCCATTTATAGTCTTAAATGACTATATATTTAATTTTAAGCAGCGTGTTTCTTCTTGAATACTTGGGAATTTCGGTGAAGCATCAGAAATTTTTACCAATTCTTAATGGGAAATTGTTTTACCATATTATATATGTTCTTTCGCATATCCTGAGCATGCCTTAAGCCTAATTTCCCTTGACCTTAATGACTCTTGAAGGTGAATTTATTTTGAATTTTATGACTATGGTCTTCTAAAATTTCTTGATTATGATCTTCAAAGGTATCTTGTAATCAAATAAATGCTGACTGGAGGATCTAGACTCCAAATATTATTAGAGAAGACAGAAAGGCATTGAAATAGAATAGCGAGAGACAAAAGTAGCAAAAGACAAAAAAAAATCAGTTTTTTTTTGCCTGAATTGTAACTTGTAATTCAAGTTTGGTTTCAAGAATTGTTCATCTCATACACTCTATGCTACTCTCGAGTTCTGATTTTATGCCAAGTACATATCTTCTCTCTCTCCTTCTGCAAATGGTTGAAATTTTATCCATGGGTACTGTCATATTTCAAAAGGTTCCATGCTAGAATTCAATGCATACTGCAAATTTGGCAAGCATATAAGGAATGCTCGAGACAGAAATGATTTAAATTCAGGAATCAAATGCAAAAGAGGAGAAATTTTTTTTGGAAAGTGTCAACAATCAACAATGACATGAAAATGTAATTTATTTGAGTGAATGATAAATATTAATGCCCAAATACCTTAAAATTGATTCCTGACAAGAAGGAAAACTTAAAAAGAATATGAATCTTAAAAAATACATTGTTGTTCAAAACCTTCTCAAATTCATGAAAAGACAACCCATGTAAGGTATTCCAAGTATTGGGATTTGAAAGGAGGTATATGGTGTATTCAGAAGCACAACCAAAAAATGTGACCTTCTTTGAGTAATGTGAAGCGCCAAATGAAGTTTTCATAAATGGCATTATTGGTTTGTCCCAAAAGTGCATTATGCACTATCAAAATATTGTCAAGCATGAATCAATATTCAAAATGTACTATGGGAAGAGATGCACATATGGGAAGCATTTTTGCTAGCATGGAGAGAAAGAAACATGTGTGTGTTGTTGCAACAAGCCTAGGATATTGTAATGTTCTCTATGGATCAATTGCCAAAGGAAAGAAAAAATAGTCTATCCAAACCCGTAAGCTATAGTCTTGATAAAGGGGGAAAACCCAATTTTCCAAATGTTTGGGGCAACATTGGATGAATTTTGAGTCAGCTAGGGAAAAGAAGGCAAAATTGGGGGTTGCATTGCAATCCCTCACATTTGAGAAACCCCATGAGGGAATCTATAAAATTCCCTTGCCATTGTTGGTGATAAATTACATGGAAAATTGGCATTGTGAAAAAATCCAGGGTTGGTTTTGAATGATGGTGGTGGAGGGTTTTTTGGAAACATCAAGGTAATTTACAATGTAGGTTGGAATTATGGGTAGCCCTTGATAACAAATTTCTTACTTTGGACAATGGCCAAAGGAGGGGTTGGATCAACTTGTAGGTGTCCCCTTTGCATTTTTTTTTTCTATTGTCCTTTTTATATCTATGATTCGACTCTGGTAAAAATAATTTTTTTCTCTTGCAATTTCCTCTTGGGACAAACTATCTTTCTGTGACTAAGTTCTTGATTGGGATATGGATCACTCTGTAAAGGAATATCTTGTTTCCCGACTGATTGTTTCATCCATTATGTTTGGTGAGCTACTCAACTATCTTATAGGAAAAGTTAACCTAGTTGAGGTTACCCCCCTCTTTGTGGGGATGGAGCAATCTTGTTTATTAACAAACATCATTTCTTACATATAAGGTATTCACCATGGAGGGGATCTAACAAAAAGGTGGATTTTACAGCTCTTTGGATTGTAATAACTATGACATATGCAATTCAAGCCCATATACCCCTAAAGTAAGATTCTTTCAAAGGAGACAATAAGTTGCACATATTAACTCTCCTAATCATGATTCTGTCAACATAAATCCCTAACAAAACATATATTCAATGAAAAGGCTGAAACAGAGTTTCGAGGCATACATAAATGAGTTTCTAGGCTTGTTTCTCTAGAGCTGCATCACAATAATGCAATCAATTATTCATTAGGAAGTATCGTATATCAAGTTTCATCAATTCTTGAATAGCTGGAATTCTGTTTAAATAAAATTTTCTGCAATTACTTATTCATTTGGAAGTATCGTATATCAGGTTTTATCAATTATTGAATAGCTAGAATTCTGTTTAATGAAATTTTTCCTATATCAGGAAGAAATTAGATTCACTCCACTCCCACATGCCTAACATCAAATAATAATTTAACAAATGGCTGTGAAATCCAAAGAATTTAGCATTTTTGATATGGGGATTCGTCTCTTGAGCAGTAGAAACAAATTTTCTGCACCAGATATCGACTGTTCAAACAAAAATTAAATGCAAGGAAATTATTGAACTTAGAAAGGAAATTCTATTGGAAGAAAGGCACTCACCTCCGACTACGTGCAAGAAAGTTTGAATTCGGTACTCCCTCTGTTAAACTCTGTATGATGTCTATATGATGTCGATTCCAAATAAGGTGAGAAGTAAGAAACTGAGAAGAAGCACAATTAAATAAAATTTTAAAACTATTGGAATAAAAACACTGAAATGGGATAGGAAGCATTGAATTAACAGGAGAGCATATGTTCATCGCGAGGTTCCATATTTTCAGCAAGTTGTTGAATCATGCATCATAAATTTTTCATTAATGGCATAATTTACTGTTACACTCAAACCCTTATGCTTTGTAGCTATGTCCTTTGTAGTTGAAGTTTCAACACTGGGTGCTTCTATATAAAATTCTCATCCTCCCATTTAGAATCTCTAGTGGGTAAATTCTTCCACTTGATGAGATACTCTGAAATTGATTGATTTCGTAGCTGTCGAGTTCTTCTTTCCTTGACTGCTTCAGGTTCCAATATGATTTTTCCTTCCTCATCAAGTTCTGGAAATATTGTGTGAACTGGAAGATTTTCACCTATAACCTTCTTTAAGCATGAAACATGGAAAAATGGATGCACTCGCGAAGAAGCAGGAAGCTCCAATTTGTATGCCATAGTACCAATCTTTTGCAACACCTTGTAAGGACCATAGTACTTTGGCGATAATTTATTATCCTTCTTAGATTTCTTGGGGGACATTTATTTGTATGGTTTAGCCGTAAAAATACCCAGTCTCCTACATCAAAAATTCTCTCGTTGCGATGTTGATTTTCCTGTTGTTTCATTTGATTTTGTGCCAAATTTAGGTTATCCTTTAAGAGTTGGATAACTTCTTGTTGATGCTCGATGTGATCTTCCACTACTTGAACCTTCAATTTTTCTCTTAAATATGATGTGATGGATGGTGGATGATATCCATAAAGTCCCATAAATGGGGTCATTTTTGCTGTAGTATGGAAAGAAGTGTTATACCACCATTCAAGGAGAGGTAACCACTTGACCCATTGTGCTTGTTTATCAGATAAAAAAAGAAGAAGATATCCTTTCAGAAATTTATTTACTATCTCAGTTTGACCATTGGATTGAGGATGAGAAGATGAGCTATGAGCTAAGTGAATACCCAAACAAGAAAATAAATCCATCCCAAAAATTTCCAGTAAAAATTGGATCTATGTCGCTCACAATAACCCTTGGGGTTCCATGTAGCTTTTGAATTGTGTCCATTAATGTAGTAGCGACTGTACTTGCTTTAAATGGATGAGATAATGCACAAAAGTTGTGCATACTTGGTAAGTCTATCAACTACCACCATGATGACACTCTTTTCTTCGGACTTAGGTAAACCCGTGATAAAATCCATTGAAATCTCCTCCCAACGTTGAATTGGAATGGATAAAGGTTGTAGAAGATCCGGGGTCTTAATTGTCTCAACTTTATTCTGCTGGCAAACCAAACATTCCGCCACAAACTTTTGAATATCATATTTAAGTCCATCCCAAAAAAATTCTTTCTTCACCCTGTGGTAAGTTTTTAAAAATCCTGAGTGTCCTCCTAAAGGAGAAGTGTGCAATTCCAAACGAATATTTTGTTTTAGTTGGGAATTATTGCAAATATATAAGCAATCTTTGTACCATAAGGAATCATTTTTCCAACTAAATGTATCAGATGTACTAGGATCTTGCTGCAGCTTTTGAATGGGTGTCCATACTTCTTCGTCCTTCTTCCATTAATCCCTTGCTTTGGTTATCCAATCTAGTTGGATAAGAGAAATGGCACAAAGCAATGCCTACACCTCTTCATCCTTTCTTGAGAGTGCATTTGCAACAAAATTTAGCTTCCATTTTTTGTATATTATTTCAAATTCATAACCCAACATCTTTGTGACCCATTTTTTCCACTCTTCTGAAGATAGTCTTTGTTCCAAAAAGTGTTTAAGACTATCATGATCATTTTTTACCTTGAAGTGTCTTCCCATTAGGTAAGGTCTCCATTTATTTAGTGCATGGTATTTGCTACCATTTATTTCCTCATGAATATCTTTTCTCAGAATACTTTCCTTGATTGGATGACTTTAAAAAGAAATGGGTCTTCCTTCTTGCATTAAAAAAACACCAATTCCATTTCCTGAGGCATCACATTCCACAATAAAGGTTTTTGTGAAGTCTGCCATAGCTAAGACCGGTGCTAGGCACATTGCCTCTTTAAGATGATCAAAGGCCTTAGTTGCTTCAGGAGTCCATGAAAATGCATATTTATTCAATAATGTTGTTAGAAGTGCTGCTATTCTCCCATAATTCTTAACAGAATTGCAATAATACCCTATTAACCCAAGAAATCCTCGCACTTGCTTTATGGTTGTGCAGAATTTCCATTCCTTAATGGATTTAATTTTTTTCAGGTCTACCTTAACACCATCATGAGATACAATATGACCCATATATTCCACCTCTTGTACTCCAAAGAAACATTTGGATGTTTTTTCATATAATTTATTCTCCTGTAATAGGTTGAGCACCCTGTTAACATGTTGAACATGATCCTTCCAAGACCTGTTGTAGATTATTATATCATCAAAAAATACTAGCAAAAATTTTGTAAGGAAGGGTTTGGAAATGGAATTCATCAACCCTTGAAATGTAGAAGGTGCATTCGTAAGTCCAAAAGGCATGACCAAAAATTCATAATGACCCTCATGAGTTCGAAATGCTGTTTTCGGAATATCTACAGTCTTCATTCTAATTTGATGATATCCTGAACGAAGGTCCAACTTGGTAAAATAAATTGATCCATGTAATTCATCTAATAATTCATCAATCACAAGAATGGGAAATTTATCTTTAATAGTGTGCTTATTGAGCTCCCTATAATCCGGAAACATACACCATGATCCATCCTTCTTGTGCACCAATACTACTAGAGCAGAGAAAAAACTTTGACTAGGTTGAATTATACCAGCCTCTAACATTTCTGCAATCATACGTTCAATTTTTATCTTTTGGACATAAGGATATCTATAAGGCCTGATGTTTGGAGGAACACTACCTGGAATCAAATGAATATCATGATCATGATCACGAATAGGTGGGAGTCCTTTGGGAGTTTCAAACACCTTAGAATGATTTTCCAAGACTTTTTTGAGATCTATAGAAATAGATGATTTTGATGTTGTAACTTCTAGTGAGCATAATTGTGTAATTACGCCTTGTTTTTCTTTCTTCAAAAGATTTTTCATGACATTATAGCTTATTTTGTTTCCCGAATTCCTTGCAATACCCCGTATTTTGAATTCCTTTCCTTCTGAAAAAAAATTCAAGAAAAGATCTTGAAAATTAAAAACTATTTTCCCCAAAGATTGTAACCATTTTAATCCTAGTACAACATCAACACCTTCCATTGGAATGGAAATGATTGGACTATTCAATACATATTCCCCCATGGTTAGCTTGATATTAGGGCATTTTCCAGAGAAATTTATAGTTCCTTGATTTGCAACCATCACTTGACATTCTGGTGCTAGGTATAGGAAAAAATTCAATTCCTTGGCTACCTTATAATGAATAAAATTATGGGTATTGCTCGAATCAATAAAAACTATTACCTTTTTCTTCTTGACATGTCCTTCTGTCTTGAGAGTTTGAGGAGTGGTAATTCTTGCCAATACATTACACCATATGGTAGGACTCATTTATTCTTCTTCTAGGGTTGGTTCCTAGTGTATATCCTCTTATTTTGAATATTCTTGTTCATTTCCTTCTTACTCTTCACAATCTATGTAAAATAATTTCTTCTCAGCACACTTATGACCTTTTGTGTATTTTCTATCGCAACTGTAGCGAATCCCTTTTGATTTTTTTTCTTCCAATTGTTGTGGTGTCAACCTTGTAGGTTGTGGAAGTCTAGGAGTAGCAACACTTCCATCTTTATATATGTGAGTGGTAGGCTTCCTTGTCGCCATAATTTTGCATTCAATTTTTCTTGCCAACTTGAATGCCTTTTCCAATGAATCAGGTTCCCAATCATGAACTTCATGTTGGATGTTATCCTTTAAAGTCCCTATGAAGAAATCAATAATGTGTTCCTCTAGAGTATTATTTACCCTTATATTTAATTTTTGGAAGTCCTCAATGTGCTCCACCACTGAACCCTTTTGTTTGAGATTTATCAATTGGCTAAAGAAGGTGTTGATTTTTGTATCCTCATAATGTACTATCATTTCCTCAGTAAAAATTGACCAAGTAAAAATTTTTTTAAGGGATCAAATCCATCGATACCATACAAATGTATTTTGTTCTAAATGTAAAGTTGCAATGCATACCTTTTGTGTGTTTTTCACATTATTGAGATCAAAATATCGCTTCGTCTCTAGTATCCATGTTACGGGATCATTTCCATAAAAATTCCTCATATCCATCTTTCGAATATGGTGGTTCTTCCATCCAACATTAGTGTTTATGAAATCACTATTAAATTTTATTTGATCTCATCATGAGTTTCCTCTACTATCTTTTTGTCATTAGGAAACATTTCTGGTATCAACTTTCTCAAACCTTCCATGCCTTATTTTAGATCATTATTCATGTTTTCCATTAGGTCTTTCATTTTTTCATCTATTTTAGCTTCCATGTCATCCATATTAGCTTCCACTCATTTTTACAAAACTTCCATTTCATTTTTTGTTTCTCTTTGTGAGAGCGAAATTTGGTGCACTTTCTCTTGTAATTTTGGTATGTGATGTTGTCATTATTCATCTTCATGAGTCATAGTAGAGCCTTCGGAAGGCTTAACTGGTGTTTAATTCTTCTTATGAGGCAATTTTAGAACCTAAGACTGATATCTATTCTACAATATGCCCTAGGAAATAATTCAAATTGATTTTTCACACAAGACTTATGCAATTCAAAAAGAAAATACACACCCTTTTCTTGCTTTTGAGGAGCTCGATATTTAAACTGAATTATCTCTATGATTTAAGATCTTAAATATTTGAAATTCGGCCTTGTACTAGCCCTGTGAAGCTTATTTCAAATGCCACAGGTCTGACCTGTTTGGATTCTTAAAGGAAAATTTATGCCCAATCTCCCACAATTCCCTAATTATAGACTCTTTCAATAGAGCGAACTTGTACGGTGTGCCACATGTCATTTTTTCCTCCGACTCTAAAATTGATACACATGAAACTACAGTTCGTGTAATTTCGGTCACTTTTTACATATTTCCAATCTGATGCTCAGAGAGAGATTTATGACGAGTTTCCCACGGTCACCTCTTTGAGATGAAATTCGGTATCCTATAACAACCTTAACTCACACAGATCATGTCTCCGAAAATATTGCGAATCAAGCTCTGATATTTTTCCACAATGTTCCTTGGGATTTTGGATTCGCTCTGTAAACATTTAAGCTTCTCAAACCTCGTAGAAAAAAATTATTGTGAAAATAACACGATGACCTATTTAGGTTAAATTCAGGAGCTTGGAAAAAGTCCTAACTTCCATAGATCATGAAAACCAAGTTCTAGAATTTTTACATGAGGTTCCTCAGGATTTCGACTTCGCGTTATCAAAATTTCAACTTCTGAACCTTTGTAGAAAAAATTTTATAGCGAAAATTACACGATGAACTTCTTGGAGCAGCGAAACCCTATAATCCAAAGATCTGATACCAAACGTTATGAAACCAACTCCAAAAATAAAAGAGAAGAGAGATAAATTCTTTAGAAATCATCCACTTTGAGGGGTAAACCTCCAATAAATTACATAAATGAACAATTCTTGGATGATACAAATGACCAAAACCTCCTTCTATATATAGGAGTCCATGGGGGCCACAATATAATCCTAGCCAACTTAAAAATAATAATGTAAGAGCACAATAATTACAATATTTGGGTTACAGGGGTACAACAATAACAATAAGGGGGCTACAGTAATAACAATAAGAGATTAAACTAGTAATATTAGGACCCAACACTCCGGGTCTGGTATTGTGTGAGCACATCTCCGTGGGTGAAGTTTAACAAGACTGGTGGCAACATGAGTGATGAACATGTGATCCACAGGTTGCGGTGCCCAAATCATCAAGGTTATGTTGTATTGTCCTCTGCATTTTTCTTTCTCTTGAGTATGGATACTATTGGTATTTTCATGTACACAATTTCGCAATGGAATTATGTTGGGGGTAACATCTATCTTGAATGCTTTGGGTTCTGGGAATTTTTATGGGGCTTTACCGGGGCTCAGAAAGTCAATTTCACTCCTATTTGGTATAATGTTATGTAAAATGGGGATATGGGTATGGGTAGAGGTGTAGGCGATTGGGACTACCAACAACTGGTTGTATTGGCTACCTGGGCAGCAGGTTGGTGGCACCATCCTAGCCTGCATGTAAGATTGATATTGAATGATGCAATTACCATTTAATATTGCCACTCCTATGAGGACCATGGGAAATAAGGGAATAACACCACTGGAGGGAATCTAGGGAGGCCTCAATATAGAGTTTTGGGTAGGGGTGCGAGTCAAAATTTTATTTGTGACATGGTAAATTTGGTTTAAATTTTTTTGACTCGATGCAATGATAACATTATGTATTTGTGAATGACTATCAATAGTTTCATAGATATAGGGTTTAGACAATACCACAAAAACACAATTGTGGGCATTTGTGAGTGCTACTCCGTTGTTTTCCATATCGCATTTTGGAAGGAAGCACCGATGAATCGAGATAAGAATGTAAAGGAGGATGCTAGGACAAAATGCAGAAGGAAAATGTGGAAAAGAGGTGCACAAAAGGAGCAAGGAGTGTCATCCTCCCAGGTACCAAGGAGGTTAGGCCACAAACCTCAAGCTACTCATATTAAGGATGTTGCTCCTACATGTGTCCAAGAAATTTTGAGCGAGTTCAGGAAAGTAATAGTGAAGTGGGAGGAATACCTCATTCGCTAAGTGGAAGAACAAGATGTAGCTCTGGAAGGATAACTTGTCGTGCCCGACTCAGGAAACACAAGAGCCATAGTTTATCAATATTAACAAACCATTCATCTCTATTGGAGGATGAAACACTTGGCGGAAAAATCCATCATGCATACCACTAAATTTATGTAGGTAGATCCGACAATGCAAGAAATTCAAAAGGATTTCCAACTCTTATAGTTCCAAGTTCAACAACAGAATTCCCGCTTGGGAAGAATAAAGAAACTCCTTAAGAGACCTCATCAATTAGAGATGCCCAATTCTAGTGTTAGAGGCTCGATGCCCATCGAGTCCTCAAATGATTAATATGGTTGCCTTCCTGTCAGTTTACTATTACATTTATTTTTTGTTACGTTTATGTATATTCTGTTGAAGAACATAAAAGTTAGTGGCCATAGGAAATCAAGCTTTTTTAAGGTTATAGATAGTTTGACTTATAGATCTGAGTACGATAGACTAAAAACATTTCTCTTTTAGATGGAATATAATGCATTTTGATGACCAACAGACCTGGTTTCCTGCCAAGGCAAGTTGATGCCTCAGTAGAGAATGTCTATAGTAATCTACACCTTTTTGAAAAATGAATGAAAATGACAGGTAGTACTCACGTTACAAAAAAAAAGGTCTTCCCTAAAAAGGACTCGTAAAAAATACTTAGGAGATAATCAATAGGATTTAATGAGATGGGAGACAAAAATCCATTAAATCACTTAGGTCAAGAAATATTCTATGGGTGGAGTAATGTTTCACGGGAGAGAATGACGAACTTTACAAGGAAAGGAAGAAATGCATGTTCAATATAAAAAGGAAAGATAACCTAAGAAGGTGGGATGGTAAACCTAAGAAAAGTGGGACACTACCAAGGAAAAATATGTCGGGGAAGGAAATTTATAAAATACAATAGTGGAGAAACAAAGAGCGTTGTTGAACGCCTTGGCAAGCATATCTCAGATCGGGGGAACTGGAGGTTCAGTTCATGGTTGGGAGGATATGCCTGGATGCCTATGTGATTTCCCAGAAACAAACATGGTTTAAAAGTATGGTACAATCATTATTCTTGATGAATTAAGTGGATTATTATACACTTAGAGTAATTACATGTATGCTTTAATATGAGTTATTAGTATTCGATTTCTAGTTAGAGTTCAGTTATATAATAGGCGAAAAAACCTATTGGCACAAGAAGTGATTTTTTATTATCTGTTATAATTATCTTATGTCATAAAATATTTTAAATAGGAATACTATGAAGAATGATTATGGTTAGGTTATTGTATTAGTATTTTGAAAATAACTTAGCATACTTGTGAAATTGAAAACAAGTTAGAGTTAATATTCTAATATATAGCTAACGAAATTCTAAAGAAGGTATATTGAAAAATTCATGTAACAATAACGATAGATCGAAAAACAGGAACATGAGTGTGAAACGATTACCCTGATTTCTAAACGTAATGAACATAATATGGGACAAGGTTTTTCCATCTTTAGGGAAAGGCGCTTCTAGTATATTTTTTACTATCCACAATGATTAAAGTGGTAGAGCCTTGATGGTACTCATATAAATAAAATCAAAACCTGTTATCGATTTGGACTATATGATGATATATCTATATATATAAATTTTACCGAGGGTATGATTGTTTAGAATTTTACTGAGTATACATATTTAGTAGGAAGACTATAACATGTGATAAGAATATTAGAACAACCAAGTTGATAGCCAATAGAATCCTTGATATGGGTTAGACTTTGAAATTAATAGGGATGGCGAGTTTGAGTTGTACTTGGGTATGAAAAAAACACACACGTATTCTCTCCTAGAGAGAAAAGCGATTAAATTTATTTATAAAATCTCAAGAGTTGTGTATTGAGGTTATTTTATGCCTTATGTAGGGGATATTGGTTTATACCTTATACAATCAAATGGAAAATTAGATATTATACCGTACATACTTCCACAATTAACAAATATATGAAAAGGATTCAAGATGAATATTTAAGGGATCTGTTTATAACTAGCATTACTGTAATATCAAAACGAGAAATACAAATAAAATCTTAGAATCATGGCTAGTTTGAACATAATCGAGAATACTCCACTATTCATACAACTAATCTATACGAGTCAATATACCAATTAAACTAAAGTAGTATACCATTTGATAAGATTCATGCGTGAAACAAATTGAACAACTTTCCATTAATATGAAAACTACTGAGTCAAATGTTGATAACAAAAACATAGCTTGTTAAAGAAAAAATAGTTTTGTATCAATAAGAACTAACCACCATAATATAGATTGGTTAAATTATTACAAGATTACAAAAAATCAAACATTGACTTCCATAAAAGAAAAGGGTTTGATATATCATAATTAAATGGTTCACTAAGATACATATATAGAAGTTTTGAGACAAAAATTATGGAGGTCATATCAGTCCATAGAGTCCCAATAACCTAACATATGAGCCATGAGTGCATTCATGCCCAAAAAAAAAAAAAATAGCTAAATATTTATAGAGAACTTAGAGGCTAAGAAGGCGATGCACACACCATAGGGAAACAAAGAAGAAAATGCAAGCCAAAAATTTGAAATCTGGAAGAAAAGAGGGAGAAAATTACACCACACAGGTGTGGAATGGAAAACACAACTCCTTTTGATGGTGGAGATATATGGTAGTAAGTGTTCGTAAAAGAAAAAAAAAGAGAAATTGAGGAAAATAAAAAAAATATAGGCACAAACATGCTCAAATGTGAAAAATGAATGAAACTGGGCATTAGCGCTTGAGAAAAAGTAAATGCACATATAAATATTTTCTTACCTATAGGAAGCCATGATAAAAACCCAATTGGATCCCAAATTATTTTTTTTAAATTGAAATGGGCTAGTTTAATCTTGTCATGCTTAAAGTCAATACACAAAAGTTTGGATGCAGTGGAAAATTGTAACACCCCCAATTTATGTGTTTGAATTTCAAAGCTAGACATTTGAACTTTAATCCTAAGGGGAGTGGACCCCAAAGGACAAGTATTTTGTGAATGTAATTATTTAATTTGAGGAAATGAATAAAATTATTGTGTGCAGAATGACCAAAATGAGATTTATGAGATCACTTGCTAAATCCATGAGGATGGATAAGGCAAATACTTTCCCAAAATCTTTCAAAAATCCTTGAAAGAAATTATTTCTAATTTAGATTTTTGAGGAAGAATCTAAATTACCCAATGATGAGGAAAATAGTTGGGAAGAGGTAAAAAGCTGGAAAAGCTGGGAAAAGCATAAAACAGCTTTAAAGAATCCCTAAAATGGGAAGCCTAGGCAAACAGGAAGAAAAGCATCCTGATATTCTGGACGGAGAATTGGAAACAGGATTTGGGGAACAATAGCTTAAAGAAGCTGCTCCTAAACAGATTAGGGGTTGGTCTGTTCTAGGAGAGGATCTCAGCTCGGGGGTGAGTTCTGGGAGACAGAAGGACTCTAAGGTTGGGAGGTTGGTCAATTACACAAGTGGTATGTCTCTAAATTTATTGATGTGTTTACTTCATATAGTACGAATTGACTACATATAATAGTTAATTTGTATATTAGATTTATTACTGCTAAATTTAACAGAATTAATTATAAGGAATTCACCTTTATAATTCTGTATAGTTGTAGAAAGAAATTTGTTGAGTAGAATCCAACAGAAACTTTAAACCAAGGTTGGTTTAAATCTGAGGATACATCATTCTTCACAGATGAGCAAATTTGAAACTACTTCTGATCTATGAGTATACATTTGTGAGCATGATTAGGTAAATTGAAGAGAAACCTCTCCAAAATCTCTAAACCAATACTTAAGTTAAAAGCTGGAGATTTCTAGTACCTCATAATTCACAAATTTGTAACTTTAATTTGTTTCTGTTGGAAATGGAATAGTGAGAAAGTAAAGGTATAGAGTGCAGAAGTAATTATTTAGTTAATTACTAAGTGAAGAGAAGAGATTTAAAATAATTCCCACCGTTGTGCATTTCAACAGTTAAGATATTTACTATTTCCTTTAACAAGGATTAAATGGAAGAGTAGGAAAATTTAGTATTGTATAATTACTTTAAGTAGCAAGGGAATGAACCCCAAAACATGATCAGCTCTGCAGAAATAACTATAATAGGAGATATATGTATGAAAGATATGGGAGTAGCCACAAGGAAATGAAAAGGATACCCAACTAAACAAAAAATATATATATAACATGGAAAACTAAAATATATAACATGGAAAACTAGAAATGCATGGGAACCTACAATAATGTAGTAACTGTATCTTATACATATTTAAATGGATATATATATGAGAATGGGTACACCAACCTTATGCATGCAAATATATATATAGAGGAAGATATCAGCAAAGGAATTCAGTTTAAACATGGGTATGGTGAGACTGTTATCTCATGACAAATACATTGCACAAGCATTTAGAAATATCTAGTTACGGAAAACAATTTAAATGCGCATACAAAATTCAAAATGAAATATAACTCTCCAGAATTCCTGAGAGTCTCTTGTAAGATTCATGCAAAATATATATAGCTAAGAGGCCTGTACAATTGAAAAACATTAGCTATAAAGAGAATTATATAAGCTACAAGCAAAGTAAAAGAGGAAAAACTCATTAGTGTTAAATCGTATTAACTCATACTCAACGAATCATTCCATGCGAGGAAGCATGAAAAATTCCATAAATTAATAAGTTGTAGCTTCGTTGAAATTATGGCAAAACAAGAATATAAGTGACAAGAAATACAAATGTCTAGATACACGCCACAAAATCTGAGCCTTTTGGGCTAGGGTTTGGTAACAGAGACCATATTCCCATTCAAATGTTAAATCATTAAAGAGCACCAGCATTACGAATGAAAATTATTAATACTACGACTCTGACAGAGTCTAGGTCCTCAATGGACATTGTGAAAAAACCTAAGAGAGTTAATGATTCTGCATACATGAGACGGAACAATGCAATGAGAGGGTGGTATTATCCACACAGGCATATACCGACCTGAAACGCCAAGGGAGGCAAAGTTAATATCCACCGAGAATGAAAGGGCTCATAGCTGCTGACAATGGAATATGTATGGGTATGCATTACCTGTGGAAAACACAGTGAGGGTAGGGAATCGATCAATAGAGCAGTTGATAGCAAATCGTTCGAATAGAGAAATTTACCAATACAAGAAAGGGGTTACCTATAAATGAAGACTCTTGTTCCTCACGAGCTCTCTGCACCAACGTTAAAAGCAGAATATCAACTAAATTGAAAACCTGAAGGATAATAGTGAATTGAAATAAAAATATATATACCTAAGGAGGAAAAATCAAACCTCACGAAGTCGGGATGGATGACTATCGCTCTCCTACGACGAGGTGAGTCAAGCATTATCACTCTACATGGTATTAACAAGCTTAGTTAAGTATCAGTTAACGAAATCGACAAAGGGACAATGACAAAAATAAACCAGAGAGAATACACTGAAAAATTGGTACAGGAGATATGGCATAAATGGTTCCAAACGAAACTGAACCATAAACACAATCTCCAGAACGAAACCCCTTCGTATCATTAGCATTCAAGACTTTCACACAAAAGAAGTATGACAAGTTCTGAGAGTCGAATATGAGCTCCAATCCAAAGTGCAAGATGTGTGCATAAGATTCATACCTAGTATCGTCGCAGTGGCATAGATAAGCAGGCCAATGAGTGAGTTCCTCTGTGCACAGAGGTTAATAAACCATACGAAGAGCAAAGAAACTGCCTTCAACCAAAAGTGCAGAGCTGCGAGGTAAAAAGATGAACAAACTCAATGAAGGCCAAAGAAACTGCCTCCACACAAAAATGAAAAATTATATAACCATATTTCATTCCAGAAAACCCTAACGTGGTGAGAAAATCGTAACCGTCCACATGGCATGATCCCAAGCGTGAAGACACGGATCAAATGGTTGGAAGGGCAATTACGCCATTCAGTAGACATTCAATGTGACAAGTATTGCAATTAATTTCAATACAGTCTGGCCGTGTAAATAGAAATTTCCGTGTATGCAGAGTAGGCTGGCATGGCGATTGCCATATCGACGTGGAAGTATAGCACGTGAATGGGAATGGTATGAAACCTATCCCAACCAATACCATGAAATCGAGAATTCTCATAAAATCTGACGTGGAGAAATAATATCACGACTCATTTACCTTATCACATGAAAACGATTTGATTCAGGACACCATACGTGGAAGCAATGAATACGATCAATCTCCACATTAAACTCTGATACGACCCATATGTACAACAAAATGTGATAATATTAACACAGATCATTGAGAACTATGAATACTACATCATCGGATTGTCACAGGAACGATATAGTCACCAATATAAAATACGTAAATTAAATCCAACCACTGATCATAACCAAAATGTATAAAAGATGACGTTATGGGGAAAAATGATAACACAGGGTTTCAAAAAGAAAAAAATTCAAGGGTACCCTCGTGGGAAAAATCTATTCAAATCCTTGAATATAAATACATGGAAATGGGTCGAATGCCCAAGGGCCAATGACATTAAAATAAAGGTTGGACATACGTTGAAAAGTGCAACCCTTATAGGGAAGGGATTAATGGTAAATCACTCCACCATGATTTTTATACGAACACCCTTAGATTAAAATGAAGTTAAAATGGAAGTTAATAGATAGTGATTTTGGGGTTATTGTGTGGAATTAAATTGAAATTGAAACAAAATAAGAAATGCATTAACCAGATTGAATTCAAAGTGTGATGGTATGACATTTTGTCGAAATTAATCTTGAACATTATGGAATGCTAGAAAAAAAAAAAAATTTGGTATGGGAAAGCGAATGGGAGGTGTGACAAATGGTATCAGAGCCCAAGTTATAAAACTGGGCTGGTGACATTGTGCTCACTGTTGCTGTGTGTTCACTGTATAAATTGATTTCTGTGGAAAAAAAAAAAATTATATTTTTATTTTCACTGATCTGTGTTGTGTAGTGTACAGTGGTGCTGGAAAGGCAGAAGGTGACGAAATTTATGTTGATCTGTGTGAGGAGGATAATGCACCAGATCCCAATTCGCCCATGATGGCTATGTTGCGGGAGTTGCAACAAGAGTTGGCTGAGATAAAAAGCCAGAATGACAGATTGTCATTAGCCAGTGAGGAGCAGAAAAAGCCCATCAGAGAATTAACTTCGCGGAACAAACAAGAAGGCGAAGGTTCTGGAAAGAGGAAGACTGATGAGTCTGAGGATGAGGATGATGTTAGGCATCAGTATAAATAGAAAAAGGAATTACAGGGGGAATTCCGAAAGATCAAACCTCCCTCCTATGATGGGGAGAAGGAGGAAGATGCTGAAGCCTGGTTGTTGAACATGATTAAGTACTTCCAGGTCTATGAATATGAAAGCAATCTGAAGGCCAGATTAGCTGTCTACCAGCTACAAGTTAAGGCTACCTTGTGGTGGGAGGAGACAAAAATGGTGCATGCCATTGATGAAAAGACAGTTACCTGGGAAGATTTCCAGGTTAAGCTCAAAAACCGATATCTAAATGAACGTTACTATGATGATAAAGCCAAGGAATTCCATGAACTTAGACTGGGACAACTCACTATTGATGAGTTTGTTACTAAGTTTACAAATCTGTTGAAATATTTACCCTACATAAGGGAAGAAAAGGCAAAGGTACAAAGGTTTCTGAATTGTTTGCCTTCTGTATACAAAGAGAAGATCGAGTTTGATAACCCAAAAACAATGGACGAAGCTGTTAGAAAAGCTAGATTGTGCTACCAACAGTTCAAAAGCAAAACTGAACATGGAAAAATCTGGGTGAATAAGAGTGAATTCAAAGGGAAGAAACAGAAACCAGCCTATTTGAAGAATTTTGGTAGAGATCATCAGCGAAAAAAGTTTAATAATCCCAAAGAAATTCAAACTGCTCAGTCCCAAGTGGCCTCAAAACAAATAGATGGAGACAATAAGAAAGAGGGCACAGTGAAAATGAGAGAACCCCTGAAATGCTGGGGATGTGGAGAACCCCATCTGTTGAGAGATTGTCCCCATCGAAACATTCAGATGATTATGAGAGATCGAGAAGCCACTACAGTAAATGACATAGCAAGAAATATACCCACCATCAGTGCAGCCTTGGAAAATCAACAAGCAGAACATCAAGCTACCATGGTTGAAATGGAGGGTAAGATTTATGACCAGTCTGTTACAGTTTTGATTGATCCGGGTGCTTCTTGAGTTACATTAGTAAAAAAATTTTAGAAAAATGTAATCTTACAACTGAAAAATTTCAGCAGTCATGGTTCGTTCAGCTGGCCACTGGAACCAAGAGGAAGGTAACACATAAATTGCCCTGAACAACAATTAAACTAAATGATTTTCAAACATAGGTAAATTTGAACATTCTGACCTTAGGTTCATATGACTTGCTAATAGGAATGGACTGGCTGGAAAAGAAGAAGGTTATGATGAACTGTTGGGACAAGACCCTACATTGTGTAGATGAAGAAGGAGAACCTTTTATTCTTAAAGGAAAACAAAAACCTATCTCTGTAAGACAAATATCGACACTGCAATTAAAAAGAACAGCTAGAAAAGGATACCAATTTTATGCAGTACATGTGGTATAAATAGAGCAGAAAACTGAAAAAAACCTGCTGGATGTATTGCCAATGATAAGGGAATTTAAAGAAGCTTTTCTAGATGAAATCACTCATCTTCCCCCCAAAAGAGAGATTGACTTCTCAATCGATCTGGTGCCGGGAGAAACACCTGTCTCCCGAGCACCTTATCGAATGAGTCCCCCTGAAATTATGAAACTAAAAATGCAATTGCAAGAACTGTTAGATAAAGGGTATATCAGACCGAGTGTGTCTCCTTGGGGAGCACCGGTGCTGTTCGTGGAAAGGAAATATGGAACTTTTCGGATGTGTATTGATTATCGTCAATTGAATAAGTTGACCATTAAGAATAGATACCCTTTACCTAGAATTGATGATCTTTTTGATCAAGTGAGAGGAGCTTCAGTATTTTCGAAGATTGATCTAAGGACTGGTTATCACCAGCTTAGAATTAAAGAAGAAGACATCAGCAAAACAACCTTTCGAACCCGGTATGGTCACTACGAATTTGTAGTCCTACCTTTTGGTTTGACAAATGCCCCTGCCACATTTATGTGCCTAATGAACAGTGTGTTAAACAAGTACTTGGATAAATTTGTCCTTGTGTTCATAGATGATATTTTAGTCTACTCAAAAAGTGAGGAGGAACATAAAGAACATTTGAGGATAGTGCTGCAAACTCTGAAGGAAAACCAGCTATATGCCAAGTTCAACAAATGTGAATTTTATAAAGATAAGATCCAATACTTGGGGCATATTATTTCTGAACAAGGCCTTGCTGTTGACCCTGAAAAGATAAAGGCTATAAAAGAATGGCCTGTACCAACTGATGTTTCAGCAGTGAGATCATTCATGGGGATTTCAGGCTATTATCGCAGATTTGTGGAGAGGTTTTCTGCCATAGCACATCCCATAACATCATTACAAAGGAAGGGTGTCAAATTTGAGTGGACTAAAAACTGCCAAAACAGTTTTGACCAATTAAAACTAAAACTTACTACAACCCCTATACTGAAGATTGCAGATCCTGATAAAGAATTTGTGGTATGTACAGATGCCTGCAGAGAGGGGTTGGGAGGAATTCTTTTGCAGGAAAATTCAGTTATTGCCTATGAATCTAGGAAACTGAAGATACATGAACATAATTATAGTGCCTATGATTTAGAGTTAGCAGCTGTTATCCATGCTTTGAAAATGTGGCGACACTATCTCCTTGGAAAAAAATTTACATTGATGACTGATCATATTAGTCTCAAATATTTCTTTTCCCAAACTGATTTGAATGCGAGACAAGCCAGATGGCTGTCCTTTCTAAGCGAATTTTACATGGATATAAAACATATCAGGGGGAAAGAAAATAAAATTGTTGATGCTTTAAGTAGAAATTCTTTTCAAATTATAGGCAGCAGTGGAAGTAGTGCCCAGTTTGATTTAGAAGAGTTAGTGAAACATGTAGCAGACCAGGATCCCAATTATGAAACATTACTGGTGAAAACACTAAAGAAGGAAAAGACTGATTTCACTCAAAACCAAAAAGGGTTAATCTGCTACAAAAATAGATTGTATATCCCCAATGTAGAAATATTGAAAAGGGAGATTCTAGATGAATATCACAAACAGCCATATGCAGGACATCCTGGATATCAGAAAATGTTAACAGCTTTGAAAAAGAAGTTGTTTTGGCCAGGAATGAAAAGAGATGTAGAAGAATATTTAGCTAGATGCATGGAGTGTCAACTAGTTAAAACTGAACATCAGCATCCTGCTGGTCTTCTAAACCCTTTTCCAATTGCAGAATGGAAGTGGGACACAGTTTCCATGGATTTTATAATAGGATTACCCAAAACTAAATACCAACATGATTCAGTGATGGTAGTAGTAGACACTTTAACAAAAGCTGCACATTTTATACCAGTGAAATCTACCTTTGGGACAGCTCAAGTAGCGAATGTGTTCCTGAAGGAGGTAGTGAGACTCCATGGAGTTCCAAAGGTGATTGTTTCTGACCGAGATGCTAAGTTTACAGAAGACTTTTGGAAAGGTCTGTTTGGAGGTATGGGTACTAAATTGAATTTTAGTACTGCTTACCACCCTCAGACAGATGGTCAAACGGAAAGAACTAATCAAATTTTGGAGGACATGTTGAGAATGTATGTGATGGATAGGCGATCAAAGTGGGAAGATTACTTGCATTTAGCTGAATTTTCCTATAATAACAGCTACCAATCCTCCGTCAAAATGAGTCTGTTTGAGGCACTGTATGGAAGAAAGTGTCGTACTCCTTTGAGTTGGAGCCAGCCAGAAGATAAACTAATGTTGGGACCAGATGCTTTACAAGAGATGGAAAGAATTTTTAAATAGATACAAAGAAACATCAATACAACACAAGATCGCCAAAAGAACTATGCTGATAAGAAAAGAGTGCACCGAGAATTTAAAGTGGCGGAGCATGTGTACTTTCGTATTAAACCCAAAAAGAGCACCCTTTATGCTGGAAGTTGTGAAAAACTGGCTCCTAGATACTGTGGTCCTTTTGAAGTATTAGAAAGGGTGGGACCTGTGGCTTACAAGCTGGCCTTACCACCCCATGTTAGATTTCATGATGTGTTTCATGTTTCATTATTAAAAAAATATGTGCATGATGCTTCTCACATAGTTGATTGGAATGTTGTATAGGTGGAACCAAAAGGGGAGTTTCTGCCAGAACTGCTTCAAATATTGGAGCGGGAAGAAATTGAATCGAGGAACCGAACGGTAGCAAGAGTAAAGGTGCAGTGGAAGCACTTTACTGCTGAAGAAGCTACCTAGGAAAGAAAAGCTGAAATGATGGAAAGATATCTATTTTTGTTTGAAAAATGAACTCTAGTAGTTGAATAACAACACCAAGGATGGTGTTTATTTCAAGAGGGGGAATATGTAACACCCCCAATTTATGTGTTGAATTTCAAAGCTAGACATCTGAACTTTAATCCTAAGGGGAGTGGACCCCAAAGGACAAGTATTTTGTGAATGTAATTATTTAATTGGAGGAAATGAATAGAATGATTGTGTGTAGAATGACCAAAATGAGATTTATGAGATCACTTGCTAAATCCATGAGGATGGATAAGGAAAATACTTTCCCCAAATCTTTCAAAAATCCTTGACAGAAATTATTTCTAATTTAGATTTTTGAGGAAGAATCTAAATTCCCCAATGATGAGGAAAATAGTTTGGAAGAGGTAAAAAGTTGGAAAATCTACGAAAAGCATAAAACAGCTTTAAAGAATCCCTAAAATGGGAAGCCTAGGCAAACAGGAAGAAAAGCATCCTGATATTCTGGACGCAGAATTGGAAATAGGCTTTGGGGAACAATAGCTTAAATAAGTTGCTCCTAAACAGATTAGTGGTTGGTCTGTTCTAGGAGAGGATCTTAGCTCGGGGGTGTGTTCTTGGAGACAGAAGGACTCTAAGGTTGGGAGGTTGGTCAATTGCACAAGTGGTATGTCTCTAAATTTATTGATGTGTTTACTTCATATAGTATGAATTGACTACATATAGTAGTTAATTTGTATATTAGATTTATTACTGCTACATTTAACAGAATTAATCATATGGAATTCACCTTTATAATTCTGTATAGTTGTAGAAAGAAATATGTTGAGTAGAATCCAACAGAAACTTTAAACCAAGGTTGGTTTAAATCTGAGGATACATCATTCTTCACAGATGAGCAAATTTTAAACTGCTTTTGATCTATGAGTATACATTTGTGAGCATGATTAGGTGAATTGAAGAGAAACTCTCCAAAATCTCTAAACCAATACTTCAGTTAAAAGCTGGAGATCTCTAGTACCTCATAATTCACAAATTTGTAACTTTAATCTGTTTCTGTCGGAAATGGAACAGTGAGAAAGTAAAAGTATAGAGTGCAGAAGTAATTAGTTAGTTAATTAGTAAGTGAAGAGCAGAGATTTATAATAATTTCCACCGTTGTGCATTTCAACAGTTAATATATTTACTAATTCCGTTAACAAGGATTAAATGGAAGAGTAGCAGCACTAGTATTGTATAATTACTTTTAAGTAAAGAAGGGAATGATCCCAAAACATGATCACTTCTCAGAGAATAAATTGCAATAGAGATATATGGTATGAAAGAGACAGCACACAAGAAATGAAATAGACCCAACTAATCAAAAAAACATATAACATGGAAACCTAAATATATAACATGGAAAAACAAGAAGAGCATGGGAACCTATGATAGTATAGTACTTGTATCTCATACATTTTAAATGGATATATATATAAATGAGAATGAACACACAAACCTATGCATGCAATTATATGTATAGACAGATATTAGTAAAGTAATTCAGTTTAAACATGAGTATGGGGAGACTGTTAGCTCATGACAACTAGATATAGTACAAGTATTTAGAAATATCTAGCTAGAGAGACAAATTTACATGTACATACAAATTTTAAAATGAAATATAACTCTCCAGAAATCTTGACAGTCTCTTATAAGAGTCATGCAAAACATAAATAGCTGAGAAGTCTTGTACAATTGAACAACATTAGCTATAAAGAGAATTAGACAAGCTACAGTCACTTCTATGATAAGCAAGTAGAAGAGGAAAAACTCATTAGTGTTACATCATATTAATTCATACCCAACGAATTATTCTATGCGAGGAAGCATGAAAAAAGTCCATAAATTAATAAGTTGTAGCTTTGTCGAAAATTATGGAAAAACAATAAAATAAGTAACAAGAAATACAAATGTCCAGATACATGCCACAAAATCTGAGCCTTTTGGGCTAGGGTCTGGTAACAGAGACCATATTCCCGTTCAAAATTTAAATCATTAAAGAGCACCAGAATTACGAATGGAAATTATTAATATTCCGACCCTGACAGAGTCTAGGTCCTCAATGGACACTGTGAAAAACTCTAAGAGAGTTAATGATTCTGCATAAATGAGACGAAACAACGCAGCGAGAGGGTGGTATTATCCACACAGGCATATACTGACCTGAAACGCCAAGGGAGGCGAAATTAATATCCACTAAGAATGAAAGGGCTCATAGCTGCTGACAATGGAATACGTATGGATGTGCATTACTTGTGGAAAACATAGTCAGGGTAGGGAATCGGTCAATAGAGCAGTTGATAGCAAATCGTTCGAATAGAGAAATTTACCAATACAAGAAAGGGGTTACCTGTCAACGAAGACTCTCGTTCCTTACGAGCTCTCTGCACCAGCGTTAAAAGAAGAATATCAAATAAATTGAAACCCTGAAGGATAATAGTAAATTGAACAAAAATATATATATACCTAAGGAGGAAAAATCAAACCTCACGAAGTTGGGATGGATGACTATCGCTCTCCTACGACGAGGCGAGTCAAGCATTATCACTCTGCATGGTATTAACAAGCTTAGTTAAGTATCAGTTAACGAAATTGACAAAGGTACAATGACGAAAATAAACCAGAGAGAATACACTGAAAAATTGGTATAGGAGATATGGCGTAAATGGTTCCAAATGAAACTGAACCATAAACGCAATCTCCAGAATGAAACCCCTTTGTATCATTAATGTTTGAGACTTTCACACAAAAGAAGTATGACAAGTTCTGAGAGTCGAATATGAGCTCCAATCCAAAGTGTAGATGTGTGCATAAGATTCATACCTAGTATCGTCGCAGTGGCATAGATAAGCAAGCCCCGAGTGAGTTCCTCTGTGCGCAGAGGTTAATAAACCATACGAAGAGAAAAGAAACTGCCTTCAACCAAAAGTGCAGAGCTGCGAGGTAAAGAGATGAACAAACTCAACGAAGGCCAAAAAAACTTCCTCCACACAAAAACGAAAACTTATATAACTGTATTTCATTCCAGAAAACCCTAACGTGGTGAGAAAATCATAACCATCCACATGGCATGATCCCAAGCGTGATGACAAGGATCAAATGGTTGGAAGGGCAATTACGCCATTCAGTAGACATTCAATGTGACAAGTATTGCAATTAATTTCAATACAGTCTGGCCGTATAAATAGAAATTGTTGTGTATGCAGAGTAGGCTGGCATGGTGATTGCCATATCGACGTGGAAGTATAGCACGTGAATGGGAATGGGATGAAACCTATCCCAACCAATACCATGAAACCGAGAATTCTCATAGAACCTGACGTGGAGAAATAATATCACGACTCATTTACCTTATCACATGAAAACGATTCGATTCAGGACGCCATACGTTGAAGCAATGAATACGATCAATCTCCACATTAAACTCTGATACGACCCATATGTACAACAAAATGTGATAATATTAACACAGATCATTGAGAGCTATGAATACTACATCATCGGATGGTCACAAGAACGATATAGTCACCAATATAAAATACGTAAATTAAATCCAACCACTGATCATAACCAAATTGTATAAAAGATGACGTTATGGGGAAAAATGATAACACGGGGTTTCAAAAATAAAAAAAGTCAAGGGTACCCTCATGGGAAAAATCTATTCAAATCCTTGAATATAAATACATGGAAATGGGTCGAATGCCCAAGGGCCAATGACATTAAAATAAAGGTTGGACATAGGTTGAAAAGTGCGACCCTTATAGGGAAGGGATTAATGGTAAATCACTCCACCATGATTTTTATACAAACACCCTTAGATTAAAATGTAGTTAAAATGGAAGTTAATAGATAGTGATTTTGGGGTTATTGTGTGGAATTAAATTGAAATTGAAACAAAATAAGAAATGCATTAACCAGATCGAATTCAAAGTGTGATGGTATGACATTCTGTCGAAATTAATCTTGAACATTATGGAATGCTAGAAAAAAAAAAAAATTGGTATGGGAAAGCGAATGGGAGGTGTGACAAAAATAAGGAAAATATAAAAACAAAGTTAAATTATAGATATAAATTACCTGGTAGGGAAGGTTCCAAATTCCAGTTGAATTCTCTTTGAAGGCACTTCGCGGATTCAATGCCTCCCAAACCCATTTTCCTATGAACAAGGCACAAACCAAGCCAAGGCTACTCAGAAAATTTCAATGAGAAAGGAAATTGAAAGAAAGCAAAAAATAAATATATGATCTAGATGAGAAGATCACCAAAAATCACCCAACTGAATTAACGAAGGAGGGGGACTTTGGAAGCGGTTTTCCAGATACTCATACTCACACAAGGGACTATAGAGGAGAGATATGAATAGAAAATTCTAATAGAACACCTGTAGAAGGTCGACTTAACTTTTGGGTATCGACAAACCCTCAATTTTATTTTTATCATACCTCAGGAAATTAAAGCTTCATAACCTTTATTATGACAGTGGTAACCCAACCAGACTCAGAAATAGGTCGCACCTTGAAACCTACAAAAGAAAAAAACTTATATTAATATTAATACTGACCGACCCTGCGTGTGTGTATAAAAATATTTAAGGAGACAACCTACCTCTAAAATAAGAGGGAAGCACATAGCACAAACAAAAGTAGGTGCTCAATGATATTTGAAGTATATATACTTCAAGTATGGTAATTATACGCGATGTCGTAGAAAAAATTCCATCTGAACACCTAATCTAGAGCTCCATGAATTCCCCCTCCAGAATATTAGAAGGACCCTCATACCTGTCACGGTGGTGCGTTGCAAATGGAAAAGGTGAAACATGTGGAATAATCCTTAATCCAAATTAAGGTTAGGGGATCAATATCGAGGATGATTCCAGTCTTCGCATTTGAAAGCCCCTCTCATCTATTATTGAATTCAGATGTGGGGCAATGTGCATGGTAATCACGTGGTAGATGGAGTGATGGCTTGTGTTTTAGATGCCATGTCTCAGTTTGACAAGGAAATATGTGCCATGAGAGTCAAGAAATAAATCCACAAATCTCTTACATATGAACATAAAATCATTCTTATTGTGCCTATAAAACCTTATAATTTGTAGGTAACCATAGGTATCACCATATTGGTCTTTTACCTAGTTGTATACTAAATTTATACCCACCTTCATACAATAATTATTATGTACACCCTAGAGCCAAAAAAAATAGGACTTGAACAATGTCGAATTCAAATTAATAAGTTTCAGGAGAGTGTAAGGTGTAGTTATGTGGTTCAAATTTTTAGAAATGACTTAAGGATTTAAGTAATCTAGGAAATCCAAAATATGTTCTTTCTTGATGCAAAAAGGGACGAGCAAGTTTGTTTAAAAAAAAAAAAACTAAAATGGAAGACCAAACATATATCAAAAAATCAAGGTTCACAAGAAGGTTATGTATACCTTACATATGATACTCAATAATAATTTTTATATTTAAAAAAAGAAGAAGAAGATAGGGAGTAGGGTATGTGACATATGGTATCAGAGCGAAGTTCAAAATGTGGGTTGCGGGAACCACCACAATAATAAGTAACCAAGTGAAAAATGTAAATATTGATTTAATTAACATAATGGTAATACTTTTCCATGTTGACTGTAAGGTATTCAAGAGGGAAAGCATATCACAGAAAGGTAGAGGAACCTATTCTATCCATAAGAATAAGAGCAGAATTATATGTGGAGTTGGGGAATGTAATGACCCCACCAACAACTCCATTTATGGATATTATTCGGAATTTTTAGCAGGCGTTCGCTTACCTCAAAAACAACAATGAATGCCTCTTAAAGGCATGTGAGGAGCAAGAAATAATTATAAGAGATTTGTCTTAAAAGTATAGTCATACAGTAATAAAGCCAAAATCACTTAAAAGAAATATTATGGAGATGGAATTAGATAAGTCTAAAAGTTGAGGTGACTTAGTTATAACTTATCTGAAAACAAAGAAAGAAAGAAGAAGAGGGTGGATCTGCAAGGGGATTTTACTTTTGATTTGGAGAAGGAAGAAGATGAAAAGGCTTAGCTCCTCAATATGGACAAGTACTTAGAAGTTTATGAGTACGAGAGAAATTTGAAGGCCAAATTGGACATTTATCAACTACAAAGAAAAAATGATCTTTGATGGAAAGAGTTCAAAACATTACATACCTTGGAGGAGAATAAAGTGTCCCAGGAGTAATTCCAAAGATAGTTCAAGTCTCTATATCTAAATTAATGGTACTATGATGATAGAGAGAAGGGATTCCATGAATTGAAGCTGGGACATTTAAGAATGGACAGACTTGTGGCTAAATTTACTAATTTACTGTTGTATGTCCCTTATATTAAAGAGGAGAAAGCTAAGGTACAATGATTTTTAAATTTATTTCCAACCCCTTACAGGGAAATGATTGAGTTTTAAAATCCTAAAAAAATGGATATGAGGCATTAAGGAAAGCAATATTGTGCTACCAATAGTTTAAGAGTAGGGGTGAAGGTTTAAAACTTTGGCAAGGTAACAATACGAAAAAAAATTCAATGGGATCAAAAAGGAAGAAACATCTTACCTTAAAACTTTTGGGAAGGATCATCAGAGGAGTAAGTTCAACAAGGCAATTTAAATTAGCCACAAGAGTCTTAGACTGGGTCCAAACCCATGGACCTGAACAATAAAATTACTAGTGGGGTCAATGAGAGAGAATCAATAAAGTGCTAGGGGTGTGGTGAACCACACCTATTTATAGACTCCTCTCATAATCCCATATCCATTTAGAATATTAAAGCTATCCATGAGGAATCATTAGTGAATGACGTTTCTAGAGGCATTCCTAAGATACGTCTCACGGTGAAGGACATACAGGTTGAGCATAAATATATAATGATCAATATTGAAGGTACCATTTTAAACCAATATGTTTTTGTTTTAATTGATAGAGGGGCTAGTTTAAGTTACATTAGTCCCCATCTTTTTGAAAGATTTTAATTAAAATATGAAAAATTTAAGACCGCATGGTTGGTATAGTTATAAAATGACACAAAAAGAAAGGTAGTCATTAAAGTTGTCCCATTAACTTAAATGGCTATTCCACAGAAGTAAATTTAAATATTCTCCCTTTAGGGTCCTATGATATATTAATAGGCAGGTACTGGTTATAGAATCAGGGAGGTGTTATAAAGTGTTTGGAGAAAAGAGTAAATTGTGTGAGTCAATATGGGAAAACCTAGTTAAGTAAAGGTATAAGAAAATTAATATCACATAGACAAATATCATCTTTACACTTGAAAAGGAGTTCAATAAAAGGGTTTCAATTGTACATGGTAAAGGTGGAAAGAAATAAAAAACAAACAAAAAAGGAAAATTTAGAGACTCTTCCAATAGTTACTGAATTTCAAGAAGTTTTTCGAGAGAAAAATCCCAGGTTTACCTCCACGTAGAGACATAGACTTCTCCATCGATATAGTACCAGGTTCCACCCCAGTATCTAGAGCTCCTTATTGAAGGAGTACACCTGAGCTATTAGAACTGAAGATGCGGTTGTAGGAACTACTAGATAAAGGTTACATTAGATCTAGTGTATCACCATGCAGGGCCCCTATACTATTTTTCAACAAAAATGATGGCACATTCAAAATGTGCATCAATTATTGACAATTGAATAAGTTAACCATAAAAAATAAATACCCGCTTCCCCGTATTGATTATTTGTTTGATCAAGTGAGGGGAGAAACCATATTTTCAAAGATTGATTTAAGGACTGGTTATCACTAACTAATAAAAAAAGATGAATATATTCATAAGATGTATTTTAGAATGAGATCACTACGAATTCGTAGTATTACCCTTTGGCCTTACTAACGTACTAAGAACCTTTATGTGTTTAATGAACAATGTACTTCATAAGTACCTTGATAAATTTGTGCTGGCATTTATAGATGGTATTTAAGCATATTTGAGGAATAAACAAGAGCACAATAAAATATGAAATTAGTGCTACAAAATTTAATATAACATCATCTATATGCAAAACATTGAAAATGTGAGTTTTATAAGGATAAAATACAGTATTTGGGTCATGCCATTTCAAAGTAGGGAATATAAGTTGATCCTCAGAAGGTTAGGGCTATTTAAAATGGCCCATACCTCAAGATGTGTCAGTTGTCTACTCATTTGGGAATCAAAGGATATTTTCGAAGATTTATAGAAGTATTCTCTAAAATAAATTACCCTATTACTTCATTACAAAAAAAATGGAATAAGGTTTAAATGGACAACCAAATTCAAGGAATGTTTAGACAAAGTGAAAGAATTGCTGACAGTAGCTCCTATATTGAAAATTGCAAACCCAAATAAGGAATTAATTGTTTTCACTAAAGCTTGTTTGGATGGCCTTGGGAGATTTTTTATGCAAGATAATCCAGTAGTAGATTATGAGTAAAAAAATCTAAAAACACATGAAAAGAATTATTTTTTGTATGATTTAGATCTCGTTGCAGTAATACATGCTCTAAGGATGTGGAGAGACTACCTTTTAGGGAAAAAAAGTACTCTAATAATAGATCAGATGAGTTTGAATTTTATTTTCAGCCAACGAGATCGAAATGCTAGACATGCAAGGTGGTTGTCCTTCCTTAGTGAGTTTGAGTTTGAAATTAGACACATAAAATGAAAGGAGAATAAAATAGTAGATGCCTTAAGAATACATGTGGATGCTTTAATGGGAGTCTCTGTTAGCATTATTTGGATAGATTTTATAGAGAAAAGTAAAAATTCAATACAACAAGATCATAAATAACTGGAAATTTGACATAAATTGTAACAAATGGAAATTCCAGGTTGTGTTGAAAATTCTCAAAAAGTGCTAATTTATAGGAATAGATTGTATGTCCCCAATGTGAGTGCTCTGAAGTAAATGATACTGAATGAATGTAACAAGAAATGATATGCGGTCCATACTGGATATCAAAATATGACAACGACACTGAGAATTTTTTTTTTTTGTCGGGCATGAAAAAAGTGGTTTTATAATACTAATCAAAGTGTCTAGAATGCCAACAAGTAAAGGAAGAACACCAACACCCTACTGGATTGCTGTACACACTACACATTCCTGAATGGAAATGGGAAGTGACTTCATTAGATTTCATTATAGTATTACCAAAGAGAAAACAAAAAAATTATTCCATTATTGTGGCGGTAGTCACCTTGAGTAAAGAAAGACATTTTATATCGTTGCACTCTACTTATCGAAAAATGACAAATTCCAATATTTTAGAAAAGAAATTTTTAGACTACATGGAGTGCCAAATATGGTAGTGTCAAACATGGATGCTATGTTTACCTCCAAATTTTGGAAAGATATATTTGGGGGCATGGGAACTCAACTAAATTTTAGCACTACATATTACCCTCAAACGGATGGACAGACAAAGAGGAGAAATTAGATTTTGGAAGATATTTTTAGAATGAACATCATGGAAAACCCTACCAAATGTGAGGATTTTCGGCATTTGTCATAATTTTCTTACAAAAAAACATACCAAAATTCAATACAAATGAGTCTTTTTGAAGCTTTGTATGGAAAAAAATGTCATACACATCCCAGTTGGCTTCAGTTGTAGGAAATATTGATATTAGGTCAAGATGCCTTGCAATAAATTGAATAGGTGGTATGAAAGATTAGATATAACATAAAAATGACACAGGATGGGAAAAAAAGTTATGCATACAAGAAATAATTCATGAATAATTTAATATTGGATACCATGTTTACTTAAGAGTAAAACCAAGGAAAATTACCTTAAGAACCAAAACCTGTGAAAAATTGGCACCACCATTATGTTGGCCTTTTGAAATCATGGATAGAATTGGTCCAGTATCTTATCAATTGGATTTTCCCAACCATATCATGATAATTCATGATAATTCTCAAGTAATTTATTGGAATTTGATACAAGTGGAACACGCAAGAAATTTCCTTCCAGATCCACTGTGAATCTTATATAAGAAGGAGATATTTCTCTGTAATTGATTCTTCACTCGGGTTAAGGTCCAGTGGAAGCACTTTACACCTGAGGAGCCTACTTGGAAGCTATAGGATAAAACACAAGAGGTTTATCCATAACTGTTTCAAAAGTGAAAGTGATGGAAGAATGCACACTCTAGACATTGTTGAATAAAAGGGGGCGGGGGAGAATGTAACACCACTATGTATTTATGTCAATATATTGTCATATTTAGACTGAATTATTTGTAAACTTGATGTCAGGGAAGGCATGATGTATTGGAATGAATATGAGCAATAAAGTATTATCATGTAATAAATATTTTTTATCAATAAATGGAAAAGATGGAAATTACTCGTGAAAGAAGCACTAGAGTAAACAGATTCTTTCCAAATTGAGAAAAATCATCCTTTGTGGACGAGAGTGAAATAATTATTCCCTAAAAATGACTCCTACAAAAATCCCTAGGAGATAATCAATATGATTTAATCAGATAGGAGAAAAATCCATCAAATCACTTAGCTGGAGAAACATGCTAAGTATGGGTGGAATAAAGCACCACGAGAGAGAAAGGTCGGTTGTATAGAAAAATGAAGAAATACATTTTTGAAAAACAAAAAGGAAATATAGCCTAGGAAAGTGGGTTGGGAGAACCAAGAAAAGTGCGACGCTACTAAGGAAAAATATTTCGAGGAAGGAAATGTATAAAATATAGTAGCGTAGAATCAAAGAGGGCTGTTGATCTACTTGGCAATCAAATCTCATCTCGGGGGTAAATGGAGGTTCAGTTCATGTATGGGAGGATAAGTGTGGATGCCCAAGTGATGTCCAAGCAAGAGAAATGGTTTGAAAGTATGGTATATTAATTATTCTTGATGAATTAAGTGGATTATTATAGCGTTAGAGTAATTTCATGTATGTGTTAATAGGAGTTCTTAGTATTCAATTTCTAGTTATAGTTTTGTTATATAACATGTGGAAAAAATTGTCCGAAGAAGAACTGATTTTGTATTATTTCTTATAATTATCTTATGTGAGAAAAATATTTGAAATAGGATTACTATGAATAAAGGATTATGGATTAGGTTCTTGTATTAGTTGTTTGAAAATAACTTACGATACTTGTGAAATAAAAAACAAGTTAGAGTTCGTATCCTCATATAGAGGTAACAAAAGGTCCAAAGAAGGTATACAAAAATATTTCAGGTACAAATAAGAATAGATCGAGGAATAGGAACTTTAGAGTGAAAGGATGACCCTGATTTCTAAACATAGTGAAAAAGGTATGGGACATGGTTTTCCTTTATTTAGGGAAAGGATTATATGGTATATTGGTTACTATTTACAATGATTAAAGGAGCCTTGAAACTACCCTTCCAGACATAATCAAGAATTGATGCCTATTTGGACTATAGGATGGTTAAAAAAAAAGTTTTACAAAGAGTATGATTGTTTACAATTTTGTTGAGTATACATATTTAGTAGGAAGAACGTAACAAGTGATAATAATTTTAGAAAAACTAGGTTGATAGGTAGTAAAATACTTGATACGGGTGACACTGTGACGTTAACAAAGATGGAAGGTTGGAGCGTTATCTGGGTATCGTATTCGCTCCCAGAGAGAAAAGAAAAGAAAAATATATATAAAATCTCAAAAGTTTCATCTTGATATTGTTTTATACCTTATACAAGGGAACTTGGTTTCTAAGTTATATAGTCAGATGGAAAATTAGATATTATACCATCCATACTCCCAGGAATAATTTAAGAAGGATAGGAATTGGATTCAATACGAATCTTTAAGGGATCCATTTATAACTCACATTATTGTAATATCAAAACCAAAAATAAAAATTAAATCATAAACTTATGGAAGGGCCGAACATAATTGAGATGCCTCAATTATTCATAAAACTAAGCCAAACTGGTTATTGCGCCAATTTAACTAAAATAGTATACCATTTGATAATATACATGCATGAAACAAAGTAAACAATTTTCCATTAATAGAAAAATTACAGACTCAAATGTTGATAACTAGAACAACGCTTATTAAAGAAAAAATAGTTTGGTATCAATAAGAACTAACAAGTCATCATATAGATGGGTAACATTTTTACACAGATACATAAAATCAAACAATGTTTCCTAGAAAAGAAAAGGGTCTGATATATCATAATTAAATGGTTCATTAAGATACATAGATAGAAAGTCTTCTTCTAATCTCATGACAGTCATATCAGTCCCTGGAGTCCGAAGACCCTATCCTATGAGCCATGACTACATCCATGCCCATAAAACTAACATAAATATTTGTATATTTGTACAAAACTTAGATGCGGAGAAGGCGATATAGACACCATAGGGAAACAAATAACGAAATCCAAGCCAAAAACTGTTGACCCGAAAGGGAAGATGGAGAAAATTACACCATGCAGGAGTGGATATTAAATACAACTCTTTTTGATGACAAGGTTACCTGGTAGCAAGTGTACCTGGAATAACAAAAAGAAGAGAACTTGACGAGAATAAAAATAATATAGCCACAAACATGCTCCAATGTGAGAAATGAATTAAACCGTGCATTAGTTCTTGAGCATAATTAAATTCACATATAAATATTTTCTTACCTGTAGGAAGCCATGATAAAAACCTGATTCAAGCTTGAAAAAAAAAATATAGAACCAAAAGGGGTCATTTTAATCTTGACATGCTTAAGCTTGATATACAAAAATTCGATGTGGCGGAAAAGAAGGAAAAAAGAAAAATAAAGTTAAATTTGAAAGATACATTACCTCACATGGAAGGTTATAAATTCTAGTTGAACGCTCTTCAAAGGGACTTCGCGGAATCGGTGGATCTAAAACCCACTTTCCTATGAACGAGGTGTAGATCGAGCCTATGATACTCAGTAAATTCTAGTGAGAAAGGACCGTGAACGTAATAAACACGAAGACGAATGATTTAAATGAGAGGATCACGAAAAATTACCTAACAAACTCAACGAAAAAGGTGGGCTTCGGAGGGGATTCTCTAGATACTCAAACTCATACTAGGGACTGTAGAGAAAATAGTTAAATAAAAAATTCAAATAAAACACCTTTAGAAGGTATACTAACTTTTAGGTATCGATAAGCCGTAAAATAAAAAATTGTCATACCTTGGGAAATTAGAGCTTCATAACATCTAGTATGACAATGATAAACCCCCGAGAGTCGGAAATTTGTCGCACTCTGAAACCTACAAAGAAAAATAAATTGACATTAATGGTAATACTAATTGACCCTACATTTGGGTATAAAAATCATTTAAAGAGAGAGTCTTCCTCTAAAACTAGAGGGATTCACATAGCACAAATGAAAACAGGTGCTCAACGATACGTGGAGGATAAATAGTGCAAGTAGGGTAATTATCCCTGTTGTCGTAGCGCAACTGCCATTAGAAGACCTGGTCTAGAGCGCCATGATTTTTCCCCCCAAATTGGAAGGACCCTCGTAAGTGTTGCAACTCTGTGTTGCAAATCGAAAAGGGGAAACACATGGAATAAGCCTCAATCCAAATTAGGGTTATGGGATCAATCCCGAGGAGGTTTCCATCCGTTGTATTTGAAACCGCCTCTCATCTCACATCATGTGTGCACTTATGAAAGTGTGCGTTGTAATAACATGACAAAGGAAGTGCTGGTTTGCATTGTTCTTACTACGTCTCAATTCAACAAGGAAAGGTGTACCATGAGAGTCAAGAAATAAATCTACAACTGTTTTACATATGAACAGCAATTTTTTCTTATTGTGCCTATATAACCATATATACTTACATCTTGGTCTTATTCCCAGGGGTATAATAAATTTCTTCCCATCTTCATACAATAATTATTATGCACACACTATAGCCACAAAACATAGGATTTTGAGAGCACCGAATTCAAATTGTTGGGATTCAGGAGAGAGTAAAGTGTAGTTATATGGTTCAATTTTTATAAATTCCTTAAGGCTTTAAGTAATCTAGAAAATAAAAAATATGTTCGTGTTTGACGCTCAAAGGGATCAACAAGTTTGTTAAAAAAAAAATAATTAAAATGGAAGACCGAACATATATCAAAATATCAAAGTGCAGGAAAAGGTTATGTATAGCTTATATATGATACTCAGTATTAAAGTTTATATTTAAAAAAAAAAAAAACTTATAGGGAGTAGGGTATGTGATAGTGCGAAGATGTTATGTTTCACCATTAACATAAATAAGTATAAATATCTATAGAATTTTCGTCATTATTGTATATCTTTACCCATTATCATATGCTATAATTCCTAGTATCTAGATAAATTATAAGGAAGTCTTGTTACTTAGAATATATTATAAGATTATTTTTAGCTCTTTTGTATTTGAATAAATGAAACTATTCCATGAAAATAAACATCATGTGGTATGCATTTTTCAAAATATTCTAGTTTTAGAGAAACTATTTCTACAAATATATATTTTTTTGACTATAATGTAGTGTTACCATTACAAATTCAAGTTATAATAGAATATAAATCATTGTCATATACAACTCATTATCATAGGTAGAGAGTAGTAATATATTAGATAACTCACTATAAATTGCACCACATGTTGCAAAGGAAATGCCGTAAGGTTTTAGTATAGGAAATAATAGCATATAAGAAAGAAGAGGTAGTAGGAACTTTCTCGGCTCCAACTGATCCTTCACAATAAGGGGTGGATAATTATGTTTACTAGACCTCAAATCAAAATATCCATATTGGGCAATTGATGTGGAACAACTTCTTTGTTATTAATTGCATGTAAGATGTGTTTTTCATAATGGATGAGACATTTTGGCCAAAGTACTCAAGACCTCTATATGACCGAATCTGCATGTTTAATTTTTTCTGCATGAAATATGCACTTGGATTTTATGACGAGGTTGGGCACACTTCGCCGTTACACAAAATTATTTTCTTCTATCACATTCACAATGTTGAATTCCTCTGATACTACTCCTAGATCTTTGGCTCTGCTCTACAACTAGAATTATTTAACAGAATAAAAACCTATCACTATGACATGTTGTACTTCATAAGAGACTACTAAGAAGCTTAAGTATGGTAAATCCACCTTCACCTATCATTCAAACATAGAGCATAGACTTATCTTAATCATCAATTTTATGGATAAGAGACATTTGGGCCTTTTTTAACTCTTGGGGATCATTAATTAATCTCAATTCAAATAATTTATATTAATAAATTATCTACAATCATATTTCCATAGTTCCTCTTTGAATGACCAATATTCCACTTCTTTGGAACTTTTCACCTCAGTGAGAATAACAAACATCATCAAGACGCAAAAGTAAGAAGAAAAAATCAGCTTATAATCAGGGAATCTAGCGACTTATTTAAGGATCATAACTCAAGAATTTAGTGCCTTTTAAAGCTCATTTATTTTCCCATCAAATAAAAAGCAACAATCAGATTTTGTAGTGACAAGAATGGGAACACATTTTAAATGTAATAACTCCCTTTCTTGGTGATAGTACATTTTGGTTTTGAAAGGAAATTATTTTCCTGATCTTTTAAGTAATAGATTCCTCCCCAAGTGACCCTTTAGAGATACCTTTTTTTTTCAACTGATTGGAATAGGTAAGTGTCTTTTGTCTAGTATTTTTTGAGTCATTTAATTCAAGGGCAAAGGTAAAGAGACTACTACAAAAAAACATAAGAGTGACTAAATGTCAAATGAAAATAACATTGAGGAATCTCTTCTGATTTTCTCATGTGGGCCTTCTTCAACTGATGGGGTAGTAGGAACTTTCTCAACTCAAAATCCTCCAAAAGAAGCCAAGGAGAATTATGTTCAGTGAACTACTACTCATGTAACTTTTACTCCTCCTTACAATTGTAATGTTTCTCTTCCCATAACTCGATCTCAGGCTATAATTCTAGCTTTCTCTTGTTTTTGAATAAATTGTCTCTATATCACTATTTTCTGTCTCTTTTTGAGTGCTTTCTTAAATAAATGAGATAATGTACTTCATCTAGATTCCAAAATCCTTGACTAACCCATTTTCTAAAGAGTCCTCTTCTGTTTTTAATTTTTCTATTTGGTCCTCCATCACCTTGTTAACATCATTTCCTTCAAAAGAACCATATATTCTTCTATATACATCGGATCTAAATGAATGGAACTTGAGATAAGCCTCATGAAATTTTCCAAATTCCATGATTCGTGATTTCACTTCTCATTTGTATCAGGGAAAATGGATTCCATGCACTCAACATTATTCCTTTTTAGGGCTTGTTGTAAGGTTGGAAGCTTCTCTTCGCCGTGTCTCCTTCCTTCTTTATCCTTTACTTTGATACAAACAATTATCAGTGACCCCTTTAAATGTGCACAATCAATAAATTTTCCCCTATTTATATCACGTTGACTACAAAAAAAGTTTTTTCATATTCAATTGTATGTTTCCACCACACCTCTTCCATATCTGATGGGTTTTGTTTCATATGTTTCTTTTCATCAAGAAGCATAAGAATTCTTGACAAGGGATCCCTTAATGCTGGAAAAATAGAGAGCTTGAAAGAGATGTGCATGTACTTGGAAATGATAAGGAAATGAGCGATATATAGGAACTTGTCAATGAGAATTTTGACCACACAAATGAAGTCACCATTTTAATATAAAAATAAAAAAATTAAAAATAAAAATATTAAAAATAAAAATATTAAAAATAAAAAAATTATATTTTTTCATTGTACTGGTAAAGTTCAAATTAAAAATAAGAAAATTATATATATATATTTTTATGTAGGGACAACATCTTACCTACAACAAGAAAAAAATTCTAAAAGAGTATGTATGTAGCTACAAATTGTTACGTGGTTACAAACTAATACAATTAAGTAATTACAGGAAAATTTAGTGTTATTTAGGAAATGGGAATTATGAATATTCATGTGAAATAATTTGGAAATTTAAAAAAGATCACATATTTAAAAACAAATCATTATTAATTTAATTTTTATATATTAATAAATAATACTCATGAATAATAACAAATTTGTAACATAAATGATATATAACAAAAAAACCGTGCATTTTTGGAATAATAAAATAGTTGTAACAAAAATAATATAGAACAAGAAAAACTATGTATATTTGGAGGTATAAAAATTTAGATACATTTTATTAAGTAAAATTTTAAAAGAATAATGTTTAAAAACATTTAAAAATAATTTTATTAAATAATTAGTTTAGATCATTATTATTTATTAGAGGGATAAATTCTCTTTTCACTCTAAAAGAGGTTTGCATATCAAGGAATTTGATCCCTCTTGCCTATTGTTAGATCTAGAGTTAAAATTGATTTAGACCATCTTAAGTCCCCCTTTAAGAAACTACATTCCGCATAAATACCATGGGCTGTATTTATAGTTTGTTATTATTTTATTTTGTTATTTTTAATTTTTATTGTATTTGGACATGGTTAAAATGTTCATTACATTATGTCAATATTTTTATTTAATTTACTTTTATTTTTAATTTTGTGTAATTCGACATAGTAAAAAATGTTAAGCATGACATTACAACATTTCTATCATATTTTGTTAGAGAGCATAGTAACACAACAATGTAATATTTAAATACAAAAATATTTATTTTCCTTTTTTTATATTGTTTTTTATCCATGTAATATATATTAATTTCTTTGTGTGGAGTTTAAATTTATGATATAAATTTTATTAAAAACAAAATTTAATGCTTATGTACCCAACAATTTAATGTTTATGTATTTTACAATTTTGTTTTATTCATTAACCTAGTTTATGTAAAATCTTGTTTTATTAAGTTATTAATATAAATTTTATTAAAAGAATTTAGGTTTAAAACTAATAAATTTTTAATAGCAACATTTTAACTTAAAAGTCACCAAAACCTAAATTCAATCTAACTTATTAAAAAGAAAAAAAGCTAACATTATAAAAAATATATATATAAAACTATTTACATGTGAATCTAATGGCCTGAAACATTTTAATTGTCTAACATTTAATCCAATGACTCAAACATGGACATAGTAACAGTTAGAGAATTTATTTTAAAAAAACGACTTACTACATAATTATCTCTAAATAAAAAGTGATGAAATATCCATCTCATAGTGTTAGCTCAATCACAAATCTATTTTAATTAGACTAAAGTAAGCAACATCCTTATTACATGAAGCTAAATAATTTTAAAAAGATAAAAGTTGTGCATATAAAAATAAGAATGCCCAGCAAAATTAAAATTATAATTATTAGGAAAATTCGTTACTTCATATTTCCTTTAAATTTCACTAGAATATTAGCAATGAAATATAACGTGAGGTACATGGAGTTTCTATAACACCCACTTCAATATCTATCCAAAATTAGCGACTTTCTATAACACCCAGTTGAATATTCATCCAAAATTAGGTGAGTTGAGTGGAATCATTCCACATATCTGAAGATTACTTAGAAAACATCGAAACTATGGGTACAATCTATTATAAATGGTTTTCAAATTTATATTTCAATTTAGTAATATATACCTATTTCATAATAGAAAATGTAGGCGAAAATATATTATGTGGATTGAAATAGTGCATGGAAAATCTGGAAAATCTATTTAGTAATATAAAGTAATTTATCATAAAAATGAAGATGAACAATATCTATATATACATTTTTAATTGTTGGTTTGTGAAATATATATATATATATATATATATATATATATATATATATATATATATATTAAAGTTAATAATTTGTATGAAGGATTTATTAATATATTTAATATAATTTAATTTATTATTAATAAGTATTAAATTTAAATAAGAAGAATAATTATCATTTTTTTTAATCATTTGAAATAAACTTAATTTACATCTAAATTTAAATATATTAATATAATCAAACAATTTTACAACTCACTCTAAGGAAAATGTGTCATTTTGTGTTGTCACTTTCTCTTTTGAAATAAAAATAGAATAACTCTAAATAAAAAAAATTGCCCACCATAAAATAGAAAGAAAAGTAGATATTTTTTTACTTTTAGTTACAAGCATTATAAAATATTCATAATCTTACTCTTATTGTGATCATTAAGTTATTAATATTAATGTGATAAAAATATTTCACCTTTACTTTTAGAGACATAAATAAAATATCTCAAGCTCTATCTAAAATAATATATTTCTATAACAACTTTTGAGAAAAAAATAAAATATTTTACTATATGGCATTTAATAATATTAACATATATTTAAAAACATATTAATAACATAAAAAAAAAAATATGAATTATAAATAAAATATTTCTTCCATGTTAAATAAAATATAAAATATTTTAATGTGATATATATATATATATATATATATATATATATATATATATATATATATATATATATAACTTTGGTTAAAACATTTTAAAACGTAAAATATTTAATGTAAAATATAAGAAATTTAGGTTTTGGTCTTTTTCATATATATTTGTACCAATTTTCTCATATATACTTTTAGTTAAATTTTGTTGTAAATATTTTACTATTAGCATTATATATAATAGTGATAGATTCAATTTAAATGAAATAAAAATAATAAATAAAATAAATATAGGAAAGATATAAAATTACTGTTTTATATATATATATATATATATATATATATATATATATATATATATATATATATATATATATAATTTCTTATATTTATATAACTTAAAAACATTTACGTTAATATGGATATTAAAGAACTTGGAATAAATTACAAAATTATATATATGAAAAATGTAATGGTAAAGTCTAATAAAATAAATATAATTTAATATGAATGTAATAATATTCTTAAAAAGATTTATATAATAAAATACATTATAAAATTAGATTAATTTAGTGTTTATTTTTAAAGCAATTACATACCTATTTAAAAACATTTTTCATCCTCCCACTTTTATTTTCAATGATTCTAATCCAACACATTTGATTTTTTATGAAAATATCATAGAATCCAAAACTAAAATCGAATTTTGGTATTTTTTTATCGAATACCTTGCTTCGCACAGAAGCAATCATTCTACTATGGTATAAATTATTCTACTATGGTATTTTATTGGTGATCGAGACCTGAAACGTTAATAAATACATGAACATCTAACCACAAATCTACTCACTAATTTAAAAGAAAAAAAAAAAACACACACGATACTTTATTAGCTTTATTTCTGATTGAGACCTAAAACGCTAATAAATACATGAACATCTCACCACAAATCTACTCATTATTGAAGAAAAAAGGGTAACGTAAACAGATATAGCCAATGAAAAGCTCAACGTAATTTCTGAGGGACATGAAGAGCTGTGAACCCTCCTCGTGTAACACATGAAGGGCACAAAGTGACAACCAAGTTGAATTAGATCCGGTGTCAATTTCTCCGAGTTCAACAGCCCATACCGGTACCGAATCGACTTGGATAATTGTTGCTCATCAGGAATCTTCACAAATAATTATGTTAACAACCAATCAATGGCGAATACACCATTGTTTTATCAATGCTGTTGTTGAAAAGAAAAAAAAAGTTTCTGTAAGTGGGAGTATAATTATTCAGCAGAGAGTGAAAGAAATTGGGCCAATAATGAAGTGGCGACGGCTGTACAGCGCCAGTCATTATGCAGTTTAAAAAATAAAAGCTGCATCTAGTGGTTTGTCGTTAACAATTTTTTTTGCGTTCAGTCGCTATCCAATCCGTTTTATCTTTTTTAGAAAAATGTTTTACATGTTTTTAGTTCTTGTCCATCTTATATACTTCCCTGAACCCTGCATGAAATCACAGTACTTAATAATAAATGACGCACCTAATTTCGATAACTTATCAATGCTGGCATGCAATTATAAAAGCATCACTATGTCATGCTGATACTGGACTCAAACATTGTGAACTCAACTTGCATCTCTGTTCCAAGATTCTCCATTTCTACCCCTGATCCTTTGGGTTGGATTTTTTTCCTGACAGAAGGTGGACCCTTGCTTTACCCTTGCTTTTATTTTAATAGAACAAGAGCCATTACATTCGACAAATTTTGGCTTTTATAAACAATTTTTGTACTGCTAAGCTCCACTACGACATTAAGGGTAGCTACTTGCACGTCCGTGGAATGAAATTGTTTATATGATATCAAAAATCTACAATATCTCACTTGTTAATTGTCAGTGAGGTCAATTATTATTTGCAGTGTCAGTGAGGTCAATTATTATGTGGACCTAAAAGAAATTTTGAAGCGGTTCACCGTTTTTACTATAAAAAGGAGTTGTCTTTAGTGTGTCTTTTTGAAGTTTCAGGTGTCAAATCCGGTGAAAATTTTTGAGGTAAAATCTTGGTTTTTGTTATTCAAACTGGTTTTTTGACTCTATATATGGATTCAGAACCCTCAAAAACCTCTAGGGCACTTCGATTGTGCAAAGTTAGCAACCAAACTTCTCTTTTCAATAAATTCCTGCCGAAATTTAGAGAAATTACACCGTAAAAAGTCACCGTAAAAGCCTTCAAAAAGTCGCACTAAAGACTACTCTTATAAAAAAATGCATCCTTTATTTGTGAACATTTTTTTATTTTTATTATAAAAACACAATTTTTTTCCCTTAGTTTGTAAATTTGTTTTGAAAACGAAGGAAATTTCTGTAAAATTTTAATAAAATTTGTTTGGATTTTTTGTACATCTAAGTTACAGATATAAAACATCAAAATTTTTTAAAATTTTTTTATTATGCTAAATTCATTTCCATTATTAAAAACATAATTAAAACACTGCTACCACAAAATTTTTGAAATTTCTGAAATCATGAAATTCTAATCATTTTTAACAATCCACACCATTCCTACCATTCCCCACCATTCCTACAATTCCCTAAACAGATCAACCACATTTTTTTAGTGAAATAATTTTAAATTATATTTTAAAATTAAAAATAATTACAATTTAGATAAAATTAATTTTAAATTATATTTAAAAAATAAAAAGTACTTGCAATTTGGATAGTATCTTAAAAAGCAGTAACATTATAACGTTAAATCGTTAAAATAAAATAATAATATAATTTGAAAAATAACTCAAACTTTAATTTATTACGTACACATCCAATACATAACCCATATATTGCTGAAGTTGTAATTTTAAATTTTTAAATAAAAAATAAATAGACTATAATTGTGATACAATATTTTATATGCTATTTTATATGCTGTATCCAATAAAGGAGAAAATAATTATACATTGATGGCGTATAAAAGTGAGTTATGGTCCCATGACACTGTATACGCTGGCATTCTGAGGTTGACAATACAAAAATCGGTGATGTAATATAATATGTGATAAGTTTTGATGTAAACTATGAAAAATATGTAAGATTTATAAAGATTGTTATATATATAGAAAAGTAATTTAGATTTAGATTATCATAACACATCCTTTATTTATTATTATGTATGTAATTTTTAGTTTGTTTATGACGGTTTATTCATGGTTTAATATTGGAAATTGTTTTTTTTATTATTATTATCACATAAATTTATTTAATTGTATGTTGATTGATTGAGGTTTTGTATGGGTTGTTTAGTAATTTTTATTTTTATTAATTGTTAGTTAATTTTTTTTTTTTGTCTCATTTTTTTTTTTTAACATTTTTATTTTGATTTTTTTCATTTTTCGATAATTTCTATTTTTCCTTTTATATAACTCTTTGATTTTGATTTTTTTATTTTTTCTATTATTTCCATTTTTATGAATTATAATTTTTTCTCCATGTTTTCAATTTAAGATGATTTATTACTAGCACAACCATATTAATAAATGTAGTTGATATAAGTAGTAGGAGTCAATTTAATATATGCTAGCACAATAGTTAACATGGTTGAAAAATGTCATTGGATTTAATAGTATACATCTAATATTAATGGTAATATTAATATTAATATGCATATTAATAAATATATAATATTTAAATATTTAAAATAATAAAAATATTACAAAAATAACTATTATAATAAATATTAATATCAATATCAATATTTTTTTTTGTAAGCTTTGTGGGACTACATCTTCATCATGTCCAATATATCACCACCCTAACTGGGGCTGGAATTGAACTGATGACTTCAAATGAAAGAGTGCCTTAACATGGCACCCACCCCATCACTCTCTATCCAAGACCTAACTGGGGCTGGAATTGAACTGATGACTTCACATAAAAGAGTGCCTTAACATAGCACCCACCCCATCACTCTCTATCCAAGACCCCCTGGAGAACATTAATATTGATATTAGTTGATATTAATTAATGTTATTAATTATATAATATAATATTAATGTATATTGTTATACTATAATATGACGATGATGATTGTTAATGTCCACTAAGACCAATGTGGCCTATCAGACCTCAAGAAAGGAAAAATAATTTAAGCTTGATTCTTAAAAATCTTGTTTCTATGATCAAACAGAAGCGAAATAAGCACTTCAAGATCGCTATAGGTGACTTTCTTAACAGGTGAAGAAGATTGGAAGTGTGGCAGATCTTAGGGAATTGAGAGTGGATTTGAGTAAGAGATAGACAATAAAAAAGGATGTCTTTTTCATCTTCCACTTGCTTAGTATCACAAATATGAAAGATTATATTGTTTTAGGGAGTCTTATGAATAGACCACTGCTTGGTCTCACTCCGAAGCTCATGAGAATTAGTTATTATCCTCGCGATGTTCATTTTTTTCTTAGTGTTGGTAAACACAAAGAGATAATTCTAATTATCAAGGGTGGGGTTAATCACCTCCTTATAGTATCTTAGTTTCCTTTTACCCTCTAGCTCTTTATTGTCCCACAACTTGTCCTTAAACTTGGAGGTAAGAGTACTTTTGACATTGTCTTATCTTCCCATACTGAGTCCTCCTTAATTCCCCAATGGTCGAGCCAAGACTGGGCATCCTTATGCCACCCATGCTTGAGGAAAAGGCAGGTGTTTTTACTATAGTTATAAACAATTTTTGGGAGCCTTTTGGATCCCATGTTGTATAGATTCTTCTTATACATCAGATATCTAAACATAGTCATACTTTCAACGGGGGACAAATGAACTTCGAACAAGACGATATGCTAGGGATTACTTCCTTTGATCTTTAGGTTGTAGGTTATGAATTTCTTTTGAATCATTGAAATATTCCTCCATGACTCTCTCGATATACTACAACCCAAAATTCAGATCGGTATAAGCAAACAGGGGCGGCGAAAGTATGAAATAGGAACCTATTTTTACTCTAAATATAAAGATCGACCGACTTATAATTGTCTTCAAGCTCATAAAAAACTTTCTAGCCTCCAATAATCCTTTTCTCGATGTTATAATTCTAGTTGAGTTGACCGGGGAATTTGATGCCAAAATATTTATAAGAAGAAACATGCTCTAAGCAATGGTTATTATACATGAAACTACCATGGGTGATCTTTTTGGATTTAATGATGATAAATTTAGTATTGTATGTATTATCTGTCATACCCATCTTGGATCAGTCGACATGAAGAGACTGAAGCTGCTTATCAAGATTATCATGGCTTTTTGCAAGGAGAACGATATAATCGACATAAGGGAGAAGGGTAATAAGAACACCAACAAGTTTGGTGCCCTTACAACTAGCAGTTTCCAGGCACTACTCTAGCTTATCAATGGATATGAAGAAAAGGGTATGGGATAAGGGAAACCCTTGCTTAACTCTTATATTCCATTTAATTTATTTAGACCGCCCTTCATTGGGATTAAGATTTGAAGTGACCTTATCGTAGAGATGGATCACAAAAATCCTCATCTCAAGAGGGACCGTGATCTCTTTAAATCTCTCACAAAGTTTATCTCAATGAATGGTGTCGAAAGCTTTTCTAAAGTCCAAAAAAGCAACATAAGAGATCGACTTTACTATTGCAACATTCATCCACAATGATTTTGAGAGTGAAAAGATGGTCAATAGTCAAGTGATGTCTCCTAAAACCAGCTTTTCCTTTAGTTCTTTTTCCTTGGCTTTCAAGCCAAAGGCTAAGCTTATTTTCCAAAATGAGCCCATTAAGCTTGCCTAGGATGTGTCTAATCATAATGGTCATGTAGTTGGATTGAACACTTTTGTCCCCATTTTTAAAGATAGGCGGAATAAGGATTTTCATCCAAAGCTTAAGAAATCCATGCATTACAGCAAAGTTGAGAATCTTGTGGAGATTATAAATGAGGATAGATATTCCCACTTTAAGGATCTCAACTTGGTATCCTTCAATATTTTTAGATTTCTGATTAGCGAGATTATTAATACCAGACTCAACATCATCCAAAGAGAATACACCTTTCTTAATTGGAGTGATTAAGGTGGTTCCCATAGTTTTCAGAGAGTCATACAACTTCTTAAGATAGTTGCCCTGATCTTCTAAGGGGATAGAATTATTATCTTTGATTTTATGAACAAGCACATTCTGCCAAAATTTTCTGGGCGTGACTTTAGAAAGGTGGAGAATATAATCATGTATTTGATTAATATATGAACTTTTCTTCCTCTTGATGAGATTTTTGTCTATATTGATATTCCGGAGCTTAATTATTTCATTAGGAGAATCTCTGATCACTCTCCTGGAAAATTTTCAATATTTTTCATACCATGAATTGGAAGTTCTAATAGTATGCTTAAACGTAGTCTCATTAGAGAATTTTATAAGGGTATTGGAAAGGATTGTAGTGCAATGGTAGTAAATTTGATCAATGCTATGATTATAATTCATGGATCCTATATCCATCTCTAAATCATTTAATAAGAGGTTGGATTTACTTCTATTGAAGTGAATGTGTCTTTTTCTTTCATTGGTCTCCTACATGTGGATGGTATGCATAAAGGATTGAGGGATAGAGACAAAGCTCTGAGGTCAGATTCAGGCTCAAATCCACTATAATAATCCATCATTATTTCAGATTGTAAACTTTTGTGATCCATAATTTTTTAACCAACTCCTCCAAAAAAATCACAATATCATTTGGAGGGCTGACACATTTCGAAATACCTAGTGTAGTTCATTATCACGACTTTATTAATTGTGTTGATCAGAATAGTGGAATATAAATACCACTGAGATGTAACGGTCACTTGTCAAAACCTAGCCAATAATTAATGCATTATAACGTTATAAAAACAAAATCTTAATAACTTGCATGAGCATGTCATCTTGTTGCTAGTCCAAACCTGCAAACATACACCAATTATTAGTCTTAAAAACATAGGATTATTCCCCTTTTAGTGTCTCGGTTGTCCCAAGTTCAAGCTACTTTGAAGGGAATTCATATTCCACTAAACTACTGATCATCATAAAGGAATTCATAGTCATCCTCTATATGGTTGTCCTCTTCATCATCAAGGAACCCAAATCGATCCGAGAACTCTACTACAAACATGATTTCTCCATCGTCCATCGGTACATAATCCTCCATCTTCTCATCAGTTTCTTACTCACTCATCCCACTGTCCACATGAGTGTGCCTTATTCTAACTCTTTGAGTGGATTACCGTTGTCCAACCTCATATATTTCACCTACATTCTACCTTGTTTGCAACATCCTTCTTCCTATCCTCCAAATATTCTCAAAACTTTCAAAAATGATCCAATATAAAACTAATAAAAACAACCAACACCAAGCTATCATGCTTTTTTCATTTTCCTTACACCATTGAAATATCTCTTAGTGAATTATTTCATGAATTATCCCTTCTATGGAAGCTCTATGAGAATTCTCGTCCACTTGTTGGCTTCTATTAGGATATTTTTGTTCTCCTGACATGTACATCACTTTTCTTGCATCAAATCCAAACACATCACTATATACATACTTAGAATTTGAAATATGAGACTGTCTAGTCTCAAGAGTTGCATCCAACACCTCATCATCGTGGTTGTCTCCAAGGATTGGTCCTATGTCATTTTAAAAAATTTCTTCTCTAACTTCCCACCCAAATTCTCTGAGTGACTCTTCCTCGTCTACCTTATGCATAAAATTCTTTGCAAATAAATCTTTGATAGGCCACTTCACTCTCCTTCTCACATACACTCCTTTCTTTAATTCTTGACTTTTTTCTTGTAGCCTATGCTTCACTTGATTGAGCTCTTTTCTCAACTATGCCAACTCTTTATCATTCATCCTCTTCTTTATAGATTTCATCTTATTTTTTGTAATAGCCCTCATGAAATTTCCATGTAATAAAGATAATAATAATAACCATGGTTGATGGGAGAAATATTCCAATATTAATGTTGGGAAAACCATCCTAGTGGGTGCTCATTTTTGTTATTATGGCTAAAGGAAATTGGAAAAGGAAAATACAAAGGTTTTGGAAAGGCATGAGGAATTATTTGGCATTTTATTTATGAAAATAATGAAAAATAGGAGAAAAGGGAGGTTAAAGGTCACAGGTTCCATGCGAGGAGGAAACTAAAGGAAAATAATGGAAAATGAATAAAATAGATGCCTCATTCATAAAAAATTTTTTGAGGATTAGTTGGAAACTTTTTGATCACATTCTTCGAACCATTGAAAAATTTAGGGGCGAATTTTAGCCCAAGGGCGAAATTTAAGGGGTTTTATATTTTGGAAGGGCGAATTTATTATATTACATCCATTTTGTATAGTTAGCCAAATAATTATTTAAAAAATAATTAATTATTATATTTTAGCCATAAAAAATAAGGCAGACAAAGCCCTATTCGCTTTGTTTAGAGGTTGGATTAAATTTCATTCGCCCATATTTCCTGGTTTGGAGGTTGGATTAGGTTTCATTCACCCGATTTCCTGGTTTCAAGTCATATTTGGTTGCAATCGCCCCTTTTACAATTCCAAGAAATCAAGGCCCGAGTCAGTGCTCTGCAAAGTTCTCGTTGTAAAGCCAGAGAAAGCCAAATCGAGGAAAATATTGGGTTTGTATGTAAACAGGCCGAGGTATGTACGTTTTGCTCTATTTCATTGAAATGGATATGAAAATGCAACCTTTCGATACATATCAGTGCCAGAGTAATAGGGCTTATGTCTTTTTTGGGTTGACAATTTGCAATTTTTTCTCTTGAATTTTATCTGGGCTTTATGATCATTTAAAGCAATCATATTGGACACAAATTTTTGGAGAAACCTGCAAGTTTTATTTAGGTTGGCCAATTTTTTTCCCTTTCTAGAATGTCGTGGATTTTGTGATCACTGGAAAAATTGCATATTGCGAGGAAAAATTATGCCATGAACCTGGATTTCCTCACTAATTTTCTGCATCAATCAATATGGAAGGTTTGTGAGACTGTGGTGTAGTTAAACTAGAAACCCTAAGCACAATATTACTTGAGAAAAGAGAGGATAAATGGTTAATTATCCAAATGAAATTGATGACAAAGTGGCATATTTTCAAGCCATTACTGGTTTCGATGATCAGGAATTAAGTATGCAGATTATGGAAGCTCATCATTGAGAATTGGATTTGGCCATTTTTTCAATTACAGATGACGGAAATTCCTCATCTGCTAACTTGGCATCTGGGTCTGCAAATAATCCTTCGGTTGTGAATTTTACCTCAGGATCATAGGAAGGAATAGAGGGATCTAATGTGGGTGAAAATTAAGTGGTGGCCCATCCTAGTACTCCTAGAATTGCGTGGAGGAATGTGACTTTTCCATTTTCTATTTTCAGAGGTAGCTTTGGTCTTCTTTTTGGTGCTATTGGTTTGGGAATGTGGGTGGAAAGATGGGTTATTTCAAATTCTCTCAATGTGATCAGATGGGGATCTAGAGGATTGTGCGCAGGTCGAGTGAAGAGAGTGCCCCTCTTACTTCTATGTCTTTCGGGGCAGCAGAAGCTCTAGATTTTATTAATCTGTTTGAGAGGGAATATGGAAATTTCCATCCTGCATTCCAGACAGTTGGTTTTATGGAGGCTTTGAGGACCTATCGCGAAGAGTTCAAGTTATTTTTTGGTTACTCGCACTCTTCAGAACATTCGAACATGCCAGAACATCCGAACATGCCGACAGTCTGTCAATATAATCTGTGCTCTGAGGTGGTTGTGGAATATATCAACCAAAATTTTGTTTCATGTTGAAGTAATGTCAGGGCCAATGAAGGTTTTAAGATGAGTAAGAGTCTAAAAGCATCGAATTTTCCTTTTTGTGTTGTTGTCATGCCTGCGACCAACCAGCGGATTGCCCTTCTACAACAGGTTCTTTCTAAATCTTTCATACACTGTTTTTTTTGTTTTCTAGTTCTCCTAAATGAGTTTTTAAATAGATGAGAGGAATCTTTTCACGTTTTGAAAGAAAAATTTGTTACTGGTTTATTTAACAAGTGATTGTCTCCTTCAAAATTCCTATGTATTTTAGGTCCCAATCTCATGTATCTCAGTAAAGTGTGGAGCTGGCACACATCACAAAGTTTTAATTCATGCCTATAGGTTAACAAAAGAGCCACATTTTCATCATTCAAATTGAAGTTGTTCTTGTTGATTTTTTCTACATATATGTTAATTTTATTTTCCATGGAGTTTGTTCAGATGGGGAGATTAGCTATTCCTTGATTTAAGAGCTAGTAGTTTTCTTTGCTTCTTTATATTTTCCATACTATCCCTTTTTTCAGAACATCTTATATGTTCCCTAGAAGAACCTTTTTTCTCAGAAAGCGTCACAAATTTCTGGATTTTTTGTAAGAGTATAACACAAAGAAAATATCTGAGACCTTATTTCTCCCAAATCTAGCGCCCATCTATAATTCATGGATGACATTTAGTTGGATATAAGCCTTAAGGTGGTGAGTTTTTGTTTTGTTTTGTTTTTTGTTTAATTATCTGAAATTTTGTGGCCCAACATTTATATAGTATTCAAGATAACTAAATCCCAAATTACAACATAAAAAATATATAGAACTGTACTAGGTAAACCTTAAATTGCATATCCATACAAACTGATCAATAAAGAACACAACATAAACACAGTTTTTCAATGGAATTTCGTATATTTATATGCTACATGGCACTGTACAAGCAATAGTCGATGCTTTCATCTTTCTTTATGCCTCAATTTGGTGAAATTATGAGCTATTGTATTTATGCAATTTCCTTCAAGGAAATTCTGTGCATATTTATCAGTTGATTATGATCCACGTGATACTGATGTCTTTCACTAATCATGTCATCATTAGACATCCATACTAGTTACAAGGATTCAATCCTAATGGTAGAACTTCCATCAGTATGTTCAGCCATCATGAAACCACAGATTTATGAGACCATATATAATATCTAATGAAATTTTAATAGACTACCTTCAAAGGGATTCAATGAAGAATATATCCACAATCAACGTTACATTTGGGGTTTTTTATTTTATTTTATTTTTAACTTGTGAAAATTTGATTACTAATATATACTTTCATATTTATTGATTAATTGGGTGATTGGGGTGGGCGAATATTGCGGGTTAAAATGCATATTGTAAGCTTAGGTTTTATTGAAAAAGGGGATACAAAGGTTCGTTTGCAGTTCAGGTGAAAGATTGCAAGATGGGGTTGTGGTGTAGGTAGTAGCTACAAGGATAGGTTGCGGTAAATATTCTTGCACATAGATATATACTTTTTCTTGCTGGAAACATTGATGTTTATAGATTTTGTTTGTATGTCAATTATATTTATTGAGATAAGGTTAGTATGGTTGCTTTAAGGTCCAACATTTTGGTTTCATTGTTGTGAAGATAGAACATTTATGTTTCTATTTGGAAAATGATAAACGGCAGTCTGGATTGCAAATGCAGGGACTATTTTTTTGGCAAAAGTAAATAAAATAACTTGGGAGTACAAATGGTGAATACCATGGAAAATAAACAACCGCCTACTGTTGACGAATGTAATGAGGTTTGGTCTTCATAAATTGTACTTGAGTCAATACTTACTATACTTGTCAATATTTATTTTAGATATCTACTACCTACACTAGTTACATTCTTCAACACCAATAACCTAGCCAAGAAGGCCTACAACAAACTTATACTCAAGGAAAAAAGATGGTGACAAGAAACAAACACTTGGGCAAGACCATAGTCCAAAAAGAGTTGTGGAATAGTACAAGAACAAACAAGTCCTTACTCAACAACTCCACACATACCTACTAGATAGATGAAACCTAATTAACAACGGTTCTCTTGTTATTTTATTTGCAAGACAAGTTTGAAAAATGATATATTGTCAACTTTGAATGTTTATGAATGCCTACTTGCAGTATATATATATATATATATATATATATATATATAATCAAATCCCACTATTATTTTTAATTTGTAAGTAAATTGAGACTTCAATAATTGAACATGAATACTCACATATGTGTAATTAATGATGTATGCAAGTACAATAATCACAACAAAATTTGAAATCAATGATTGGCTTAAGGCATTTGATCCTACCAAGATGTTGGACATGAAATCAATGATTAACTTAGTGCATCTGATTCTACAATGAAGTTTTTCAACTCAACACAGGCCAACACTTCTTGAAGATATGAGTTGTGTTGTTTTCTTCTCTTAAGGCTTCACTGAAACCCTTATAATGTTGGCATTTTCCTTCAAAACTCGCTAACAAAGATTGAAAAATATTTCGAAGCCAAGGATCTAATTAATGGCTACAATTCCTGAATCAAGTTAGTTTCATTAAGCTATTAGTTTAACCTTTAAATTCAGAGATACACATTTAGAAAGGAAGCCAAATTAATAGTCTTCCATCAAGAGAGTCACAATCAACACCCTAATTTCAATGATTCACTGTATAGTAAGGTTTCATACCCAGAATTTAATTCAATCTTGACAACCATATATATATATATAGATATATATACCTTACGGTTGTTCACAAATATTACTTAGCACTGTAAATATTGTTTATAAATCAGTGATCGCAATAGATCCAGTGCAACACATAAATGGAATAGGGGTAAATATCTTAGTGTGTTTGACAAGAAGGCCTAAACACTACACTACAAATTCAGATTTTAAACGCCTAATATATCTTGATTTTAACGCTTTGGATAGGGTCAAGTGTATCATACCTGAACTTCGCTTCTTTTATAGGCATTCTTGATTATTGTTTCATAGACTTGTAGACTTTTCTGCCTTTCAAATGTGCACAAAAGGCAGGGACTATAGGTTGCAAGAGATAAAAGCTTGATGGTGCATTTCTGAACCAATAAGAGGTCTTGTTGTCCTTAGTTGTCATATCCTCAGGAGTTTGAGTATTTCAGAGCTAACATAAGATGGACTGTAGTGATATTTTAGTGAAAAATGATGGAAAGTATGATTGGGTTTGTATTTAAACTGATCAATTTGGTAGTTTTTGGAATCATCATTGAATGCACTATAAATAAAAATAAAAATCTCAACACAAATAAATGAAACTATACTTTTTGTCTCAATTTTGCAAAATCAGTTGGATGCACAACTATCAATATAAGAACCTAAGATCTAGTTAGAGAAAGGCATTTTCTTAGTTAAATATTTTTGCATCAGAGTGATCTATCCCCTTTGGAATCAAAGGACCCCGTGAAAAGGACATCTTGAATCTCAATAGAAATAGCAGTTGTGGGATCTTAAGTGATTTCACTACGACCACAGTCAGGGTTTGTGAAACAAATAAGACCGAACATCATGATATGTTAGAAGACATCAAAACTGCAACTAGTAGACAAAGTGAATCTCCTTCTGATGTCAATACTACTGATTTTGGAAATCCATGAAAGTGGGGCATTATCACATTATTCTGATTATAGTTCGACACGTAAGTATGAATGTAATTATGGCTGCAGATTAGTTTTTGTTGAATTTTGAAACAAGTTACATAAATATCATCTTTTGACACTTACATAACAAAGTCCTTCCAAAAGTCACTTGAGAACACAAACAAAAATCTGTTAAATAGTTCTAGGAGATATTTCCAAACAAACAATATTTCTCGGGTATTCATCAATTGCAAGATATGTCAGGCCTTCAAAATTTTCACATCGATTAACTTGGCAAGATACAGGGATTAGGGGACTTTTGAGATTCTCTCATTGATGCACGTTGGAAAAAGCTTCCTCAATGATATTGTGGATCTCTTAATTGATGATACCTGGAATGTTCACATGTGATTTTGTGGATCTCTTATTTAATGATACCTAAAATGTTGGCATGTGATTTTATAGTACGCAGGACCTGGTTCTCAGAACATTTTGACATTTACCAACAAATTGTATACAAGCTAAATATATTTCATTCTCTTGGAATTAAAAGCTAAATATATTGCATTCTCATGGAACTCAAGAATGTTCCATGAATGGATATTTGAGGTAAGACACACTCTTTATCTCAACCCAGTATGGAAGAGAAGTTGTAATGTCCAATTCTGTGTAAAACAAAATAATAAAATAATAAAAATTAAAATACATATTGACCCATGGTATTGATCTATGACATACATGTGGAATATATCTTATTTAAAGGGGACAAGACCAGTTTACATCCATCTTAACTCGATATCTACCAAGTGTCGTGAGAGATAAAATCTCTTCTCACTCTAAAAGAGGTTTGCACCTCAAGAGATTTGATCCTCTGGACAATTAGTAGATCTGGAATTAAGATAAATCTAGGCTGATATAGCTACAAGAAAATATTGACATATTTTGGAATACATAATGGTGTAGTTTATTTAGCATTCAGAGAAGTGTGGCAGGGATTGAGTTTGGAAGCTAGAAATGAAGGGACAGATGGTCTGGCCAGTGTTCCATTTCTGATATTTCTTTAACATTCACTAGATTAGAGATTTTTCATGGCATATTAGTTTTTGATAACTAAATGAACATTGATGTTGTGGTATGCATGTTACTTGGCTGGAATTGTAAGTGCATCACCGAAAGGCATTTTGAGTCCTAGGGAATTAGCTAAATTCTTTATGACTTTAATACACCTGAAATTGTAGGGTAGTTTTCAAGCCTGGGCATAAATACAGGATGAGCGTAAGACTATGTATGTATTTTGTATGTTGGTGACTCCATTTCACACCATCAAAAGTATCTGCAAGATATTTCTCAATCCGGTATCATGGGATTCCATGGAACTAGGTAGCCTTGGCTGGTTTAGTGTCATGGTTTATCATGATGCTGGTTTTCTATGGAAATAGGTCACATTGGTTTGGTTGGTTGGGTCACAAAGGCCACGTGCCATGTGAGCTATGGTTGTGGATGAATGGACTAAACCCTAGGGATTGAAGCATTTCCAAAATTGAAGGTTCACTATAATCTGGTCGGCTCTCCAAAAATATTTTTTTATATAAACCAAGATTGGATGTGGGATTATTTTTCTCACTTTAGTCCTTATGCTGCAATAACATTGTGAAGAATTTATCTCCCTGAATAATCTAGCATGTTCAAAGTGAATATTTTTGAGAGAATGGGCACGAGACATATCCAAGGCACTTTCGAGGAAATGTGCATGGGAAAATATTGTGATGGTTTCTTTGAAACGCATTTTACAAAGACTCAATTAAAATTTGATTTACTTTACCTTGTAATATCTTCTTTCAACTAGGAATCCATAGAATAAGTAGGTTTAAGAATATTAACAAGTACTTTTCTTCAATGAAAAAATTTCCAACCAGTAATATTGCACTTGTAACTGATAAAAAATAAGGGTTGATGTTGTACATATGTGTTGTGTGAGGAAGATTCAGAGACTGCGCACAGATGGTACGGTTTGATAAATAAATCACAATGATTATGCCCTGAATTTACAAGTGAATTAAAAATATTAGTTGGGGAATTTATAGTACTTCAGATTACCTTAACACTGTATGATGGATTTTGGGAAAAAAAATTAATTAAAACAGTAAATGATTTCTCCTTTTGGTTGTTCATGTTCTTGAATATTCTTAACCCACTGCATTTTTTTCAGAATATTCCATTTAAATAATTTAAATTTATGTCCTTGAATTCGATTCCAGCCAAGGGTTTCCTATACCTTTTGTTGTTGTCTCTATTGGTTCCTCTAGGGAAGATACCTCCACTTATTCCGGTGACTCCTTATAAACTATGTCGACTGAAGCTCTGTATAAGGAAAATGAACATGTATCGATGAAATTAGTACGATTTTCATTTTTATGCAGCTTCGAATCAATTAGTTTCTGTAGTCAGCCAAGGGGTGGATTTGAATAGATATGATCTATGTTTACCCGAAATAGATAGGTATCAATTCGCATTTATCTGCAACGACCAATAACAATAGTCATGATTCCAGTTAAACCGAAACCGACAATAGGGATAGGTATGATTCTATTGACCGGAAACCTTATATTGAATTTTTATGTTACTGAAAATGGAGTTGTTTTTAATGATTTTTTGGAGTTCATGATTTTTTTGGCATGGAGTTCGAAAAAATTGGCGCGAAATCTTGATTTGTGTTATTTAAAATTTTGACTGCATATATAGATTCACCATTCTAAAATACATTTAAAGTATTTGGGTTGTGCAGATTTTACCGATCAAACTCTTGATTTCAATGAAATCTCAAATTTTAAACAGATTACTTTAAAAAAAATAACATTAAAAACAACTGGATGGAAAATTAGGTATGGTGAACCCTGAGCAAATGATGGTTTATTTAACCAATCAGAAGAAGTCATTTTTTTTCGGAACTTTAATTTACCCGAATTTACCGAATAGACATGAATACTGGATATGTATTTTGGTGGGGTTGGATTTAGAGGCCGGTTCCGTCACTTCCACATAATATGAATTTACAAACTTCATTCACTTATCATGTGTGTGACTTTTATCTAAAGTCGCGGCAAGGGGGATTTATAATGTGATTGTTTTGGATAATTAGGAATTCATTTTTCTTTTTGGAGTTGGGGTCATAGTAATTCTTTAGGCCTCTAGAAGAGATTTTAACTCGTCTAACTCGGGGAAAATGTTCGTAGGATGGCCAAATTCATTGCACAGTGCACAAGGTGGAGATGTTGTAGGGACTCTGGGAGTGTCCCACCTTCTTCCCTTTTCTCTTTCCCTTTTTGGTGGGGTCGGATAATGTCACTATGGGGTTTTATTGAGTTATGATGGCCTCTGTAGAGGTAATACCTGAGTTTCCTGACATGGCCGATGGGGAAAATACTAGACTGGAATCATGAGAGCCATGTTTGGTAATGTAAATGTTTCCATGACCTCGTGCGGTATATCATTAGTTGGGGGATGCAAGAAGGGGGTTCCGGATATGCCACATGGAAGAATAGATGAATCGGTGGTGACAATATCTGTGGTATCAGTCTCTAGTTCCTGCCTCGGTTTGGTGTTTGATGAACTCATCATACACATTTTAACCATGAACTTATACTTTACCAAATAAGGTGAAACTAAGAACCTTCAACTATAGAGTATCTACAAACCATCGATGTTGAATCATTCAATATGAAATTTTCATAAATTAATTCTGAGTGAAAACAAGACTATTACAACCAAATGTACCTGTGGAAAGACTTAAATTAGATGTCAGTTCCATTCATCTTTAGTACAAAATAGCTTTTGAAGAAATTTCTTGTTTACATCAACACAATTGGCAAGGGATGACATGGCTAGAAGGTTATAATAAATGAACATGGAAAATACGCCACTGCGTTTTGTAGTTTGCAGTGTACCTATTCTTGAAGATGTTTTTGAAGATTGTCTTTGTTCCAGTTTGAAGGACAAATTGTTCTTTTTGATAGAAGTAGGTATATTTTTGGTACAAATTACAAATCGCATACCAAAGTAGCCTAGGACTTGTTGGTTTATTTACCCAAGTAGCCTAGGAATTGTACGTTGGAAGGAAAAATCCCCAAGTGGGCCTTGGGTGTAGTCTTCTGTCTCAAGTTGGAAAAATATATTTTGTTCTTTAATTTATACCTATCAACTTCCTCTTTATAAATCCATTACTATCAATATATAAAATTATCATTGTTTCCTAGCAATAAATATGAACCAGCCATTTCATTTTCCAACTTTTTCCAACCTACCAATAACCCATTGAGTCCCTAGATACATCCAAAATAGTTTTTTGGCTGCCAAAAATCTCACAAGTACTTGTTCATCTCTTAACACTTGTTCATTAAGATTTTAGTTATTTATTCCTTCCATTTTTAATAAAAAATTTAGCCAAATTGTTTATTTATACTTTGACTTTTAACTTGAAAGTGTAATATGATTTATCTAGTGTATATTGTTGAGCTTTTTATTCATATTTCGATCATCAATGCATACATGCATATTTTAATAGTGATTTTAAATTTGTATTATGTTGGTAACAAAATGAGAATAAAAAAAGAACATCTAAAACAATTGCCACTACTTAGCAGGCTTTACTAGGGAAAAATTTAGTGGCTAATATTTTCCATGGGGATATTTCTACCAAATTTCCCAAAAAATATTCACAAATCAATGAATAATTTCCTTTTTGGAAAAGAAAATTGCATTTTAATTTCTAAAAACTAAAGAAAAAAATTCTTCTGATGCATTATATATATATATATATATATATATATATATATATATATATATATATATTTCTGCGAATCCAAAATTTCCGTAGTCTTTAAGTATGTTGCCATATATAAAAAAAAAATATAGTTTTTGTTAGAACTATAGTTGTACTAATAAAAAAAACAAACTCAGCTATTATGCCCCATATTATTGTCACACCTCCTATTTAAAAAAAAAAATATTATTTTGAGTTATCAGTTTCTATGTATTGATGAACTAACTCCTATTCACTTACTAGCTTTAAGAATATAACCTCTCATTCCAAATTTGATTAATTATATTAACCATTAGAATTTGGATCATTACCCATTCTCTTTCACAATTTTTATATATATATATAAACATATATATATATATATATATATATATATATATATATATATATTTTCAACCTCATAATATGTCATTAATGTAACCTCCATTTAATGTAAGACTCCGACTGTACAATCTCTTACATATATTCACATATAAGTCGTTCATATCAACTTTGCATCTGCTATGTCCGTATAAGAATGATGCGCTACTTTTCGGCTGGAGATTGCTTGTTGATTTGGTTGTATTGGCATGGTTTCACATAAATATGTTTGGAGTTCTTGGAATGATTGGGTTTATACCTTTGACTGGCGCATTGGTATTTCATAGACATGGACATACATTATTACTCCGTCATACATATGAGTTTGTATTTCCTTTCCCTACGTTGGTATGGAATATATTTTGGTTAGCATATCTTGGGTTGAGGGTGTCGTATTTGCGTCAACTTTACAACCCTATGCTCATCGTATGTTGGGAATTCATATCCGCGTATCCTCTAAATATGTGGTTACTATATTCTATAGTTTTCTGGTTACAGCCCTGCATGCATCATTAATATATTTAAGGCACTGGTACGTTGGCCCTTTAATTGACGTCCTATCCAACCACCACCGTCAATCAATTGTCGATCCATGTGAGAACCGATGGATATTTGCCAGTTGTATGGCTATGCGTTGCTAGGGTTTTTCATTGATGATTGCTATAAGGATTAAACCGTAACTTTGTTTCGCTTTCTGATTCGACTCTCTATTCCATATTTCTTCCTGCTTGTCGATGGAATGATGTCTCTACTCGACCTCCGAGTGTTCACAGTGCTTCACACCTGCTTGGTATTGGTTTCTGGTCAACACGCAGAGGTAAATCCTACTCTTCCTTCAGAATTGAAATTTTCTTGTTCTCGCTGTATTTTATGGGTAGTCGTTTCGATTTATTTTTGATTTCTTGTTACCAGGTTTAGAGCTTCGCCCTAACCATTCTTCCTCAGAGCGAGCTCGTTTTGTTTTTGAAAATGCGTTTCATCCCTGGCTATCAATTTGTTTGAACTTTTCCTATCGTTTAACATTGATTTGATTTGCATGTCACCACAAGGATGCCCGCGACAACCAATAGCGCTACCAGTGAAAACCTTTTTCCGTGAATGGAAAATATTCCATAGGTATGGGTTTTTCCTCGGCATGTCCTCTACTCTTTCTTTCAGTGTTTGCGTCTCATTTCTTTAGTAAAATCTGTTGATCTATTTCATTTTTTCATCTTTCAGGCATTCTTTGAGATCAGAATGATACTCTTGAACGGTTCTTTGCACAGGTAATTATTTAAGTTTTTCTTACCGAATCGAGCTTTCCCTATATACGATGTCCTTTGTTGTTTCAGTAATCTGGTTTCGTTTTAACTCTCTTCGTTTTCAGTCATCGACCATTGAGTCTAACAGAATGATTTTATTTTTCTAACGCAGGTATTTCTTTGGCTATTCTGCGTCTACACACAACTAGCAAGCTCATTACATTATTCACTGAGATGTTGAAATCCTACCTATTTGCCACAGGTCGGTACCCACGAGACTTCGGTTAATTTGTGAACCCGTGGTTCATACAACTGGTTTAATATGGCAATGTTACTAGTTCATGGATAATCTTCGTAACTCCAAAGGGATTCAAACCCTTGTGTTTATAATTTCTATTTATAATTTGTACCGGACCTTGACACTATGTGTTGAGGGAAATATGACCCCTACGAGGGCGATATAATTCCCTGTATACTACTATTATATTTTTTTTTTCCATAGTTTTTCAATTAATGTACAGTTTGGTCCTACAATGTATTATTATTTCTGTTCATTCTTTCAAGTCTTGCATATCTGGTACTTGAAACTGACAATACTTTTATCTTAATGGAACCGTCAAATATACTGGTATATTGGGACTTTCAGTAAAATATGAGTGTGTTTCGATGTACTCGATGAGTACTCTATCATAACCAGAAATTAAATATCTGGTGTAGATTCTGTGTTCCAGATTTATTTTATCCTGTCAGTGCAATATTTATAAGATTGAAGACTTCGTTATAATTTTTTTTTCTTGTGTCGTACTCCAGATCTTTAGAGTTTCATAATGGAAATTAATTTGCAGAACTTCAGTCGTCATCTCTTTAGATTTCATTTTTTTTTTTTTTTGCGTATAATATACTGGACTAACAAGTCTTCTAACTTTAATATTTATTCTCATGTCTATATCATTCTTATATTAGGAAGGCTTTCCTGTATCATGCCGGTGTATGAAATTCTCATAACACCATAGTATGTAGTTTTGATAGTAACGGTTTCCCAGTCTCTTCTTCTATGTTAGAATTTGTATAGAATGTTACTAGCTCTGTTCTGTACCGTGGTTTACTAATGTGCCAAAATTATTTACAGGTGTTGTACGGATATGTATCTCTATTTTTATGTTTAGAAGACATTTGTACTTATAATCTACCCTTTTACTCCCTTGACTTGGGTGCACATAATAGACTAGGATACATATATTTCAATATGCCATGCTGTGGTGAATATGCATGTTAGTTAATTACTTAACTTCCTTTTGTCTTTTAATTCTGTTCTCTAATATTAGAATGATTCCATAAGAAAATTTATCAATGAGCAGTCTCTTGCAAGTCAATAGTTTCTTTCCTCTGCTATAGTGTTTGCTGCTTACATGCAAAATTAATTGACCATTGAGTTTCTGGTTATGTATGAATGATGTGCTGACCCTGAGGTCAGTCTATACAATCTTTCCTTTCATTCTTTAATGCACAGTGTAAATTTCGATTCATCTCCTGCTATTTTCCAGTATAATACAGGAAAACTCAGATTTCTCTCTCTTATGTATGTATATATTAGAATCATTCTATGAAACAGAAGAATATTAAACACTAATTCACAAATCTTCCTGTGGAGAACTAAGTATCCTCATATTTAAACCACCACGGGTTTAGAGATTCTGTTGGGTTATACTCCACAGATTTAGTTTCTACAACTATGCAGAATTTCAAAGGTGAATTCCTTATGATTAATTCTGTTTAAATGTAGAATTTATATTCTAATATACAGTCAAATTTTATATGTAGCCAATTCATACTATATGAAGTAAACACATCAATAAAATTAGATACATACCACTCATGCAATTGAACAACCTCCCAACCTTAGAGTCCTGCTGTCTCCCAGAACTCACCCCCGAGCTGAGATCACCTCCTAGAACAGACTACCCTCTAATCTGTGTAGGAGCAGCTTATTTAAGCTATTGTTCCCCAAAGCATGTTTCTAATTCTGCGTCCAGAATAGCAGGATGCTTTTCTTCTTGTTTTCCTAGGCTTCCCATTTTTGGGATTCTTTAAAGTTGTTTTATGCTTTTCCCAGCTTTTCGAGCTTTTTACCTCTTCCCAACTACTTTCCTCATCATTGGGGAATTTAGATTTTTCCTCAAAAATCTAAATTTAGAATTAATTTCTTTCAAGGATTTTTGAAAGATTGTGGGGAAATATTTGCCTCATCCATCCTCATGAATTTAGCAAGTGATCTCATAAATCTCATTTTGGTCAATCTGCACAATTCATTCTATTCATTTCCTCAAATTAAATATTTAATTACATTCACAAATACTTATCCTTTGGGGTCCACTCCCCTTATGATTAAGGTTCAAATGTCTAGCTTTGAAATTCAAACCCATAAATTGGGGGTGTTACATATTCCCCCTCTGAAAATAAACAGCGTCCTCGGTGTTGTTATTCAACTACTAGAGTTCATTTTCAAACAAAAATGGATATCTTTCCATCATTTCAGCTTCTCTTTCCCATGTAGCTTCTTCAACAGTAAAGTGCTTCCACTGCAACTTTACTCTTGCTACTGTTCTGTTTCTCAATTCAATTTCTTCCCGCTCCAATATTTGAAGAGGTTCTGGTAGAAACTCCCCTTCTGGTTCCACCTATACAACATTCCAATCAACTATGTGAGAAACATCATGCACATATCATTTTAATAACGAAACATGAAATACATCATGAACTCTAACATGGGTTGGTAAGGCCAGCTTGTAAGCCACTGGTCCCACCCTTTCTAATACTTCAAAAGGACCACAGTATCTAGGAGCCAGTTTGGCACAACTTCCAGCATAAAGGGTGCTCTTTTTGGGTTTAATACGCAAATACACATGCTCCCCCACTTTAAATTCTCGGTGCACTCTTTTCTTATCAGCATAGTTCTTCTGGCGATCTTGTGCTGTCTTAATGTTTCTTTGTATCTGTTTAACAATTCTTTCCATCTCTTGTAAAGCATCTGGTCCCAACATTAGTTTATCTTCTGGCTGACTCCAGCTCAAAGGAGTACGACACTTCCTTCCATACAGTGCCTCAAACAGACTCATTTTGATGGAGGATTGGTAGCTGTTATTATAGGCAAATTCAGCTAAATGCAAGTAATCTTCCCACTTTGATGGTCTATCCATCACATACATTCTCAGCATGTCCTCCAAAATTTGATTAGTTCTTTCCATTTGACCATCTGTCTGAGGGTGGTAAGCAGTGCTAAAACTCAATTTAGTACCCATCCCTCCAAATAGCCCTTTCCAAAAAGCTGCTGTAAATTTAGCATCTCGGTCAGAAACAATCACCTTTGGAACCCCATGGAGTCTTACTACCTCCTTCAAGAACACATTCGCTACTTGAGCTGTTCCAAAGGTAGATTTCACTGGTATAAAATGGGCAGCTTTTGTTAAAGTGTCTACTACTACCATTACTGAATCATGCTGGTATTGGTTTTGGGTAATCCTGTTATAAAATCCATGGAAACTGTGTCCCATTTCCATTCTGCAACCGGCAAAGGGTTTAAAAGACCAGCAGGATGTTGATGCTCAACTTTGACTAGTTGACATTCCATACATCTAGTTAAATATTCTGCTACATATCTCTTCATTCCTGGCCAGAACAACTTCTTCTTCAAGGCTGTTAACATTTTCTGATATCCTGGATGTCCTGCATATGGCTGTTTGTGATATTCATCCAAAATATCCCTCTTTAAGGACTCTACATTGGGAATATACAATCTGTTCTTATAACAGGTCAGCCCTTTTTGGTTTTGAGTGAAATCAGTTTTCTCCTTCTTCAGTAATTTCACCAGTAGGTTCTCATAATTTGGATCTTGGTTTGCTGCCTATTTCACTAACTCTTCCAAATCAAACTGAGCACTATTTCTAAGGCTATTGATATTTTGACAAGCATTTCTGCTCAATACGTTAGCAATTTTATTCTCTTTCCCTCTGATATGCTTTATATCCATATCAACTTCACTCAGAAAAGACAGCCATCTGGCTTGTCTATCATTCAAATCAGTTTGGGAAAAGAAGTATTTGAGACTAATATGATCAGTCATCAATGTAAATTTTTTTCCAAGGAGATAGTGTAGCCACATTTTCAAAGCATGGATAACAACTGCTAATTCTAAATCATAGGTGATATAGTTCTGTTCATGTATCTTTAGTTTCCTAGATTCATAGGAAATAACTGAATTTTCCTGCAAAAGGACTCCTCCCAATCCTTCTCTACAGGCATCCGTACATACCACAAATTCTTTATCAGGATCTGCAATCTTTAGTATAGGGGCTGTAGTAAGTTTCAGTTTTAATTGGTCAAAACTGTTTTGACATTTTTCGGTCCACTCAAATTTGACACCCTTCCTTTGTAATGATGTTATGGGATGTGCTATGGCAGAAAACCTCTCCACAAATTTGCGATAATAGCCTACAATCCCCATGAATGATCTCACTGCTGAAACATCGGTTGGTACAGGCCATTCTTTTATAGCCTTTATCTTTTCAGGGTCAACAGCAAGGCCTTGTTCAGAAATAATATGCCCCAAGTATTGGATCTTATATTTATAAAATTCGCATTTGCTAAACTTGGCATATAGCTAGTTTTCCTTCAGAGTTTGTAATACTATCGTCAAGTGTTCTTTATGTTCCTCCTCACTTTTTGAGTAGACTAAAATATCATCTATGAACACAAGGAAAAATTTATCCAAGTACTTGTTTAACACACTGTTCATTAGGCACATAAATGTGGCAGGGGAATTTTTCAAACCAAAAGGTAGGACTACAAATTCGTAGTGACCATACCTAGTTCGAAAGGCTGTTTTGCTGATGTCTTCTTCCTTAATTCTAAGCTGGTGATAACCAGTCCTTAAATCAATCTTCGAAAATACTGAAGCTCCTCTAACTTGGTCAAAAAGATCATCAATTCTGGGTAAAGGGTATCTATTCTTAATGGTCAACTTATTCAGTTGACGATAATCAATGCACATCCAAAAAGTTCCATCTTTCTTTCTCACGAACAGCACCGGTGCTCCCCAAGGAGACACACTCGGTCTGATATAAACTTTATCTAACAGTTCATGTAATTTCATTTTCAATTCCATAAGTTCAGGGGGACTCATTCGATAAGGGGCTCGGGAAACAAGTGTGGCTCCTAGCACCAGATCGATTGAGAAATCAATCTCTCTTTTAGGGGGAAGATGAGGGATTTCCTTTGGAAAGACTTCCTTAAATTCTCTTATTACTGGTACAGCATCCAGTAATTCCTCCTCAGTTTTCTATTCTGTTTCTTCCACATGCACTGCATAAAATTGGTATCCTTTCCTAGCTGTTCTTTTTATTTGCAATGCTGAAATTTGTCTTACCGAGATAGGTTTTGGTTTTCCTTTGAGAATAAAAGGTTTCCCTTCCTCATATACACAATGCAAAGTCTTATCCCAGCAGTTCATCAAAGCTTTCTTCTTTTCCAGCCAGTCCATTCCTATCAGTAGGTCATATGAACCTAAGGGTAGAATGTTCAAATTTACTTATGTTTGAAAATCATTTAATTTGATTGTTGTTCGGGGCAATTTATGTGTTACCTTTCTCTTGGTTCCAGTGGCCAACTAAACCAACCATGACTGCTGAAATTTTTCAGCTTTTAAGTTATATTTTTCTACAATCTTTGGACTAATATAACTCAAAGAAGCACCCGGATCAATCAGAACAGTAACAGACAGGTCAGAAATCTTACCCTCCATTTCCACCATGGTAGCTTGATGTTCTGCTTGCCGATTTTCCAAGGCTGCACTGATAGTTGGTATATTTCTGGATATGTCATTTACTGTAGTAGCTTCTCGATCTCTCATGATCATCTGAATGTTTCGATGAGGACAGTCCCTCAAAATATGGGGTTCTCCATAGCCCCAACATTTCAGGGGTTCTCTCATTTTGACTGTCCCTTCCTTTTTCCTGTCTCCATCTATTTGTTTGGAAGCCACTTGGGACTGAGCAGTTTGACTTTCTTTGGGTTTATTAAACTTTTTCCGCTGATGATCTCTGCCAAAATTTTTCGAATAGGCTGGTTTCTGTTTCCTCCCTTTGAACTCATTCTTATTTACCCAGCTTTTCCCTTGTTCAGTTTTTCCTTTGAACTGTTGGTAACATAATTTGGCTTTTCTAACAACTTCGTCCATTGTTTTTGGGTTTTCAAACTCAATTTTCTCTTTGTAAACAGTAGGCAAACAATTCAGAAACCTTTGTACTTTTGCCTTTTCTTCCCTTATATAGGGTACATATCTCAGCAGATTTGTAAACTTAGTAACAAAATCATCAATTGTGAGTTGTCCCAGTCTAATTCCATGGAATTCCTTTGCTTTTTCATCATAGTAATGCTCATTCAAGTAGCGATTTTTGAACTTAACCTGGAAATCTTCCCAAGTAACTGTCTTTTCGTCAATCGCATGCACCATTTTTGTCTCCTCCCACCACAAGGTAGCCTTACCTTATAGCTGGTAGACAGCTAATCTGGCCTTCAGATTGCTTTCATATTCATAGACCTGGAAGTACTTAATCATGTTCAACAACCAGGCTTCAGCATCTTCCTCCTTTTCTCCATCATAGGAGGGAGGCTTGATTTTTCATAATTCCCCCTGTAATTCCTTTTTCTGCTTGTATTGATGCATAACAACAACATCATCCTTAGACTCATCAGTCTTCCTCTTTCCGGAACCTTCGCCTTCTTGGCTGTTCCGCGAGGTTAGCTCTTTGATGAGCTTTTCCTGCTCCTTACTGGCTAATGACAACTTGTCATTCTGGCTTCTCATCTCAGCCATTTCTCGTTGCAACCTGTGCAACATAGCCATCACCGGAGCATTCGGATCTGGTGTACTATACTCATCACACAGATCCACATAAATTTCTTCACCTTCTGCCATTTCAGCACCACTGTACACACTACACAACATAAATCAGTGAAAATATATATATATATATATATATATATATATATATATATATATATATATTTTCCACAGAATTAAATTTATATAGTGAACACATAGCAACAGCGAGCACAATGTCACCAGCACAGTTTTATAACTTGGGCTCTGATACCATTTGTCACACCTCCTATTTAAAATTTTTTCTTTTTCTTTTGAGTTATCAGTTTCTATGTATTGATGAACTAACTCCTATTCACTTACTAGCTTTAAGAATATAACCTCTCATTCCAAATTCGATTAATTATATTAACCATTAGAATTTGGATCATTACCCATTCTCTTTCACAATTTTTATATATATATAAACATATATATATATATTTTCAACCTCATAATATGTCATTAATGTAACCTCCATTTAATGTAAGACTCCCACTGTACAATCTCTTACATATATTCACATATAAGTCGTTCATATCAACTTTGCATCTGCTATGTCCATATAAGAATGATGCGCTACTTTTCGACTGGAGATTGCTTATTGATTTGGTTGTATTGGCATGGTTTCACATATATATGTTTGGAGTTCTTGGAACGATTGGGTTTATACCTTTGACTGACGCATTGGTATTTCATAGAGGTGGACATACATTATTACTCCGTCATACATATGAGTTTGTATTTCCTTTCCCTGCATTGGTATGGAATATATTTTGGTTAGTGTATCTTGAGTTGAGGGTGTCATATTTGCGTCGACTTTACAACCCTATGCTCATCGTACGTTGGGAATTGATATCCGCGTATCCTCTAAATCTGTGGTTACTATATTCTATAGTTTTATGGTTACGGACCTGCATGCATCATTAATATATTTAAGGCACTGGTACGTTGGCCCTTTAATTGACATCCTATCCAACCACCACCGTCAATCAGTTTTCAATCCATGTGAGAACCGACAGATCTTTTCCAGTTGTATGGCTATGTGTTGCTAGGGTTTTTCATTGATGATTTCTATAAGGATTAAACCGTAACTTTGTTTCGCTTTCTGATTCGACTCTCTATTCCATATTTCTTCCTGCTTGCCGATGGAATGATGTCTCTGCTCGACCTCCGAGCGTTCACAGTGCTTCACACCTGCTTGGTATTGGTTTCTGGTCAACGCGCAGAGGTAAATCCTACTCTTCCTTCAGGATTGAAATTTTCTTGTTCTCGCCGTATTTTATGGGTAGTCGTTTCGATTTATTTTTGATTTCGTGTTACCATGTTTAGAGCTTCGCCCTAACCATTCTTCCTCAGAGCGAGTTTTTTTTGTTTTTGAAAATGCGTTTCGTCCCTGGCTATCAATTTGTTTGAACTTTTCCTATCGTTTAACATTGATTCGATTTGCATGTCACCACAAGGATGTCTGCGACGACCAAGAGGGCTACCAGTGAAAACCTTTTTCCATGAATGGAAAATATTCCATAGGTATGGGTTTTTCCTCGGCATGTCCTCTACTCTTTCTTTCAGTGTTTGCGTCTCAGTTCTTTAGTAAAATCTATTGATCTATTTCATTCTTTCATCTTTCAGGCATTCTTTGAGATTAGAATGATACTCTCGAACGGTGCTTTGCACAGGTAATTATTTAACTTTTTCTTTCCGAATCGAGCTTTCCATATATACGATGTCCTCTGTTGTTTCAGTAAGCCGGTTTCGTTTTAACTCTCTTCGTTTTCAGTCATCGACCATTGAGTCTAACATAATGATTTTATTTTTCTAACGCAGGTATTTCTTTGGCTATTCTGCGTCTACACACAACTAGCAAGATCATTACATTATTCACTGAGATGTTGAAATCCTACCTATTTTCCACAGGTCGGTACCCACGACACTTCGGTTAATTTGTGAACCCGTGGTTCATACGATTGGTTTAATATGGCAATGTTACTAGTTCATGGATAATCTTCGTAACTCCAAAGGGATTCAAACCCTTGTGTTTATAATTTATATTTATAATTTGTACCGGACCTTGACACTCTGTGTTGAGGGAAATCTGACCCCTACGAGGGGGATATAATTCCCTGTATACTACTATTATATTTTATTTTTTCCATAAATTTTCAATTAATGTACAGCTTGGTTCTACAATGTATTAATATTTCTGTTCATTCTTTCAAGTCTTGCATATCTGGTACTTGAAACTGACAATACTTTTATCTTAATGGAACCATCAAATATAATGGTATATTGGGACTTTCAGTAAAATATGAGTGTGTTACGATGTACTAGATGAGTACTCTATCATAACCAGAAATTAAATATCTGGTGTAGATTCTGTGTTCCAGATTTATTTTATCCTGTCAGTGCAATATTTATAAGATTGAAGACTTCGTTATAATTTTTTTTTCTTGTGTCCTACTCCATATCTTTAGAGTTTCATAATGGAAATGAATTTGCAGAACTTTAGTCGTCATCTCTTTAGATTTCATTTTTTTTTTTTTTTTTGCGTATAATATACTGGACTAACAAGTCTTCTAACTTTAATATTTATTCTCATGTCTATATCATTCTTATATTAGGAAGGCTTTCCTGTATCATGCCGGTGTATGAAATTCTCATACCATCATAGTATGCAGTTTTGATAGTAATGGTTTCCCAGTCTCTTCTTCTATGTTAGAATTTGTATATAATGTTACTAGCTCTGTTCTGTACCATGGTTTACTAATGTGCCAAAATTATTTACAGGTGTTGTACGGATATGTATCTCTATTTTTATGTTTAGAAGACATTTTTACTTATAATCTACCCTTTTACTCCCTTGACTTGGGTGCACATAATAGACTAGGATACATATATTTCAATATGCCATGCTGTGGTGAATATGCATGTTAGTTAATTACTTAACTTCCTTTTGTCTTTTAATTCTGTTCTCTAATATTAGAATGATTCCATAAGAAAATTTATCAATGAGCAGTCTCTTGCAAGTCAATAGTTGCTTTCCTCTGCTATAGTGTTTGCTGCTTGCATGCAAAATTAATTGACCATTGAGTTTCTGGTTATGTATGAATGATGTGCTGACCCTGAGGTCAGTCTATACAATCTTTCCTTTCATTCTTTAATGCACAGTGTAAATTTCGATTCATCTCCTGCTATTTTCCAATATAATACAGGAAAACTCAAATTTCTCTCTCTTATGTATGTATATATTAGAATCATTCTATGAAACAAAAGTAGATTAAACACTAATTCACAAATCTTCCTGTGGAGAACTAAGTATCCTCAGATTTAAACTACCACTGGTTTAGAGATTCTATTGGGTTCTACTCCACAGATTTAGTTTCTACAACTATGAAAAATTTCAAAGGTGAATTCCTTATGATTAATTCTGTTTAAATGTAGAATTTATATTCTAATATATAGTCAACTTTTATATGTAGCCAATTCATACTATATGAAGTAAACACATCAATAAAATTAGAGACATACCACTCATGCAATTGACCAACCTCCCAACCTTAGAGTCCTTCTGTCTCCCAGAACTCACCCCCGAGCTGAGATCACCTCCTAGAACAGACTAACTTCTAATCTGTGTAGGAGTAGCTTATTTAAGCTATTGTTCCCCAAAGCATGTTTCTAATTTTGCGTCCAGAATAGCAGGATGCTTTTCTTCCTGTTTGCCTAGGCTTCCCATTTTTGGGATTCTTTAAAGCTGTTTTATGCTTTTCCCAGCTTTTCCAGCTTTTTACCTCTTCCCAACTACTTTCCTCATCATTGGGGAATTTAGATTTTTCCTCAAAAATCTAAATTTAGAATTAATTTCTTTCAAGGATTTTTGAAAGATTGTGGGGAAATATTTGCCTCATCCATCCTCATGAATTTAGCAAGTGATCTCATAAATCTCATTTTGGTCAATCTGCACAATTCATTCTATTCATTTCCTCAAATTAAATATTTAATTACATTCACAAATACTTATCCTTTTGGGTCCACTCCCCTTAGGATTAAATTTTAAATGTCTAGCTTTGAAATTCAAACCCATAAATTGGGGGTGTTACAATTATGACCTTCCCTCAATTTTCCCTGGTTTATATAATAATTAAATATACCTCCTAGTGTCCTGATGGATACCCTCTTGAATTTACACAAGAAGTAATTCCCTAGGTGCTAGGAGAAGTCCTTTATAAAGTGCATCCGCATGTTGATTCAATTCCCTGTAGACATGGAAAATTTGTAAAGAATTGAAGTGACCCGTTATGTCCTTAAGGTTAGTAGCCAATGCAACTAAGGTTCTCTAGTCATGCATTATTCACATACTTGGGCATTAGTTTTGTTGAAACAGTGTGTAGGAGACCTACAAGCTTGCAAATACTCTACAGACTTCTATAAAATTAAATGAATGTATTATTCCAGGGTTACATGCTGAAGCATTATTCATGAGGTTTGCCTTGCCTCATACCGATATGCATTGTAGGTCTATTGACCTAACACAAAGTATCGCGTGGGTAATGATGAAAGCTTGAAATGAATGAAGTCTCCCTTTATTCCTAGATTGAATGAAGAATGCAGAAGCTGAGGGGAAAATGTCATTCGTGTCATGATTAACTCGAATTTGTGGAACCTACAGTTAATATATGTCCCAAGACAACGATTATGTCACTTATATGATTTTCCATACTGTGTCCTTTCTTATATTGACAATTTCTAGGATTCAGGACTTCAAACTGATATGGTTATTGCTAGAATTGTAGTCATTTTAAGCCTCTTGGGATGTTGACCTAAACATAGTTAAATGCACGATTTAAACCCATATGGAAACCCTGACTGATTGTTACTTTGGAAACCCATATAGAAAATAAAACATGTGATGGGGTTGCTTTTATACCACATATGCATATGACCAATGTCCCTTCAACATATGGGTGGATTGAGTGCTTAATTCTGTACAGTTACATAAAATTAAGATAAATTTACATTTATACATTCAAATGACCATTTTCTAGCATGCACTCAACTTTGTATTGGGAGTGTAAGCTGAATGGCAGATGTATAAGTGAAGTAGAATCAAGTATGGTGATTGCACTTTCAGGCATGAGATGTTTCCATCAAGCGCATCTACATAACTTGCACATATCACCTGAGATCATCATGAATCATATAGAAGAATTCTCATGTCTATCAACAATTAATCCAAGCTATGACAAATATCTTAAGGTTTAAATTTTTCAAAGAGTATCATTGACCTTTTCCTACAACAAATTTGGACTATGTGCAATCACCACGTCACCTCCTTTCACAATTTTCTATTAATTAATATTAAATTTTTCAAATCTATCCAAGCAAGCTCTCATAATGTTGGTTTTGATTAGCATCTTGATGTTGTTCCTGTAACCAATCTACTAATATTTCATTGTGTTGCTGTCTCATAGAATAATGTCTATTTTTTTTTGTTAAATCTTGATCATAACATTGTTGACATAATACAGATTCCAGATAGTGTATTGTTTCAATTCCAATGTAGAGATGGGAAGGAGAGGCCAAGTGAAGTGATACGAAAGGATCTGAGGAAGGTTTTAGTTGTCTATTATCCTCTGGAAGGAAGAGTCGACATCAACCTATAAGGGAAGTTGAACGTTCACTATACTGGTGAGGGGGTTGTGTTTGTGGAAGCTGATGCAGACTATGTAATTGAGGACAATGGAGATATGACAAAGCATGATCCTTCTAAGCGGGAATCCCTGGTTTACCAAAAGTGTCATTGAAAATGTCCTTGATGACAAACCTTAAAGGACCATCACTATATACACTTACAACAATGCTTTTTCAAGGACCATCACCATATGCAACGTTGGTGATGAGCCTTAAAGGTCTGTCACAGGCATGACCCTCACTAATGACTTTTTTTTGTAGTGATAATAAGAGCACTTTGTTTTTTAATGGAAACATACAATCATTTTGCAAGAAATGTGGTGAATATGAAAAATGATAATGAGACTTGTAAATGGTTATTTCTACAATTAGTATGGTGTATCGATAATAAAGAGGATGATGAAATGGAGAATATAGAGAAAGTGTGAAATGGAGGATAAGAAATGGAGTATGAAGAAGATGATGATGATGATTCTTGCAAATAGAACTTGAAATAGGATGTACAATGTTTCTTTGTTGTGATGATTTTTGTATGGATACATTAATCCTTCCAATTGTTTTATTGGTGTAGGTATCTTGGAAATATTTATTTCTCAATCTAGTTTGAGATCTTCATTGGCCTATTGATAGTCATATTTAGTGCCTGTGTACTTCGAAACAATTATGAACCAAAATATTTTTTTTCCCTCCCTTTTTCCTTTGTTTTTTCATTTTTCTTGTCAAACTGTTGATGTCATTTCTGGTTTTCACTAGTGCCTTACCCCATTAATCCTAATAGCGTTTTCATGAGGAGGAATGCCTTTATTTTAGACCTAAGGTTGCCTCCATGGTGGTTTCAACCAAAGGTCTATCCCAAGAGCATTAATGTGGTTTCCACTTGGATATTATATTATTATCATTATTATTTTCTTTTTCATTTGCAATGTTTATGATATCTAGGAAGTGTGAGAGCATTTTTACTCTCAACCACACCAAATTGTTAGGCTTTGAATATGGTTGTGACTTATCCTTTTTATAAAGGCTTATTGTAGATATTTTATAAAGATCATGCTTTCATCATGTTCATCAGGTGATTTGGAGATATGAATTATTTTAATGGAACTTTTTATATATTTTAAATTTGAATGTTTCTCTTTATTTTATATATGATGAATCATGATGCTATTGTATCACTTCCTTTCCTTCCTTCCCTTCTTCCCATGCTTTCTTCTTCATTTTGTGACTTGGTTAAAATTTTGATCTGTCTTTAATTTTCTTCAAGAATATTAGAAAACCATCCTCTCTAGTCTCTCATTTCATTATCACTGAAGTTATATGTTACATGTATATAGAATTTACTTCTATGCAGAAACAGTCTATTGTTAGATTGCATATAGATTGTCAAATTTTGACCTTCTGGTTTTCAATTATCAGGAAATGCATCATAGGTGCTTGGAAGCATGAGCTAAGAAATTTTAAATTGTTAGGAAAATATGCAACATGTTCAGAAGTAGAGAATCAATTCGTTGATTCTTTGTTACCATTCCTTGATGTCAAAAAAAGTTAGCAAGAATGGTGAGTAAATTACATGGAAAAAAATAATTTACAGAGATTGCAGCTATATTTCAGATTTGATGTTTATTAATGTGCCATTATTGACAATTATTAACATATTGTAGTTAATGTGATTTGTAGAGCATTTCATGGAAATTTTGTGTGTTCTAAAAGATTTTTTCCCAACTCTGGGTGACAAAAGTGTTATTAAAATGCTAACTATGTTCAGTTCATTTCTAAATTTGTCCACATTGGATATCGAAATGACTATTTGTGATATCCTGAAAGGTATTTTAAAAATTAACCCTTCCTTGGCCTTAACTGTAAGATAATGTTTATTGCTTGGTTTTGGTTGACCAAAGTTTGATATTATTTAATGTCCCATGATCTTAGATTATAGTGACTCTATTTTTTATTCATTGGTTATATTATTAAAGTATGTTGTTTATTTATGACCTAAATTCTTTTTTCTTCCTTGCAGGGCAAACTGGTATGTGATTTGAATTAAATATCATTATCTAGAATTGGAAATAATGATTATGATAAGAGGCTTGTTGGTTATGAGAAAATATCTCCTCAATTTTTCTCCCAGATAGGTGATCCATGTACCTTTATTATTCTCTCACATTGTGTGTATGATTAGAAGACCTGTCACTCAAGCATAAGGCCTCCATTTGTCTGCTTTATTTTATTCAATTTTATGCCTATGTATTAGAAAGTGAAGAGGTGATGAAACATGAAGATTTTCAAGATGACCTAAACCGTGAGAAGAAAGTTGAAACCTAATTATATAAACATGGTGAAGCAAGGACTACTTGGTTCTTGCATCAATGATGGATGTGGAAATTGGTCTTAAATATTTGTTAAACATGTCTTAAATTGTTTAGTTATGAATAAATATAGGAGATCAAGAGCAATGGCATGGTTTAGAAATATCTTAGACGTTGGAAATCTATTTGAGGTAAGATAGAATGTTTGAGTCTATATGTGTTTATATGTTTATAATTATGAATAACATTGGAGTGGCATATTTTTATTATTTTATCTATAATTTTATTACGATAACTTGTTGCAATCTATTGACATTTCTAGCGTATATGGAATGTTATGAAGGGAAATATCATGTAAATATTTGTGCCACTCTTTTTTTGTTTGTTGTTTGGGGCCAAAGGTGACAAAGAGGGAAATGTTGTGAATTATTGCTTAGAAACACTTGCTTTTATCATTGGTAAAATAATATGGGACTCTCACTTCAGTTTATTGATGAGAGCATTTCAAATGATGGCTTCCATGAGGAAGATAATAACAATATACTTATACGGCCAATTTGGTCTATAATAGATAAGTTTCATTTTATCGATGGAATGTCCTCTGTAGAACCAGAAAAACATCATCATCAAATTGAGATTGGTGAAATGACATTTGATAAGCCATCTATTGATATTCACAGTAGAAATATTACCTCCTTAGTGTTTAATATGGTCCTAACATCAAGAAAGAGTGAAAGTCCCTTAATGCAGTCTTATGTTTATTTACTTGTTATGATTTTGAGTAGACATGCAAATACAACCATCTAAAATGATCCATTAAAGATGTTTCTCCAATGTCCACTCTTCATAAATTTAGAGAGTATTGCAACTATCATTGCACTATCACTTTTGGAAGCAATTGTTACGCGGAAACCATTGGTTCCAGATCTATATCATTTAGTCACTTGAGCGGCCTGTTTGATGGTAACTAGTCAAGCTCTTTTGATTAGCCAACAATGTAGTCAAGTTATTTTATAGTTTCTTCTTGAATACCCTCTTGGTGCCAAGCTACTGCAACAACCCTTGGATTTCTTAGTGATTCTCCATTTTGTACCAGTGATTCACCATGATTTTACAAGATGATATAATTTGGTGAGAGATTTGCCAAAAAATTATATATGCATATTATATTATTAATAAAATCGCCTTCCATTTTTACTATGTATCATGGGGATTCACCCATTTATTATACATATAAATTTAGGGAGGTTCTTAAAATTTTCCCTGCTTTGAACTCTCTCATTACTCTCTCTCTCTCTCTCTCTCTCTCTCTCTTTGACACACTGTTTTGGATCATTTTGGCATGGGAGCAAGAAAGTAAGGAAAGAATTAAAAAGGAGGAAGTGAGAAAGAAGGAGCATGAATCAATCTGCTACAATAAGATTCTTGCCAGGTATCGATTTTAATGTGTATTTTCCTTTCTAGATATGGAATGCATGGTATTTCATGTGGTTATTTTTTGTCATGGCATGGGTTTTTTCTAGGTGTGACCATGTATTCAACATAGTCTTTCCAATTACAGGTAACCCTGATGAGATGGGTTTTCATACTTCAGTTAAGATGGATTTCAAAATTGGATTCGAAGATGAGTAATATGGATCTCCAAATTGATATAACACATGGCATAGTAAGCATTGAACTGGATTGTGTTTTGCAGCAAAGCCAGATATTATATTTCCTCAGCGGGCCTATAAATCATTTCCAATGAATGGCAGGATATACGGTAAAGCCTAGAGGTTGTTTTCCTCGGTTTAGGGCATAGTGATATGGGATGGATTGTGGTAAATTCTTAGAGGTGGATACTCTTTTTTTTTCCCTAGTAGTCCCAGGATGGGATGTACAATAAATCCTAGAGAGTATTTCTCAGTTTAGGTCCTAATGATCCCTGTTTTGGACTATGGATTACAGTAAATCTTGAGAGACTATGAGATAAGAAAATTCCTCACAATTTAGGTGGAGAACTCCGGTAGCATTCATGCTTGTTTGGTTCCTTTTTGGTTGGTTATGAGTTCCACATTCATGGTTGGAATATGGAAGTGGGGTGATTGCCTAAAGAGATATTTGGCTCAGGAAATATATGTTCTGGTTGAATGTGGTAGTCCCATACCCAGTTGGTTTCTATATTCATTAATGCGAAATTAATTCTTTTGGTATTTGATGTATAACTGTACTAGTTACTATCTGGATTCTATTGATGTTATATCTATTATATTTCTATTTTTGTTATGTTGTTTATAAGCATGTGATTTTTTAGTGATGATATATGGCTCTCTCCATGTTTTTACGTGTAAATGAATACATTGTGTATGTTTGGTCAAATGTATTTTATTGCATCTCATGAGGTAAGGGAGCAATGATTCTTAGTGATTCTTAGTTAAGTATGATACACTTATGTTTAAATATGTTTGTTATACATGTATATGCAATGTTTATAACATGTTTCATGAAATGTTTGTCATGTATAGGAGGGGTATGGATGAGTTCCTGATGATGTGATTTCTTTCATACATTTTTTTCAATGTTATTTATCATTTCTTACAGTTTCATGAAGTTATGGGAAGTGAACCGCGCTCTCGTGCTAAAATTGTGGCACAAATTTCAGAGTTGATGACACAAAACTGACCAAGCTAGTCCATGGTCACTACCTTGTCTTAGCATGCCCACAGATATAGGATTTTGGTTGCTACCTTGCCTTGGCACGCCCACGGCTAAGCCTAAAATTGGTCAAAAAGACAGTCTCCCTCAGGGTACAGGGGTGCAGGAGGTTGGGTTACCTCCTGGGAATGTTTTTGATGTTGTGTAAGGTGGTTTTGTATTTTTTACATAATTTCCACTTGCTTAAACTCACCTAGGAGGTTGAATCTCAAATTAGTAGCCTATTGTCCCATTTTTATCTCGGTTGGTCGGTTACTTGGGTAGATGTGAGAGGGGGGTTTTACAGAGTGATAGCAGAGCATGGTTCAACCCCTGGATTGGATGGGAAATTTTTTGATCATGCATTTATGTTGGTTTGTGTTGAGCCTCAAACTTGTCATAATTTTGTTGATGAAACCATCCATTTTCGCATCATTCCATTCACCCATTCTCATCGTTTTTAACCATATTTCTTCATAAATGTACCAAATTTCCACATACATGTTTACATGGTTTATTATTATTATTTCTATTATTTTTAATGAATTAAAGAGAATTATGCATTCTTTTATTAATGATAGTTTGACAATTCAAGTTTCTATAGTTTCTGCAGCTGTCTCCATTTTTTGAGGTAGTAGCATGACTCTAGAATGAAATACAACACATGGAAACTATTTCGAGATGCTCCAATATGGATTTTTTGGTCAAATTCCACCCAGCTCATACATGTGGACCTTGAGGCAAAGAACAAGGGAAAATCTCAACAATTTTGAACATTCAACTTAAAACGCATTTTTTGAGAAAAGTAGAGTGAACCTCGTAAAAAAAAACATGGGTTTTGTTAAACACAATGTAAATTAAGTTGAGAATGAGCAGTTTTCCAAAATTGGTTACCATTTGGGAGATATTTTAGGTTCTTTGGAGCCCTATTTTGGAGTTGCGTGAGCAAACATTGCGCCCATGTGTCAATAAATGCCCAGTCAAGAAAATAAAGGTTGGAATGGAATGTGCTTCATCAAATTCATGGCGAATAGGTTTCCGTTCAATTCTGATATTTAGCCACATGAATATCCATGAATTTGAATTGCAACCTCTATATAAACACTCCATTGAAACAAAGAGGGGAGGTTAATTTTCTGAAGCATATTGTGAAGTTTTGAAACAATTTTTCATTCCTTTTTAATGAAGAAGTGCCTTCAAGATTTTATACTTAGATGACTATTCGTGTGAAGCTTTGATACCAGCTGTTTGTGGAGGGCCCCTACAAACAGTGAAGGTTTTTCATTTTATATTTCTAATGTAGTTGTTTTCATGTTTTCATTTTGTCATTCGTCGTAGTTGTTTTCAAAATTCCAATTTGTCATTTGTTGTATTTTTTTCCAAAATTCCATTTTTATATTTGACGTAGATGCATTCATAGGTCTTGTTTTATCATTTGATGTAGATTCATCAATATTTCCTTTCCAATTGTCAAATTGCAGAAGATTCATAGTTTTACTTCTAGAGAAACAATGATTTATTTTAGATTAGTTTTACAAGTTCATGAATGGTTTATTTTAAGAGAACGAGTGACTTATTTTAGAGATAGTAGTGATTGAGAGATTTCCTTTCAACATATGAGTGCATTCTATTCTTTTCACGAGTGATTTATTTTCAATAGATATAGTGATTTATTTACAAGTTTCATTGCCATAACATTTCATTTCACAAACATAAAATTGTGTAAAGTCCCTTTTATAGAATTCGATTTTATCTTCATGCATAAGACTGTTAGAGAATAATATTTTTTAGAGACTAACAAATAAGTTAGTTAAGATTTATTCATAAGATAGAGAAAGTTTGTTTTAGTTTTTATAGAGTAGAAAGCATGTTGATTTTTAGATATTAGTTTTAATTTACATTTATCAATTTCATTAGGATAATAAGAATAAAAATATCCTTAGAATTAATCTTGACAAATCCAATAATCACACCAATAAACTAAATGAATAAAAGAGGCTTCTAGCATATATTGTGCACTTTCACTTCACAAGTTTACCAACAATGGTCAATAATTTATGTAATCAATTTAAGAAAATTAATTTGACCAAACATTTTGGCGCCGTTTCTGGGGAAGTGTAAATAGGAGCCTTTTTATTTCTTCCAAAAAAAAAAAAAAAAAAAAACTTCCATCACCTACCACCCCCACTATATCACGTGGTGTAGTAGCAGCCACACATCAACATCATCAATTCTTATTTTTGCAGGTAGAAGAAGAGGTGAAAAAGGAGGTTGAAGAAATGGATGGAGACGATGACAACAAGGAATATCCTTTTGGATTTCCCATTCAGGAAACTCATATCAACGTTTAAATGAAGAACATCCCTCCATCTGTACTTCCTAACTTCAAAGGTATGAGATAAAAAGACCTGGAAACCATTCTTTTTGAATTTGAAATAATTTGTAGATCTTATGACCACAAATTTCACATTCAAAACTTGAATTTATTTCTGAAAACATTGAAGGATAGAGCTCTTAGATGGTTCATGACTTTAGGAAAAAATTCTATAAGGACATGGGATGATATGAAAAGAGTATTTTTGGAAAAATATAAAGATTATTTGATGCATGGGCATGAGGCTTAGAGACAAAAGGCTTCATTAATTATTCCAAAAATCCAAAAAAAATTACAAGCAAAGGTGTTGGTACCTTTAGCTGTCTATTTTCAATTGTAATAGATAGGGTTGAACTAGTGTTTAGGAGGATTGAACAGTTTTAGATTTGTTTTAGAATATTTAGCTTCAGTTGATAGATTTAGGGAAGATATTATGTAATTAGGGTTTTGTCTAAATTTGAAGAATTTGATCCTCAAGAAGAGGTCGAATGTTATGTAAAAAACCTATAAATGTAACCTCTACAAAGGAAGAATTCAGAATTTGGCCGTAGAAGAATTGATTGAGAGGTTTTCCCTCTATTTTAATAAAATTGCAGATTTTTGTTTATCTGTGTATGCTTGGCAATTTCCCGGAGGGTTTCATCATTCGAAAATCCATTTGGTTTTTATATATTCTGTGTAGAATTTAAATTATTAATTCCGTGTAAAGGATTCGAGAGGAAATCGAAGAAGTTCTGTCTCTATGGCTTGGTTTTAAATATTCGATAATTGTTCTATGTGTATTGAGGTTTGCATCGGAAAAAGGAGGGTTTCAAGAGGAACGGAAGTTAAAACGAAGAAATGGTGAAAATCCGCGTTTGAACGCGATTTAAAACAAAATTTGAAGGACAAGCGGTTTTGGAGGAAACTAGTTACTATTGTCGCATAGATTTTGGTGCGCGAGTGGTTTTAATCCAATCGAACGCGATCGAATGATATTGCGACATGTCACGAGCTCAATACCAACCATTTCACGTTGCTTTTGGGTGATAAAGTTCGGAGGTCGATTGAATGCGATTTTCGTCTGGTCAGATCTACGGAAGATCCGATGGAGTTCACATTGAAAGTTGTATGGGAGTTAAAACAAGGTATGGACCCGATGTTGTATGCAATAAATTAATTTAAGGGTTTTAAGTCCAGAATTATTTCCGAAGGTCTAAATATTCCGAAGCCTTTTTAATATTTTCAAAGGTTTAATGTTATTTCAATGGAGTTTTATTAAAGTGGTTGAAGTTCGGAAATACACTGTCGATAGGGTTTTAACCTTTGTTTAAAAGTAAATTAAAAATTTCTGAAGGTTCTTATATTCATTCCGAAAGGGTTTAAAACCTTGGTTTAAGTGCTTTATAATGTTTCCAAAGGTTTAACACTGTTTAAAGAGAAAAAGGGGGTTTTAGCTTCCAAATGTTATAAAAGTGAGTTATAATGTTTTTCAAAGGATAGAAGGGACTTTTTTCTTCTGCATGTCACTTTATTAATCAAATAAATCATATTTCATAAATTTTGATGACTGAGAGTGGAATAGAAGACCAAGAGCTAATTCCTCCTAAATTAGAGAACATTTTAAGCAAGTTTGAGGAACTCCCCTTAACGCCTGCACCCACACTGCCATCATTTGTTGTATCAGAGAAGTCTTCAAAGAATTTTTTAGACACTAAACAAGCTTCCAAAATTCAGAAAAAAGAAATCCAACATGGCTGTCAGAATTGGTAGAGGTGGTGCTGGTAGAAGAAGAGGTAGACCAATTGCAAATGCAGAAGTATTAGAGACTATGCAGCAAATTCATGCCAGATTGGAAGAAATTGAAGTAGGACAACAAAGAGATCCTGAAGATGTCAGTGAACCTGAAGCTGAAGAAGAAGAAGAAAATGTTGAGCTTACTCCTGATCTGAGATTCTTTAAATCAGTTTTAGGATCTACATCCAAGCCTAGAATTGAAGTATCAGCTTTTGCAGGAGGATTGAATCCATAAGAGTTGATATACTGGATCAATGAAATGAATAAATGATTTTATTATGAAGATATGGGTGAAGAAAAGAGAGTTAATTTTGCTATCATAAGGTTGAAAGGACATGCAGGACTTTGTTGGGATGGAGTGCAAGCAGAAAGAAGGAGAGTTGGTAAGCAGCCAATCAAGAATTGGAACAGAATTGTGGCAAAGTTGAGAGGTAATTTTTTGCCTAGTGATTATTAGCTTTCATTATTTAGACAAATGCAGAATCTTAGACAGAGATTAATGACAGTAAAAGAATACACAGAAGAATTTTACAAAGTGAGCATAAGAGCAGGACAAATTTAAGATACAACAAAGAAGATTTCCAGGTACATAAATGATCTCGGAATGGAGATTCAAGATGAGATAAGTATAGTGTCTCCTAAAACAGTACAAGAGGCTTATCAAATGGCCTTAAAAGCTGAATAAAACCTCCTAAGAAAGCAATCTGCCAAAGGAAGAGGTAATTTTCGAGGAAGAGGAAGTCAAGGTGGTAGAGGAAGATCTACAACACCAAGAGATGGAGCTAGTAGTAGCTCACCTTAGTATGCACCCACAGGAAGTGAAACAAGTGGCAGAAGGAGTCCTTACAGAGGAAGAGGAGGCAGAAATAGAGGAAGAGAAGTTAGATGTTACAGATGTAACAAATTAGGACATAGAGCCTATGAATGTCCAAAGAAAGAGAATGTGGGGACAAATCAGATAAATGCAATTGTTTCTCAGACTGGAGAAGAAGTAGCAAACTTGCCTGAAACAGAGAAAGAAATTGTTCCAGAGAAAGGAGAATCTTTGGTGGTTAACAAGGTTTTGTTAAAACAAGAAAAGGAAGTTTTTGAACCAATACAGAGAAAGAATTTGTTAAGAAGTGTGTGCAAAGTTCAAGGGAAATGCTGTCAATTGGCAATTGATAGTGGCAGTACATATAATTTGGTCTTTATAGAGGTGATAGAGAAGTTGAAATTGAAGACAAGGGAACATCCAACACCCTACAAGGTGTCATGGATTTAGAAGGGACATCAGCTGATAGTAAAGGAACAATGTGAAATAGAATTTCAAATGGGCACTTACAAAGATAAAATCGTGTGTTATGTGATGCCTATGTATGTGTGTCACATATTGCTGGGCAGACCTTGGAAGTATGACAAAGAAGCAGTACATGATGGGAAGAGAAACACCTACAATTTTTTGAAAGATGGTATGAATCAAACATTGTTACCTACAGAAGAAGAAGATGCATCAAGTAAAAAGTCTGATCCAAAGGCTTTATTTTTGAGTGGAAAAGAATACTTGCAGTAGATTGAAGATGATGAGGTAAATTTTTCTTTAGTTTGCAAACCTAAGGTAGTATTTACTTCTACTAAAATTTCTAATTTTCCAATTGAAATCAAGAAATGTAAGATAATTATTGTGATATTATTGTGGATTATTTTCCTGATGAATTACCACCTATAAGAAGAATCAGCCATAAGATATATTTGATTCTAGGATCAAATTTTCCAACGAAAGCAGCTTACAGAATGACTCATATATAAAATGAAGAAATTAGAAAGCAAGTGCAGGAATTGGTTAACAAAGGTTTGATCAAAGAAAGTTTGAGTCCTTGTGCAATACCTACAGTATTAAGCCCAAAGAAAGATGGAGGTTGGAGAATGTGCACTGATTCAAGAGAAATCAACAAGATAACAATCTGGTATAGATTTCCTTTACCTATAATTGAAGATTTGATCGATTGTTTGAGTGGAGCAAGATATTTTTCAAAACTAGATTTGAAAAGTGGGTATCATCAAATTAGGATAAGGGAAGGTGATGAATGGAAAACAACCTTTAAAAAAAATGAGGGATTGTATGAATGGATGGTAATTCCTTTTGGTTTATCAAATACACCTAGCACATTTATGAGGCTTATGAATGAAGTATTAAAGGAATTTATTGGTAAATTTGCAATATTATATCTGGATGATATATTAATTTACAACAAAACAAAGGAAGAACACCTGAGACATCTTAATTATGTCTTAAGGAAGTTACATCAGGAGAAATTACTGATTAATTTAAAGAAATGTTCATTCATGAAAGAAGAATTGGTATATTTGGGTTTTGTTGTTTCTGCTGAAGGATTAAAAATGGATCCAAAGAAGATAAAGGCAATTGTGGAGTGGCCTTCACCAAAAAGTGTTTCTGAGGTAAGAAGTTTTCATGGCCTTGATATTTTTTCTAGAAAATTCATAAGGAATTTTAGTAAAATCAATGCACCTATCATTGAAACCATAAAGAAGGACAAACAACCATTCAAGTGGACTGCTGAAGATGAAAGGAATTTTCAGTTCTTGAAGAAAAATATAATTGAGAAACCTGTCTTAGTTTTTCCTGATTTTAATAAAACTTTTCAAGTGAAATGTGATGCTAGTGGAGAAGCTATTGGAGCTACAATAAGTTAAGAAGATAGGCTTGTAGCATATTTTAGTGAGAAGCTGAATGAGACAAGGAGGAAATACTCTTCTTATGACAAGGAATTTTATGCAATTGTACAGTCATTGAAGAAGTGGAGACATTATTTAATGTCTAAAGAATTTGTGCTACATTCAGATAATCATGCTTTATAGTATATTATGAAACAACCTAAATTGAATCAAAAACATGCAAAATGGGTTGAATATCTTCAAAGTTTTAACTTTTTATTGAAGCATATAAGTGGTCAATAAAACAAGGTAGCTGACGCCTTGAGTAGGAAAATCATTCTTGTTCAAGAAAGTCAAATTGAAGTGTTAGGTTTTGATTTTCTTAAAGAACTCTATAAAATAGATTTAGACTTCAAAGAAGCATTTGAAGCATGTTGTAATCATGTTTTAATAGACATAAGTCAGTGGTTAGATTATTTCTTGCAAGAGGGTTTATTGTTCAAAAGAAATCAGTTGTGCATAAAAAATTGTTCTATGAGAGAAAATTTAATCAGGTAAAAACATAGTGGTGGACTTGCTAGACATTTTGGTGTTTATAATACTTATGAGCAACTAAGCCATTTTTATTTTTGGCCAAATATGAGATTTGAAGTGGAAAATTATGTGAAGAATTGTAAAATTTGTCAATATGCAAAAGGGAAAAGTCAAAATGTGGGTTTGTACATTCCATTACCTATTCCAGACAGACCTTGGGATATGGTAAGTATGGATTTTGTTTTAGGATTGCCTAAGACAAAAAGAGGGATTGATGAAATTTATGTTGTAGTTGACAAATATTCAAAAGTGACACATTTTATTCCATGTTATAAAACTAGTGATGCTACTCATGTTGCCAATTTGTTTTTCAAGGAAATTGTCAGATTACATGGGTTACCTAAAAGTGTTGTTTCTGATAGAGACACCAGATTTGTTGGAAATTTTTGGAGGAAATTGTGGAAGAAGCTTGGTACTAAACTGAGTTTCAGCTCAGCTTATCACCCTCAGACTGATGGGCAGACTGAAGTAGTGAAAAAAGTTTTGGGTAATCTTTTGAGAAGTCTTGCAGGAGAACATCCTAAACAGTGGGATCATATTTTACCATAGGAAGAGTATGCATATAATGATTCACCTAATATAAGAATAGCACAGAGTCCATTCCATATAGTTTATGGGGTGCACCCAAGAGGATTATCTGAATTTAGGAACTTGGGAAAAGAAGAAATGAGAAGTGCTAAAGGAGAGGAGTTTGCTTCAGAAATACAAGCAATAAATGAACAGGTAAAGTAGCAGCTACAAGACAACAACATCAAGTACAAGAGCATAGCAGATTTTAGCAAAAGAGAAGTTAATTTTGAAGTTGGTGATTTGGTTTTGGCACACTTAAGAAAAGAAATATTTCCAAAGAGGCAGTATAACATGTTAAAATTAAAAAATATAGGACCATAGAGGATATTGAGAAAGCTTTCTGAAAATGCTTATGAAATTGAATTACCATCTGATATTGGAATATCTCCAATATTAAATGTTGCTGATTTGTACAGATATGAAGGCGGTGGCACAAATGGCAGACTAGAAGACAGAGAACAGATTGACTGGGTAAAAAATTTACCCACAGCAAAGACATTACAGCCAGAGAGGATCTTAGACAATAAAGTGTTTAAGAAGACCACGGGAAAGGAGTATTTTCAATATTTGATCAAGTGGAAGGATCAGCGAATTGAGGATGCTACCTGGATGATAGAAACCATGCTGCAGAAATTGGGCAGTTCTGTGGAGGAGCTCATGGACAGGAGCCCATGAAGATTTTTGTCCTCAGGATTCTGATGCAGGGGCATGAGGCTTAGAGACAAAAGGCTTTATTAATTATTCCAAAAATCCAAAAAAAATTACAAGCAAAGGTGTTGGTACCTTTAGCTGTCAATTTTCAGTTGTAATAGATAGGGTTGAACTAGTATTTAGGAGGATTGAACAGTTTTAGATTTGTTTCAACATATTTAGCTTCAGTTGATAGATTTAGGGAAGATATTATGTACTTAGGATTTTTTCTAAATTTGAAGAATTCGATCCTCAAGAAGAGGTCAGCTGTTATGCAAAAAATGTATAAATCTAACCTCTGAAAAGGAAGAATTCAGAATTTGGCCGTAGAAGAATTGATTGAGAGGTTTTCCCTCTTTTTTAATAAAATTGTAGATTTTTGTTTATCTTTGTATGCTTGGCAATTTCTCGGAGGGTTTCACCCTTCGCAATCCATTTGGTTTTTATATATTCTGTCTAGAATTTGAATTATTAATTCTTTGTAAAGGATTGCAGAGGAAATTAAAGAAGTTTTGTCTCTGTGGCTTGATTTTAAATATTCAATAATTTTTCTATGTGTATTGAGGTTCGCATAGAAAAAAGGAGGGTTTCAAGAGGAACGAAAGTTAAAATGAAGAAATGGTGAAAATTTGCGTTTGAACGTGATTTAAAACAAAATTTGAAGGACAAGTGGTTTTGGAGGAAACCACTTATTGTTGTCGCACAGCTTTTGGCCTGCAGGTGATTTTAATCCAATCAAACGTGATCGAATGATATTTTGACACGTCAAGAGTGCAATACCACCCATTTCGCATTTCTTTTGGGTGATAAAGTTCAAAGGTCGATTGAATGCGATTGTCGTCCAATCAGATTTGCGAAAGGTTCGACGAAGTTCGCATTGAAAGTTGCATGGGAGTTAAAACAAGGTATGGACTCAACGCTGTATGCAATAAATTTTATTTAATGGTTTGAAGTCCGGAATTATTTCGAAAGGTCTAAATATTCCGAAGACTTTTTAATATTTCCGAAGGTTTAATGTTATTTCAATGGAGTTTTATTAAAGTGGTTGAAGTTTGGAAATACACTACCGAGAGGGTTTTAACCTTTGTTTAAAAGTAAATTAAACATTTCTGAAGGTTCTGATATTCATTCCGAAAGGGTTTAAAACCTTTCTTTAAGTTCTTTATAATGTTTCCAAAGGTTTAACATTGTTTAAAGAGAAAAAGGGGATTTTAGCTTCCAAATGTTATAAAAGTGAGTCATAATGTTTTTCAAAGGACAGAAGGGACTTTTTTCTTCCGCATGTCACTTTATTAAGAAAATCAATCAGATTTCATAAATTTTGATGACCGAGAGTGGAATAGAAGACCAAGAGCTAATTCCTCCTGAATTAGAGAACATTTTAACCAAGTTTTAGCAACTCTCCTTAACGCCTGCACCCACACTGCCATCATTATTGCATACACCATGACCTTAGAAATGAAGTCTTTAAGATGAAACAAAAAGAGGATGAAAGCCTAGAAGATTTAATGGAGATGTTTACTTATAATATCAAAATATCGAAATTGCATAATTTAGGATCAAACGCATTAAAAACTCTCCTACTAAATGCTATAAAGGATGAATGGATTGATCTTCTTAATCTGGTTGGAAAATGAGCTGTATATCAATTGTCATTTCAAGAGATTTGTGAACTGTGCAAGGACATATCAAGAGAAAAATAAAAAGTATGTAAGATCCCCTCAAGATCCATTTATGGCAAGAGTAAGTAGGTCGACATCAGGATTGGTAAGTCAAACTGAACTTAACAATTTGCTAAACATTCTTGGTAATTTAAATGAACAAATTGACATGCTAAGAATGAAAAAAAAACAAAAATTTTAGAATGCTACTTCATCTATATTTTACCCTAAATGTAGAAAGAAACATGCTTTTCATGAATGTCCACTTGATAACATTAAAATTTGTGACATCTGTGAAGAATCACATACTACTATAGATTGTCCATCATTACCAGGCTTAAAGGCAATTTAGCAGGAAGAAAATCATTGAACACTCGAACAATATTGTTATGTAGCTCTAAGAAGAACAGGGCAGCCTCATCAACCTTGTACGATGCAAGATCACAATTCTCAATTTCAGGGTTATGCACAACAATCTCAAAGTAATTGGAAAACACCCTTGCCTTCGCAACCTTGGACATCTCAATCCCAACCTCAACCAACATTGGAAACCTTGGCCATCTCAATCCCAACCAAAAAACTAATCTTGGCAACAAAGTTGGCAAAGGCCCTACAGAGGAAATCCCCCATATCCTCAATCTTTCCCTCTCTATCCTCAATACCATCATCAATGTTATCCATACCATTCACCTCCACCACAACATCAATATCACCGTAATTTGACCTCAATTCAACCTTTCCCATTACCATCCACACAAGCACCCCAAAGATCCATTCCCACTCCACTACCTGCACAACCATTTCATATCCCTAACAATAAAACACCTCAATCAGCATACAATTTTGAGGTATTGCAAAATGATTCACTAGCTATCATTGAATAACAACAACTAGAAGAAGAAGACTCAGATAAGGTCTAAGAATCATGGATGCCTTTTGATAAATAGAAGTTGTTGGAACTAGAGATTGAAAAGTTTCATGACTCCCTATCACTAGATTCTATGAATGAAGATCATATCTTCGAAGAATTGCATGACATGATAGAAGGAAGCTAAGGAATACAATATTACATTTAATCTTGGTTCTGGGGATTCATCAGATCCTAATGATCAATTATTCAGTATTTTATGACATCATCTCAATCAAGGCAATTGTTCTCTCATTTACTAGTACATATCAAAGTGTATATTTCCAACCTACATATGAGTTTATCTATCACCCTGTTACAGACATGGTTCCATTGGAAGTATTAATATACTTGAATAATATTTATTTTTCAAGTAGAATAGGAAATATAAAAAAATAAAAAAAATAAAGTAAAGAGAAAAATAAGTCATATTGTGAAAACCAGCTTGCAGGTGCAATTGGACATAAGATTTGCTTGAAAACCAGGCAACCGGCAAGAAAAGTTCACAATAAATTCTGCAATTTCATGATGGTTTCAATTTTTTATTATGGTTATTCAAAACATTTTTGGTTCTATGCTCGAGTTGGATGATGTGGAATTCCTTAAGGTCCACCTTCCAATAGATCTTGTCCCTTCGACCTCAACACCTTATCTGGGATCAAGGTCAGAGATTATTTGGAGTGCCTTGGAACTTGCATACATCAATGGCAAGCCTCCTCGTTGATAGAAATGGGAATAAAACAATGTATCTTGATTGTCAGATCTTTCGGGTGACTCGACTTCAACAGATTCATTTGTCCTTGTCAAGATGTACTCAGGTACCTTCACACTCATTTACATTATTTATGATTTGTCTCGGAGTGGTTAATGATTTTCATTATTGATCAGTAATCCAATGATTTATTCCCATGCTTGGCTTCGACACATTCATTCACATGGTATGAATTGTACCATGAATTTTGGCTTTGATGAATACTAATGGTTTTATGGAATAAAGAAAACTTGCAGTAGTTCATTTTATTGGTTTCTTGTAGTAGCATGTTCATCTTTTTTTCATTCAACAAGAACATGATGGCACCATTACAACATGTTTTCATTCATTTTAATTTTCAAGTAAAACAATAAATTTGGGCCTCTTTCAGTCAATATGAAGTACTTTTCATGGTTTCTACTTCAACATGTAGTACACAATTCAAATCAGCACATCAAAATTGGAGAAAATAAATTTCTGCAAAAATTGACATTTTTTTGGAACAACTCCGGAAAGTTGCAGTTTTCGCAGCTATTGTTGTAGCGTTTTTTTTTTCCAAAGGTAGTTTTGGCACAAATATTACAAGAGGTTGGATTAGAAATAAAAAATTATTAGCTTCTGGGTTTTCTCAGAATATGGTAAATTGAGTAAGATAAGGACATAATTCAAAAAAGATAAATTTTTGGAGGGCATTTCAAGTGGGGTTTTAAGTCAGATTTTTATTTTTCACCATTTTGGATAGATTAGGGCAGATTTCGATATTTTTTCACAACAATGCCTTTTCTTCATAAAAATGGGATTTTGAAGGCATTTGGCAGTAGAGAAGGTAAAAATACATAATTTCTCTTTTCAATCAATCAATTTGGCCTTAAAATGAGTTCGTCGCATATTTTTTTTTTGTTTCAAAATTGGGTAGCGTGAAAGGTAAAATAGAGCAAAAATTGATTTGATCATAAATTTCAAACCGTCCATCCATTGGGCCTGAAATATTTATGGTACATTACTTTAGATAGGGTAAGTAAACACATAAAATCTCAAAAAATTTGAGTGTGTATTGTTCACGAAATTGGCCAGTTTACCTACATCCATTTCTCATTTTTCTTAAGATACGTGCACCCATTGGATGAGATTTTTTGAGGGAAGGTGCATAACATTTTTAGTAACAACCTCAAAAAATTCCAAGAGAATATGATTTACCATTTGAGAGAAATTGGAAAAGCAAATCTACTACATGAAAATGATACATTTTGTGGAGCCAGGTCAAAGTGGCGGTCAACGCATCGAATACTTGGATATACAAATACTTGTATATGCTACTATGTGTGAATGCTTTCTTTTCACACAACTTGCTTATAAAAAATAATGAAGGGTTGGAGAAAAGTGCATCCTATTGAGATAAATGGTTAATATTGCTCTCTTGGAGCTTTGGTCAAGGTTTTAGTTGAAATGACAGAATAAAGGAACACGAGGAACCAGTTGGATTATGAAACTTTGCAAGGCTTTGTTTGCATGACAGCATGCAAAATATCTAGTGTGGGGGAATGTTGAGCCTCAAATTTGTCATAATTTTGTTGATGAAACCATCCATTTCCGCATCATTCCATTCACCCATTGTCATCATTTTTAACCATATTTCTTGATAAATGCACCAAATTCTTGCATATATGTTTACATGGTTTATTATTATTATTTCTATTATTTTTAATTAATTAAACATAATTATGCATGGTTTTACTAATGATAGTTTGACAATTCAAGTTTCTACAGTTTCCGCAGTTGTCTCCATGGTTAAGGTAGTAACATCACTCTAGAATGAAATCAAACACATGGAAATTGTTTCTATAAGCTCCAATATGGATTTTTGTTGGTCAAATTCCACCCAGCTCACACATGTGGACCTCTAGGCAAAGATCAGGGGAAAATCGAAGCAGTTTTGACCAGTGAACTTATAACGCGTTTTATGAGCAAAGTAAAGTGAATATCGCGAAAAAAAAACATGGGTTTTGTTTAGCATGGGGCGTAATAAGTACTTAAAATTTTTTTTTTCCCAAATTCGTTATCATTTGGGATATTTTTGAGGTTCTTTGGAGCCCTATTTTAGAGTTTCCTGAGCAAACATGGCGCCCATGTGTCAATAAATGCCCAGTCAAGAAAAAAGAGGTTGGAATGGGCTGTGATTCATCAAATTCATGGCAAATAGGTGTCCATTTAGTTTTTATATTTAGCCATATGAATCTCCATGAAGTTAAATTGCAACCCCTATATAAACACTCCATTGAAACAAAGAGGGAAGGTTAATTTTTATAAAGCATATTATGAAGTTTTAAAACTCTATTTTTCATTCCTTTTAAATGAAGAAGTGCCTTGAAGATTTTATTTGTAGCTGACTATTCGTGTGATGCATTGAGACCACCTGTTTGTGGAGGGCCCCTAGAAACAGTGAAGGTTTTGCATTTTATGTTTTTAATGTAGTTGTTTTCATGTTTTCATTTTATCATTTTCCGTAGTTGTTTTTAGAATTCAAATTTGTAATTTGTTTTAGTTGTTTCCAAAATTCCATTTTTCTATTTTATGTAGATGCTTTCATAATTCTTATTTTATCATTTGATGTAGATTCATCAATATTTCCTTTCGAATTGTTAAATTGCAAAAGATTCATAGTTTTACTTCTAGAGCGGGAGTGATTTATTTTAGAGTATTTTACAAGTTCATGAATGGTTTATTTCAAGAGCATGAGTGATTTATTTTTGAAACAATAGTGATCGAGTGATTTCCCTTCACGAGTGCGTTATTTTCCATTCATGAGTGAATTCTTTTCAAGAGCTATAGTGATTTCTTTACAAGTTTCATTGCCATAACATTTCATTTCAAAAGCATAAAAATGTATGAATTCACTTTTCTAGAATTCAATTTTATCTTCATGCACAAGACTGTTAGAGAATAAGAATTTTTAGACACTAGAAAATAAATTAGTTAAGATTTCTTCATAAGATAGAGAAAGTTTATTTTTGTTTTTACAGAGTAGAAAGCATGTTGATTTTTAGAGCTTAGTTGTAATTTAAATTTATCATTTTCATTAGGATAATAAGAATAAAGAAATCCTTAGAAGTAATCTCTACAAATCCAATCATCACACCAATAAACTAAATGAATAAAAGAGGCTTCTAGCATATATTGTGAACTTGCACTTCACAAGTTTACCAACTCCAGTTGATAATTTATGTAATCAATTTAATACAATTAAATTGACCAAATAGTTGCATATGCATTTAGTATGCTTGTTGCATCTGTGTTGCGTTGGCTGTGGTGGTAGTGGTGTCACCATGGAAGGGATAATGGTGTTTTTTTCAACATGTTGTCATGAGTGTGTCATTGGTTATGTGTTGATCATGCTTGTGTATTCTTCGTGCAGACCTGCTTATAGATTATTACATATTTCACATGCATTACTTTCTTATGTTAGGGCTATATCTTGGTCATGCTTCAATGTTATTCATCTATTATTTCTTTCGTGATTTCATATGTTGAAGATGCATTGGTCGTTCATGATTGGTTATACATGTTATGTGGGGTGCATGTGGTCAAGTTTCTGTTGGTTTGATTGAGATTGTTGTGCATAATTTCATTGTATGAAATTGGGTCATCATGATAATATTGGTATGTTATGATGCTAATGTGTTGGCTAAGTTAGATCAAGAGATGCATACCATCAAAGTGAAGTTGCAGCATTGGACCTCGAGGAAAGAGAATATTTTCATACAATTTCTGTATTCTTGGCATGAAGGTATGTGATTCATGGCTTTTTTAAGAATTAGGGTTCCTTATATGTTTTTCATTCTATTTTTATTGTGGTTACATGTGTGATAAATTCTAGTTGATCAACGTAGTCATATGCATTATGTTATGAGTATTCCTTTCATTATATTGATGTTATGGTTACATATATTATAGATTCTATTTGATTAGTGTGGTTATATGTACATGTGTTAGGTAGTCATGAATCATAGACACATGTGGTGGTATGCAGTGCTATTTTTGTTTTATGTTAGATAACTTACATGTTGTTGATGAGCATGTTATTGGCTAACTTATTGTTGTTATATGTCAGTTAACTTGATGATTAGGGATATATAATTAATATATTGATGTTATATGTATTATGATAATTGGATTGGCCTATGTAGATGGTTAGGGTTATTACATTTAGGTATGAGTCAACGTTTTTGTGATATTATGTCATACTAATTTAGGTTGATTGTGAATATGTTATTGTTATGCATGAATTACAGTTGTTTATGAGGTGAACATGTTAGCTAGTTATTGTTATGGACATCATGAACTTATTTATGTTGAGTTGATGAGTTGTGAAGTTATATATTCGTAACTATATTTATTGTGCAAACAATATAGCCTCCTATAAGATACATTAAGGTATGAGTTGACTTACGTCGTCTACTTAGTACTTGAATGTTGATTATGTCATCTATTTGGTGTTTTAGCATTGGTGTCTATTAAATCATTTATTTAATGTTTAATATTTGATTAATCACATGATATAAGCATGTGTCTATAATATTTAATGAATTAATCATTTTTTTTTACTAACACGCATTTCTTGAGATAGTTGATATGTACTCGAGTGCAAGTAGGTGATAGTTCTAGTTTTATTGTATTATGACTGATGATTATGAGTTGATTATTGATTACGACATGGTTTTATACTTAGTAAATGTTGATTCCAAATTTATAGATATGTTTTCTTTATCTTTGGTACGTCTGATTGAAATGTGTGTTAAGTTACAGGTCAGCGTGGTTGGCACAAAAAGGTAAGACAACTAGTATATTGTTATACTTGTTATACACTGACAATTTTTTAAGGCAGTATGATGCAGTGGATTGCATGGAAAAAGAGATCGCCATGAAATCTTGAAGAACGCTTGGTTTGAGATTTGCTTTGGAAGTATTGGGAACTATGGGGATTGAGTCATCGTGTTTATTTCTAGTCTTATGATTTTGGTTTTTTTGATTTGTGTGCACTTGATTTGTGGTCTTGATTTTGTCTAGTTAATCATCATGCCACTTTTCTCCTAGTGTCTTATTGCTATTTATTTTCCATGGTTTTATTATTTTTTTTATTGTGCTTGTTTTTTTTTTTGAGTCTTGTGTATTGATTGGGAAAGACAGAAGTTAATGAAGCTCAGGGATATCTTTGTGGTACCCAATGTGTAATGAAACTAGGATGAAGATCGGTGCATGAGTAAGCATAGAGGAAGGTAAGACTATGACAGTTGGTTGGACTGGTTGGGTCCATTGTTGTAAATGGACGGTGTCAATATAGAAATGAGAAAGGCAGCAAAAAGGTAAAGTAAATGGATTTGAGGCATTATATGTCTTGGCTAAAGTTGGGAACTATTGGTCTGAATGATGTTCATGTTGTTCATGTATAAAGGAAGTTTTATTAACCAAGACCTTATGATATATAACAATGTGTTATGATCATGATTACGTTCATGTTTGTATAAGTATGAATGCATGTATGTATGCATGTCATGTTTGACAGGATCGTCATGAATCATGATTGTTTAATGGTAATATTTATATGTTTATAGGTATATATTTGTGTGTGTATGTCTTTGTATAATAGGATCATTATTGTTTTATGAAAATGGATTATATATGTATGTATCTATGTATCTATGTCACTGTCTAACAAGGTTTTCACGGATCATTCTCATGGAGGAATGATTTCTTATGCAGGTGAATGGCATGAAGAAGTTCTTGGTCTTATGAAGAATCAAGTGGGAAGAGTAACTCAGATAGATCTATGAGGTCAATATCACGTGGAAATGAATTGATATTATATGCTTGTACTATGCCTATGTTTATGTTATGGAATAGTAATGTTGAGGGGTACATCAACGAAGTGAAGGTAGTGTGATCTGTAGCATGCTAGGATAAGCATGGATAGTGGAAAGACACTATAAAAAAGGTTGCTTGTGGGGTAAGTGTGTGGTCTATGGATGTGCAATACTACTATTTTGTATATGTTGTGCATGTTGTATATTCAGTGATTGTACTTATGGTGATGTTTACATGTAACATATGTACTATTGTGTACCTATGATTCTGTATGTCTGTTGTATGTATGGTGTTGTGTGTATATTGAATATGTAGTGAAAAGTGTAGATGGTGCTATGTACATCTCGAATATGCAATGTTGTGTACATACCATATTGTGCACGTATTGGATATGTGTTGTTGTGTGCATATGGTGTTGTGTGCATGTTGAATATGAAATTATATGTACATATCATGTTTTTTTCATGACGCACATATGGTTTTATGTACAAGTCGTATTGGGTGCATGACTGTACAAGTGGTGTCATGTGCATGTGGTGCTATGTGCATGTTGTATGTGTGGTTTTGTGTGTAGGTGGTACCGTGTACATTTCATCCATGTGGAGCTATATAAAAGTTGTGTGGTTTACATGTCATGCATGTGGTGTTGTGTACACATTGTAAATGTTGTTTGGTGTACATTTGGAATTGTGTATACATTATGCAGATGGTATCATGTACATGTGTTGTTGTGCACACGCTGTGTAGGTAATGTCGTGTACAATTGGTACTGTGTACATGTTGTGAATATGGTATTGGTATACATTGGTATTGTGTGCAAGTCATGCATGTTGTGTCCACGGATGCAGTACTATGTATGTGCATAGTGTAGTCGTTGTATCGTGACATGTGTATTATTTTTGTTGTACTATATATGTGCATATGTTGTACACTGGGTGTAGGTGTATGTGTTGTATGCTAGTGTAATTGTATGTATTATGTTGTATTGTACACTAGGTGTGGGTGTATGTGTTTGGATGCCAATGTAACTATATGTATTATTTTGTATTGTACACCGGGTGTAGGTGTATGTGTCATATGCTGGTGTGGGTTTATGTATTGTGTGGTGTTGTATGGATTATGTGGATATATGTGTTGTGATGTACATTGTGTGTATGTGTATGTGATTGAAGGGAGGAAAAGGATATGAGTGTTTGTCGAGTGTGGAAATTGATCCAGTGTGTGTACAAAATAACAAAGGTAGAAGTTAAGGATTGACTAAAGGATAAGTATCATTATTTTATTTTAGTATTGTTATGCATGTGAGCTTTGATTATGGCTTATGATGGTTACATGTGATTTATGATTATGATTTATGGCGATTTCACGCGATTCATGATTTGAATTTATGATAGTTGCATTTTGAGCTAACCAGGTGTGATATGTATATACATGATGATTTGGTCAAGATGTTGGTTGACTTGTTTTGACAAGAAGTGAGCAGGATTGAAATTGTACCTTGTTGACGAACTACCAATGATGTATGATATGAATTTATTTTAATTTGTTTTGAATCTAATGGAAATTATGTGATTGGTAGAGGAAGCACACAAATTCCCAATTGGGTGGTTGAAACCGATTGCAAGAAGTAGCAAGGTCAGCAAAATCAATTGGAGACTGCAATGGTATGTTGGTGAATCACTTCAAGAGTAGGGCCATTGTGAAAAATTGGTACCCAATAGTGTCCATTTATTCCCATGATCATGTTATGACCAGTATGATGGTTTTGAGGTAAGTATATGCCTTGGTTTTTATATCGTCTGATGTGAGGAAGCCTTTCCAAGAGATGAGTCACCCAGGATATGGGATGTTGGGGAACTTGGAAGGTGAGTGACTGCACAAAAGGGGATTACCGGATTACCCAAGGGACTGTGTAACAGAGAAGGGAAGGTCGGGGATGGATTTATTTTTTTCATTATCATTTCCATATGGAATCATACGCAGATTGGGAGTGTGCCCTGGAACAATGAGGCAGTAACTGTTCATTGAGCATATAGCGGTGCAGAATTGTAGCACTGGACATCAGATGTAGCTTTGGCTTTGACAGTGGATTCTGGACTTCCTAGGAAGGAAGTGAATCCTGACACTACTTTGATGGTGGAGGTGTGAGACTCTTGATTCCGTTGTTGCTAATATGGGCATCGTATCCTTTATTTGCTGCTTGAGAAAATGTGTATATGTGTATGCTATTGCAAATACCATAATGAGTTATTTTTTAAAACTTCAGTAAGTGGTATGATTGTCAAGATGGTTTTTTATTTTTAGAATCTTATCAATTGTAAATAATGCAATGATTTGTGTTATAAAGATCCATAGGAAATATGTTTAATTTCAACATTTTGCTAGTTTGTAGGTGTTATTGAACACCAAGGACAATGTGCCCCCAAAGGATATGGTTATATAATAGCCTCGGTGAAAATTCCATGTAATAAAGTTCAAAATAATAACCACGTTTGATGGTACACATATTCCAAGCTGAATGTTAGGAAAAAAATCCTAGTTGGTTTTCATTTCGGTTATTATGGCTAAAGGAAAAGGTAAAGGTTTTGGAAAGGCATGAGGCATTAATTGGAATTTAATTTATGAAAATAATGGAAAATAGGAGAAAAGGGAGATGAAAGGTCAGAGGTTGCATGTGAGGAGTAAAATGAAAGAAAATAATGGAAAATGAAGAAAATAGAGGATGAGTTGACAAGTTTTTTCTCACATTTTTGGAGCTCTCTCATTATTTTGTGTCTCTCTCTAACTCTTGGACACTTAGATTTTGGGAGCATTTTGGAATTGGAGCAAGAAAGACAAGAAAGTAGGAAAAAGGAGGAAGCAAGAAAGGAGGAACAAGAATAAGAAGCTACAACAGGATTCTTGGCAGGTATCGATTTGCATGTGTATTTTCCTTGCTAGATCTGGAATTCATGGTATTTCATGTAGTTATTTCATATCCTGAAATCTTTTTTTTCCAAGTGTGATAGTGTATTCAGTCTAGCCTTTCCATTTTTGGATAGCCTTGATGATATGCATTCTCATACTTCGGTTGAGCTAGATTACCGAATTGGATTCAAAGATGAGTGAGGTGGATCTCTGAATTGATATAACACATGGTTGTAACCCCTGAATCAGAATCTAGGTTTTGGTAAAGCCAGATAGTGTGTTTCCTTGATGGGCCTAGGAATCCTTGCCTGTGAATGAAATCATATATGGTAAATCATAGAGGTGGTTCTCCTCGATTTAGGGCCTAGTGATTCAGGAAGGATTGCAGTAAATCCATGGAAAATGATACTATTATTTTGGCCTAGTACTTATGGGATGTGATGTATGGTAAAGCCTGGAGAGTATGTCTCAGTCTAGGGCCTAGTGATCCCTGATTCAAACTATGTATTACGGTAAATACTGAGAGACTAGGGGATAGGAAAATACCTCATCATGTAGATGGAGAACTACGATAGCATTCATGCTTGTTTGGTTCCTTTTTGGTTGTTTACGAGTCCCACATTCATTCTTGGAATATGGCATGGGCATGATTGGCTGAAGGGAGATTAGGCTCAGCTAATCTATGGTCGGTTGGAATGCGGTAGTACCATCCCTAGTTGGTTTCGATATTCATTAGTGAGAAATTAATTCCTTTGGTATTTAATATATAATTGTATTGGTTATGATATGGATTTTATTTTTGTTATATCTATTTTATTTTTGTTATATCTATTGTATTTTTGTTATTATTGTGTTGGTTATAAGAATGTAATTTATCACTGATGATGTATGGGTATCTCCATGTTTTTACCTATAAATTATAAACCATGCATCTTTTGTCAAATAGATTTTATTTCAGCTTATGATGTAAGGGATAAATTCTTCCTAGCGATTATTAGATAAGTATGAGACCCTTATGCTCAAAATTGTTGTTTATACCTGTAGATGCAATGTTTCTAACATGTTTGACGAAATTATTATCATGACGAGGAGGGGTCTGGATGAGTTCTTGATGATGTGATCTCTTCTGTACCTTTGTTTTAATGTTATTTATCATCTCTCATAGTTTCATGATGTTTTTGGCATTGACCTTGCCTCTGTGGCTAAAAAGGTGACCTAAATCCCTAAGTTGTAGGCACAAAACTAACCAAACCAAGCCATTTCCGCTACCTCACCATGGAATTCCTACAAATATAGGATTTTTTCCACTATATTGCCTTGGCATCCTCGCGTCTAAGCCTCCAATTCGTCAAAAATTTAGTCTCCCTAAGGGTAGAAGGGTCTCGGAGGTCGGGTTACCTCTTGGGGATGATGTTGATGTTGTGTAAGGTGTGTTTGTCTTGTTTCCATCAGTTTCACTTCCTTAAGGTCACCTAGGAGGTTGAATCGCATTGTGTAGCCTCTCATTGCATGTTTACCTCGGTTGGTTGGTTACTTGTGTAGATGTGTGAAGGCAGTGTTGCAACTGTTGTCTCCTTTTTTGTGTGGCTTCCTCCTGTTCTTTCCATGAGCTACTCCATGTTGACTGTGAGATGCAACATACCTCTACAATATAAATACCCCCCCTCACTACAATGCCTCACCAAGCCTCCTATTTGTATTTTGGCACTTTCTTGGTTCACCTCATTGGAATCACTACAACTTCCTTACTCTTAAGTTGTTGAAAATTCCTTCTCACTATCCTCTACTTCTTCTATCCTCTCTTTTCCGAAATCTTCTGTCACTTTTCTAGGCCACCAACTTCTTTATGAGAGTCTTGTCTACTCTCTTCTCCTCTATCTCTTCTGATATCACTCTTTAGCTACTTCATGCCTATCATGCTTCTCTTCCTTGCTCTGCAATTATTAATCACTGGACCTTTCCTATGAAAATTTATCCTTGGAATTCAACCTATTGTAACTAAATCACGTACATCAATCCTCTACTTTTATCTATTTTTTGCATTCTAATGAAAAATTAGCTTTTAGAAAGAAAAAAATTTCCTTCACGAGGAATTCTTTGTAGATTTGTTTCTTTGGTTTCTTTGTTAATATTGAACATCCTTTTTATCTCCTCCTAAGCATCTTCTGTAATCTCTCCAACTTGCCAACGTATTCCTACACCGTGTCTTCCCAATTCCACACTTCCTCTGTATTTTTAATTATTCTTCTACCTTCTTCAACTAACTGTGTGTTCCTTTATTTATTGTGTTGTATTTTTTCTTCCTATCATGGCATCCCCAACCATGCTCCATGTGAAATTTTTTATCTTAGTTCTGCTACAACACTTTCTCATTCATGTTTTGATACCATTATAATGCAACCCTGGTAGTGAAATGGTTAAGATTATTTTTTTGACCAAGATCTCATTCCAAAAAACCACTAGAGCCCTAGCATATTTCCCATACTTTAATCGAAATAATCATTGTTGTGGTGGTTTTGGCACACAAGTGTACCAATCCACAATTTCTTAAGAGGAGTGGTTGCTGCCTCTAAGCTTTGGTCACAGGCAGATAAAAAAAAAAAGTTAGCAGGTTAGTCAACATGTTATAAACATTAAACACATTAAAAAATGATATAGTATGCATATGTAGAGAGAAAAAAATACTAAAGTAATCATAAACATGAAATCTCATAAAGAGTCAAACACAAAAATAATACTGACAGTGGGATCAATGTCCCCTCTTATTGTTTGTTGTTAGGAAGAAACATAGTACATTTACACACTTGCTAAGGGGACCTTAGAACTATAGAGTTCTAATACCCGATGCAAGGACATTTTTACCTTCTAGCTACTTGGTTCAAGGTCTCTTTCTTTACTCCAAAGGATTGAAGTTGTTTGATGGCCAAAAACAGAATCCCCTCTCTACTTCTGCTCTGGATTACACACCATTGGATTGCTTCAAAGCAATTTTGGCTAGCATAAAAATGTGCTCTCCATTTTTTCATCTCTTGGTGGCATTTTATAGATAAATTCAAATTATCCTTCCCTCTCTTGGTACATTGATGGATGGTGACCCAAGAGAGGGGGTTGATTTCATTGTGTGCCACCTAATCCTTTGTGTGCTCCCTTGAGGCCCCAAGGAGGCTTAGGTGGCTGTCCTTGGGTGACCTCGAGTGTGGGATCACTTTCCTAGAGTGTGCCTTGTGGTCTCGGAAAGTGACTTTCACCACTCTTAGGTCCGCGTAGATTTTTGAGGGAAATTTGCGCAAAAGCGCGCTTATCGAAGAAAAATGTGTGCAAAGGCGCATTCTGCCAATGCCTTGAGTGCGCAATTTGATTTTTCCTCTGGATCTTAGATATTTAAAAAAAAAACCAGATTCTCTAATGTGACTCAACCCTATAAATCCTTCTTCCTGACCTTTATTAATGCAATATTTTCTTGTCCATTTTCCAGTGATAACAATCATCAAGGCCAAATAACTTACAAAATTATATCCATAGTTCCAGGTCTACACATGGATTTTTCCCTTCACTTTCGCAACGTTTATATGGATATATTTTCCTTATCAGCCTTCACAATGTGTCAATTCATTCCATTGCTAATATTTGTGCCTCTTAGCCCACTATAAAACATTATTGTTATATTAGTCTCCTTGTCCGCACACCTCGAGACTGTCCACACCTTTCTGTCTCCATATCTACATAATAACTATATTGTGCCTTCGTACTACTCCGTGCTTGGATTGTAATTGATTCTACGATTAAAACACCATATGTCTCGTGCACATGACAAGCAACCTCATATTTATTAAAGCTTTTGAATTGAAATTCCTTATGAATTTGGCATGCATCTCTCCTAAGCTTACAACCTTCCCACACAAATAGTCATAATCATTCAAATATGATTTCTTCAGGGATTTAGGTTGCTTATCTCTCCCGAGCTTTTCCACAATGCACATACTTGCCCAATTTCTCTTAATAGTAATAAAATACACAATCAAGGGAAAAATAATCCACAAAGTAATTATACAAAACTAATTAACTAAAATAATACACTAAGATTATACAAAGGAGGCCCTCTTCGGCCTGGTTTTACATTATCAGGTTCATTCTAGCCTTAAGCCATATTTGGCTCTTGTAGGCCTTGACTGTACACTCTCACAGTCACACTAAGTAACTCTTGTCTAATATGATCCCTCAACTATTATTTTTTACAATAAATGGAATTCTAAACTTAATTTGTTCAGATCATAAAATCACTCACCAAAACCTCTATCTTAGGAATTCCTGTATCCCCAAATTTCTCAAGGGATCCAACCCCCCTTTATTCTCTCTAACTCTCTTAAAACTCGAGAGATATCTCCATGAGAGTAGATATCATTACATATCCAATTCCTAATTTTATTAATTCTCTAGAAATATCTCAAAACTTAGAAAAATACAAAAATAATTTAATTACATAGACTAGGGACCCAACTCCCTTGTAAATGAAAAATCCACGGTCTTGAGGTTTAGATGATCCTGCATCATAAATTTTTGTTCCATTGTAAAGGAGTACATATTTACTTGAAATTAATAAGGTTTGAAATTAATAAGGTTTACATACGATTGATATATATATTTAAATTTCATTTTCATAGTGAAAAAATATAATTAAATGGATAGTTATCTTTAAATATTTCTATTATGTGATGAATATTCCTACAAAGCTATAAAATCACTATTTATGTATGTTGATGGAATAGGAAAAGACTAAAGAAATGAAATCGCGCAAGCTATGAATAGAATCAATTTATGATGAAGATAATCAAGATTATAATCCTTTCGTGAAAAAAATGAATACATATACTTGGAGTGGTTATAGGAATTTATTGTTGGAATATTATGATAGATACGAGACTTCATCTTTTGTTTCTTATAAATTTAAATCTGGAATCTCATGGCTTCAATAATACTTCATGACACGGTCATTGCAATTTAAGTTGCACTGCATGTACTAAGAAATATTAAATCTTAAGTTTAGGGATACAATCTTAAATATATTGTCATATTAATGGTTACTAAGATGCAATATATCAAAATAAAAAATACGAGCCTTTCAACTTCATGAGGTTTTATTTAAATACCATTTAATTAATACTATCATATTGTGATGGTCACCGAAATGTAATATATAAGATGAAAAAAATGAGCCTATAAATTTCATGAGATTTAATTTTAATATTATTTAATTTTATTGTATGTTTTTTATTAATAAAGTAGATTTCTTCATCTATATCTTAAAAGAATAACTAGCTTAAAAAATAGTCTTATAATTTTAAAAGAGATTTTTTTTTTTACATTTAAAATCCACCTAAACATTGAAATTTGGAGCTTACTCTCCTTCTAACCAATCTTTCATTAAGTTACCTATCCAACTTATACTTCTTCCATAATAGAATTATCGAAACCAAAAATATCGTTAAGCTTCGTTTCCAACTATGAAAAAAAAAACCTCCATACGTAGGCTTCCTTTGTCATTTTTTAATTATATAATTTAAACATTTTTATATTTAATGTGTAATTAGTTATATTTTAACCAGCATAGATCCATCTTAACTCCATATCTATTAATTTTCCAAAGAGATCAAATATCTGTAAGTTAAAACCTCTTTTTTTAGTGAAAAACTTGAGGAAAGGTTTGCACCTTGAAAGATTTGATCCCTCTCGACACTTAATAGATCCAAGGTAAATATTGATCTAGGATAATTTCAGTCATGTGCAGTCATACAAAATTTATCGAACATATAATTGATTTGATCATTTTAAATATTTTTAGAGTTTTGGCTTTTGTGATCCATTGTACATATTTGGAGTTCTTTTAGTAAAAATCACATGAAAAAGAACGAGGTCGAAGCATTTTGAACCAACTAGTGTCGTTCATCATGAGGACTAGGTAAGATATCAGATCTAGACGTTGAGTTTAAATATATGTAGAAATGACTAAACTAGTCGTTAGGATAACAACTAGTTTGACTTTGAAAATTAATCTAAATCTGTAACAGTTAGTTTTTAGATTAAACAGTTAATTTATTAATTTACTAATAACTAAATATATCTATATATATTTATTATATATATATACTTTATTTATTTATTTATTGATTTTTTATTATTTAATTAATTATTTATTATTATTATTATTATTATTTAGGGGACAAGGGAAAAGGGAAAGTAAAAATGACATCGAAAACAACAGACAGAGCTAAAAAAGAGGGTAGAATTAAAAGACACTTAAGAATATAAGGTAGGGATCCAACACGTGCTGATATTCCATTCTTCATCTTTATTGATATTAACAGGTATTTTTAAAATCTCTATGGCCTCCTTTAACTTATGATGATGGAAATGGTCAATCCTAGAAATTAACTTAGCTTCTTCGATGAAAATATGATGATTAGTTTTTTTTTCATGCTTAGATAAGGTGGAGGAGAGGGACCTTCCATGTTTAATGTCATCAGCATGTTCACAAATCCTTTGATTTATAGATCGGTTATTTTCACCAAGGTAAGGTGTCTCACATGAACAAGGAATAATGTAGACACCTTTACCATCCCTAGGGTCTACCAGATCTAGGGTATAAATATTTCTAAGATTAACTTCATCAATTTAACTTTAAATTTCCGTATTTACCTCAGCTTGTTGAGATGAGAGAGGCTTTTAGTAACTTGAACGATGAAAAATGACGAAATAAAAATTTTAAATGCAAAGTGACAATATAACAATTTTGAATGATAGAAAATTTGAATAATAAGAATATAGTGAAATACAAACAATATTCATTGCGATCAATCTGAAAATATTTTATTCTATTATACTTATTGGCACACCTATTAGTTATTTTCTAATACCATGTTTGAAGGCAAATTTATTGACAATGTTGAATGATGGAAAATGGCAATAATAAGAATGTATCCAATTATAAATAGTTTACAATTTTAACAAGAAGACATTTTCGTGTAAGTAAACATTATATTTAGGATGAAAATGAAAGTATTGTATTTATGGTTGAATTAGTTTAACAAATAAATAAATTCATGTCATGAATAATGTTTATGTGCATACACTAAGAGATATTTTGTATTTTTTCAAGGTAAGATAAAGATATATAGGAAGGGTGTGGGAGGGGGGGTGGGTGGGGGTGGGGGAGAGAGGGAAGAAGAGAGAAGAAAAGGAAAGGAGGGGGGAAGAGATATATATATGGAGAGAGAAGTGTTATAGATAGAGAAGAGAGATATGGGGTGGAAAAGGCGGGAGAGAGAGAGATATATATAGATATGGAGAGAGTGTGTGTATGTTTTGCGGGTGAGATAGAGAGATAATGAAGGGAAGGAAATGAGAGATAAAGATATAGATGGAGGGGGTAGAGGTGTTCTTACACTGAAATAAATGCACATTATTAATATAGTTACTTTGAAATTAACTTACATCATACACCTAGTTGCATCAAATCATAAATCAACATCTACACTGAAATCAACGCATCTAGTGCAAACAATCAAATATGATTAGAAATTAACATCTACACTAAAATAAATGCATCTAATTCAAACAATCAAATAGGATTATAAGTCAATATCTACACTAAAATCAATTGATCTAGTGCAAGCAATCAAATAGTATTAGAAATCAATATCTACATTGAAACCAATTCATCTAGTGCAATAAATCATATATGTCATTAGAAATCAACATCTACACTGAAATCAATGAATATAGTACATGGTATTAAATAGGATTATAAATTGATATCTACACTAAAATCAATGAATCTAGTGCAAGCGTTCATATAGGATTATAAATCAATATCTACACTAAACTAATGCATTGAGTGCAAGAAATCAAATAGGATTATAAATCAGCATATATAATGAAACCAATGCATCTACTATAGGGTATTAAATATGATTAGAAATCAATATCTACACTGAAACAAATTCATCAAGTGAAAGAAATCAAATAAGAGTAGAAATCAACATCTACACTAAAATCAATGCATCTAGTGTAAGGTACTAAATAGGATTAGAAATCGACATCTACACTGAAATCAATGCATCTAGTGTAAGCAAACAAATAGGATTATAATTAAATATATCCACTAAAACCAATGCATCCAGTGAAAGAAATACAATAGGAGTAGAAATAAAAATATACACTGAAATCAGTGTATCTAGTATAAGGCGTTAAATCTGATTATAAATCGATATACACACTAAAATCAATGCATCTAGTGCAAGAGATCAAATATGATTAGAAATAAATGTCTACATTGAAACTAATGAACCTAGTGCAAGAAATTAAATAAGAGTAGAAATCAACATCTAGACTCAAATCCGTGCATCTAGTGTAAGGTATTAAATAGGATTACAAATCGACATCTACACTGAAATCAATGCATCTAGTGCAAGCGATAAAATAGGATTAGAAATAAAGAAATACATGAAAATAAATACATATATTTTAGTGAAAAACCAAAATATTCATGACTTTATAGATCTAAATCTATGTCTATATTTGTCTTTGTGTGTATCTTGCTTCTTCCCTCTCTCTCCACCTTCCATTCTATGTCTATCTCCCTCCCTCACTCCTTCTCTCTCTCTCTCTCTCTCTCTCTCTCTATATATATATATATATATATCCTATTTCTCTCCTCTATCCCTCATCATTTCTCAATCTCCCCCTTGTCACTCCCTCTCCCTCTCAAAATTTCTCTCTTATATATTTCTTCCACTTCCAACTCCATCTCTCTCTCCTGTCTCTCCTATCCTCTCTCTTTTCCTTTTTGTCTGTCCCTTTCTCCTCTCTCCCTTTCTCCCTTTCTCTCCCACCTCCCTCTGTCTCTCCCCCCCATCACATAAACTCTCTCTCTTCACCCTCCAAATTTATCACTATCTCCCTCCCTCTCTCATTCTCGCTCTCCCCCTCACCCCCCCTTCATATATATGCCGCCTACTCTCTCTCTTCGCCTTCTTTCCCTATCTCTATCCTCTCATTTTATCTCCCTTCCCTAATCTCCTCTATCCCTCATTCCATCTTTATCTCTCCCTTATGACTCCCTCTCTCTCTCCACATCTATCTCTCAATGTATTTTTTCTCGCCCGTCACTCTCCTCTCTCTAAATTCCCCTCTCTCTCCCTTTCTCTACCACCTCCCTCTGTCTATCCCCCCCATCGCACACAATCTCTCTCTCTCCGCCTCCAACTTTGTCACTATCTCCCTCTCTCCCCCATCCATGTCCATGTCTCCCTATCTCTATATTCCCTTATTTCCCTTTCTTTATCCTCTCCTTTTCTCTTCCTTCCCCCGTCTCCTCTCTCCTTCTTTCCATGTTCATCCCTCCCTTATAACCCCCTCTCTCTATCCACCTATATCTCTCAATGTATTTTTTCTTCCCTCCCTCTCTTTCCCCATCCAATCAATATTTCTCTCCCTCCCTCACATTACCCCTCCAAATCCATCTCTTTCTCCCTCCCTCTCTCCTTCTCTCTCCCCCCTCCTCTGTCTATTCCTTCCTCTCTCTCCATGTCTCTCCCACCTCTATGTCTCTCTCCCCCACTCTATTACCCCTCCATATCACACTCTCTCTTAAATATTATCCCATTGTATTGTATTTAAGAAAGTATCTAAATTCATCTCTGGTTATGGCTGGAACTTCAAAACCAATCCTAAAACTAAATCTTGGAAAGAACCAGAGCAAAACATTACATCACTACATTAAAGCATTGTTTCTGAAGGTGCATGAGACTCGATCATCAGATGTCATAGAGTTGTGAGGGAGAGATTCGCCTCAGAAGAAGAAGAACAATGGTGTAAATTAAGTGTTGTGTTGCACTATAGTTAATTATATTACTTACTTTCCGAAATGGCATTAATGCCTTAATTTTTGTGATGAAATATTTATCTTTAATAATTTTTTCAATAAAATTTTATTATTTTTTGGGTTTAATAAAGCTATATTCAAGTTAAACAACATATATTAACTATAATCTAACCTTTATTTATTATGTTAACTATATCGATAACCTTTATTTATTATTTTTTAGTTTAATAAAATTATATTTAAGCTTAACTACATTTAATAACTATGATGTAACCCTTATTGAATAGTTAATGTCATTCTACATGCCATTGCGCAACATTTTGGGTAACATTTTACTTTACAATATGCGAAATTCCTATAATGTAAGGGGATTATTATGAAATAAAATAAGGGTTGATGTAATTTCTGCAATATACTGTAAGGGGATTATTATGATATAAAAAAAGGGTTAATGCAATTTGTGCAATTAACTGTGAGGAATTTTCATTTTCCCCTTTTATCCACCTGTCTAATTCCTTCGGTCTCCAGGAAGCTCTTCTTTAGCACCGTATTCGAGCACATATAATTCTATGTTTATTTATCAAGGTAAATTAAGAAGTGGAAAATTAAATAAAACTTAAGAAGATTTAATCTAACAAAATTGTGTGTATTTAAAAGTGCTCTTGCTAATTCTTACCATGCATAATATCATGGATAATACATATTATTATTATAGCAATAACAACCTTAATCTAAAGAATCAAAGTAATGTCTGATTACAAAGCTTTGAAACTAATTATTTATGGAAAACAGGTACACGATCCGTACAAATAGTTTCATATCATGATATCCTTTGTTTAGAGGATGGTAATAATAGTCCTTTCCAATGAACCATATGGGCATAGATCCCTATATACCAATCACATGCAATCGCACCAGATTAAATGTGTTGATTCTATTTAAATATTTAATATTTACTGTGCAAATATAATCTGATAATATCCTAAAATATTCATATATGCCACTAGTGTGAACCACTCCTAGTTTCAAAAATTGTTGTTGAAGACCTCAATCCTGAACACATAAATTTCGATTCATCCTAGATGTCGTTAAACTTAATATATTCGTATCAAATCTAATGGATAGTATTGGCTTCAACCTTGAATAAGTCGCACTTCTGGTCCACCCGGTGTAGTTTAGGTCAACTTAGAACCGATGGACTCCTGGCCACCTAATTTTGGTAGTGAAGGATTTAGTATAGAATCCCATGCTTTATAAGTGAGGTGAACCTCCGTATATGTACTACTTTGAAGTGTATCATCTCTGTTGTTCGATAATTTTATGTTCATATCCATGACACTAAAAATTAAGATCTACTCTCGCTAGAATTGGAGACAACTTTTGAATTGTGAATGATCTCCATTATGCAAGCAACTGGGATAAGCTCTGAAGCCGCTAGACCATGTGACTTTGGATAACTATAAGATATTGTACAATGTGTTGAAAACGTGTAGTGATTTTGGAAATTGAGGTTTAAGTGTCAATTCCAATTCAAAAGCCATTTTTTCCTCTCTGGCTTAGGCCTCGCCTTTATGACTTGGGTGTTGGTCACTAAGTATTTCTCTTATTAATCTCTCAAGCCACTAGTCCCTGCGGCTTTGGATAACTAGAAGATATTGTACAAGGTTTTCAAAACATCTAGCGATTTTGGAAATTGAGGTTTAAGTGTCAATTCCAATTCCAAAGCCATTTTTTCCTCTTTGGCTTAGGCCTCGCCTTTATGACTTGGGTGTTGGTCACTATGTATTTCTCTTAGTTTTTGTACGTAAGAACTTTGGAGGTTGTACTTTCGTGAATAAACTCCATGTGAATTGGCAGGTGTCTCTTTTTCCTTTCCATTCCTCTATTTTTTCTTTTCCAACTCTCCCACGTGCATTTCCTTATATCTACAGGCTATGTTAAAGTGGAAGGCCTAATATCGGGAATCTCCAAATGGTGAGGAATTTTTCTGGCTCCTTGACCTATTTAGTGATGGAACTGCTCTTTGTCTACTACCAAGCAGTCATCACAACCCTTAGATATCTACAAGTAACCATTTCCAGATCTAAGAGGAGGCTTCCACCATATGTTTGTTAGTAAGATATCCATCTAGATCTAGAATATCTAGAACGTCAAATCAACGTAACATAAAATTCAATTTCTTTGATCAATACAAAGTGTAATAGAGTGGATTAAGCCCTTTCTCTACCAATTTTCTTATCTTGTATTCCTCGTGTCTAATTATTAACATGTTATTAGAGGAAGTTAGTCTATTTATGGTAGTGGTCCATGAGAGAAGTTATGTTACCTACAATAGGGGAATGGATATCTACAACACTTTGGGTGTGGAATTGAAGAGATAAGATCATAGAAAGAGAAGTGAAAATTTAAATAAAGGTGCATATATATATTTTTTATAATTATTGGATTTTGATCTATCAATATTGAAATTGTTATCCATCTTGATTGTCAAGTTTCTAAATGTTAGATTTTTTTTTTAATCCATTTGGTGCCAATTCTCTCCTCCACATTTTTGCAATTGAAGAGAATCTTGGAATCGGCCAACTTTTCTAATAGGCCTCCTTTCTCATTATTCTTTGTAACATCTCCATAGCCAAAATATGCTACTTTAATACCAACTATAATATTATTTTCAAAGTCAAATATATTGTTGTCTTCATTTCTAAGATAAGTTTCAACTTCAATAATCAACACTAGTACATTTGGGAAGTATGTGTTAATATATGCTGAAGTGTCCTTGTAAATATTTATTCCATAATCATCAAAGCTATAATGTTTTTTTAGTGTAGGTATTTTTCTATTCATTAGGTGAGTTTGATCTCTTTGTCCCACATTCTTACGTGAGCCAAGACCATAGGTCAAATTTCTATATTCGAGCTCAAATTTTCTTGTTTCATGCAATGAAACTAAATGTTGATGATAGTGGTTAAATTTATCTAAATTATGTTCAACTCCTAAATGTTGTATATAATTTTATCTTCCATATGGAACTTGTTTAACTTTACTATCATGACCAAATTATAACAACATTATATACACGAATAATGGAATATTCAATACATTATAATTTCTAGGAATTCAAACCTATTGTGGTAAAATAAAATATAATATTCAATACATTATAATTTCTAGGAATTCAAACCTATTGTGGTAAAATAAAATATAGGAACATCATATATAAATTATTTCATGGTAAATCTAATTGAAACATTTTCAACTCACTCAATACATATCAGGGATGACAAAATTAAGATATGAAAGAATCTAGTTTTTACATTCATCTAGTTTCTTCTCTAAGGATGTGAAGCACTGAAAACGTATGTTTCACTTATATGAAAAATATTAGATCAAATCTAGATCACATTGTGGGAAATGATTAAGGACGTTCCTTTTATTATAGATCTACTATTTTTTTTCACATTAGATGCAAAAGTAAATAAAAATGACACACAGTTTACAGATCAAGAAATATGTATCAAGACATTCAGAAAAGTACATCCGTATCCCCACCATTGAACAAATTAAGGATTCCAAAATAAGAGATGTTCGATCAATTAAAAAGGCCTATGTACATGCTCACATACAATGGAGGAATGAAAGAAAATAATTGACCGCAATCCAAGGTATTTGAAAGGATTACGTTCACAAATATTAGAAAAGATGAGAAAAATGCTAGAAAATGGAAAGTCAAGCCTGGAACTCGATTTATTCCATCAAATTCGCAATATTTTTTAGTCCTTAAAGAGAAAGAATTGTTTTCATAACCATCAGTTTAAGAAATTATTGTAAGTGTTAGTAACTAGATATATTTCATATTAAATAAAAAGATATTTTTTCTAGTTTTTATTTCGTTTTAAGAGTCTGAAATTGAATAAATGGCTCTAAATAAAATTAATCTTATGTGAAATTGGGTAATATATATTATGTGTGTCAATTTAATTTATTTCTAGTGAGTCAATAATTGTAAAAAACACATTTGATTGAATGACTCGTAATACCTGACACCCTATGGTAAAATGAATCAAGCAAGATAGAGATAAAATAACTAAGTAGATGGGATCATGAAAAGTTACATGAAAAAAATGGATAAAGGAGGAAAAATTTTACAAAATTCATCACAAGGAATTAAGAAATTGCAAGAGTACAACTATAATCACAATATCACGAGAAAAAGTTACATAACAAAAAAATGGATGATACACTCTATTTAGTAAATAATCTTTAAAGTGATATAGATATGAGGTATCAATTGATTGATTGATGAACTATATATATAATTAAGAAAAAACAAATATCAAAATTTTTATATGCTTATGAAAAAATTACAACTTAGAGACACAATTTATGACAAACAAGATCTCATCCAAAGAGTCCATGCAATTTGTGATGCAAATGAAATCATCGAGTAGGTTGATAAAAGTTGTGCAATAGTGGAGCTATTAGAAACACATAATGCAACATGTGATATACATGATCTAATTCAAATGTGCAATACAACATGTGATATGGATGAAATAATGAAAAATGGTGAGGAAACTTGTGATACCAAATGCATAGACCAAATAGTTGATTCATGTTATAAGACGAACGACCTAATAGAGATGAAATCTTATAGCCAATTAATGAAATAAAAAATGATTGAAAACGAGTTAGAAGGACGTAATGAAGATATAAGTAAATATTAAGATTCCAAAGTACAATATCAAGCACTTTGAAATATGGTTGTCATAACCCGAGAGGAAATACCATTAAAAAAAATTAACATGGATTGAAATATAGAAAAGAAAAAAAATTCATATTTTAGATTACTCAAAACCAGTTTATTTTGTGATTATGTAATTTGTTGAATAAGATAAAAGTATTGATGAAAAGTTTCAACAGTTTCAAAAATATGGTGAAATGCAGAGTCATTGGTTTGATATCCATCATTATCTTCATTATGAGAATATAAATCACATTTTTAAAAAAATGTCAAGAGAAGAAATAGGTTAATAAGATAATTGATCATTGATGGATAAATTCCTAGAGATAGATTATGGATGTAATAAGACTACATTAGTCTTATTGCCTAGTCCAAACAGAGGTAAAGAGAAAAAAATTAAGGGAAAAGGAAAAAAATGTAAATATGGTTCTCTCTACACCTAAGGTGGGAAGGAGGACAATGAAAAAAAAAAAAAAATCTCTTTTATGGTGGAAAATAAATTTATGAAGTGAATATGATTAGGGATCATCTAGGAACCACCATATTATTCAAATAATATTGGTTCGTAATAAACCAAAAAACGCTACACTATTAAAATAAAATTTGTTATTGGTTACCCAAAAAACACCACATTATTCAAATAAAAAATGTTAGTGGAAAACCATAAACCACTATTAGCTATCGAATATTCTTAACGATCAACCTATAAATCCGCTACCTAAAGAATCCAAATCCCTATATTTTTTCCTTTCCATAATGAAATATTGAAAAATTTCTCAGTTTGACTCATAATGAGAGAAATTGGATATCAAGATTTCAGTTTCAATGTCTTATCAAGGAAATTCTAGTAAACATTCTATCAACAATTTAGAATGTTAGTATAGAAAGTAGTCCCCTCAACAAAAAGCATTTGAGTTATTCATTGCGAATGCTCATTTATAGTAGTTGTTTAGTTCCAAACATCTAGATCAATTAGTCGTTTTTGAAGAAAGTATTCATTGAAGTGAAATTCGATATATTCATATTAAATATGTAAAATATTATTGGTATAGGTGTTGAACAATTATTTATAGTTGATATTTAGGAAAGGAATGTTATATTGTGAGTCCATGCACAATCACAAAGTTGAATACCATATTGTCATGAGTTATAATCTTTATCTCAGGAGTTGTTGTCATTATTTATTGATGAGATGGTAGTGAGATCTAGATCTAGAAGGCCAAATTAATGTATTAAAATTAATATTATGAAATTAGTACAAAGTGTAATAAAATGGTGTAAATTATTTTCCACCACTTTAATTTTATTTCACTCATGTCTAATTCTTAATAATATTATTACAAAAGAATATTGTACTATTTTATTATATAATTATATAATATTAAATATTTTAGATATTTCACAATGATTAATTATATTTAATATTACATCATCTAAAAACTAATATTATATTTTATTAATATTAAATATATTTAACATATTTAAGGTTATCAATATAATATGTTTGACAAATTTTATGTTACAACACATGAAAAGACTAACATAGATCCATCTTAATTCTAGATAATTCAAGTGTTTAGAGATACAAAATCTATTTTGAAGTAAACATTTGAACAAGTTTTTCACTAAAAAAGATATTTTCACCTCTAGAGATTTCATACCTGGTGACACTTGATAGATCTAGAGTTATGGTTAAGAACATGTGATTCCTCAAAATTATTTATTATTAGTATTATTATTTCACATTATTCTTAAGTAAATATTTCACTATTAATTTAATATAAAAATATCAATATATCAATCATTATATAAAATGTTTCAACATGTTGATTCCACATAAAAATAAAAAGTGTGGAGATTCTGAATTACCTATCTCAAAACTCACACCACAGAAACCTCCAAAAGATCACATTGATTCCAATTCTATATTAAATAATAAGTTGATGCATTAATTTATAATGATTTGACAAAATAATTTAGTCCATTGAATTCATTTATATGACATTTTCAAATTGACAAGTTAAATTTATTTAAACTAGTATAGATATGTCTTAACTAACGATCTACTAAGCACCAAGAGGGATGAAATCTCTCAATATGAAAAAACTTGTTTTTAGTGTAAAAAATTACGAAAGGTTTGCACCTCCATAGATTTGATTCCTTTCATATATTGATTGATCCATGGTTAACATGACTGCATGTTGGTTTTGAGCAACCCTCTAATAGTATATCTTAATTATAATATTTTTTTATATTTTTACTTGTTTTATATAATATATAGGTAGTTCACATTTAAATATTTTATTTATAATTCACATTAAATACAATAAAATGTTAATACATGCCCCCTCATATCCATAAATTCAAAATATATATCCATAGTATTGTCTCTTTCTCCACACACATAGAGACACATTGAGTTATTAATTATTTCTATTATTAATATTTTTCAAAATGTTCCATATTAAACATTGAAGAAATTACAAATTTCCTTTAGAAATAAGAACTCTTTCTTTGTTTTTCTTTCTATATATATTTGATGTTATTAAAATATTTTATTCAAGTTATTAATTTTTTTAGTGATATATATCACCTTCATGTTAAGAATGAAATAAATTATACATTTTTTTGCAATGGAAAGTAAAAGATATAAGCAATTTTTTATTTTATTTTATTTTTCTCTATATAAAGTATAAAATTATGCTATTTAATATTAACATAAAAATATTTTATTTATGTATAACACTAAAAGATAAATTAAACTTAAGGTGGAAATTGAAATAATTTATGTATAGATCTCATTAATTTTTTTTGTTATTATTTCCATTTAATTTGCTAACATAGATATTAATTATTTTTTAATATAATATTACATAACAACATTTTCTTTATATAAATTATAGAGGCCCCAAAAATTTAATGTAAATATCCATATTAATAAGAGAAAATTGTAGCCTAAATATAAATATTAGTATGAGAGAAATAATGTCCAAAATTTCTAAACAATACAAAATATCCAGATAATGATAAAATAGAAATAAAATGATTGTGAACAGAATACAAATAAAATATATAAAGTCCTTTTGAGATATAATTTTTTTTTACATGAACCCTCGGAAAATATTTTAACACAAAAATATTTAATCGCTCTGAATGTATAACAAAATTAAAATCAAAATAAATCTAAACTAATTTTAAATAAATATCATTTATTTTAATATTTATTATAGTTAAATATGTAAAAATACGGATTAAACGCCCTGCAAAATATAAAATCTTTGTATTATGATGCGTAATTAATTTGAAATAAATATCATATATTTTAATATTTATTATAAATTGCGTATTAAACGCCCTGTATTATGATGCGTATTGTTATAAGCGTCATGTATGAAATATATATTTTCATATCACGGAGAGGTGGTTATGATAATGTCTGCACAAAAGCTAGACTAAGGTTCTATTCACAACTTATGTTTTGTTGTTGAATTTAAAATTGAAAGTGTCATCACGCACTTAAAATTGAAAGTGGCATAACACATAACTTTGTTGTTAATAATTGAAATAGGACATTTCCAAAATGATTGGAAAACATACAATTATGATTACATACTATGGAATATGGTGAATATAAATGGGAGTAAACCTAACCAAAACACTGTACACTTTGTTATGCGAAGAACAAGGAATTTTATGTCCTTCCTGTCTTATATAGTATGAATATAAAGGATCTAAATTTCGCAAGTAGATAGTCACGTTAATGTTTGGTCATAGATAATTTTAAAAGAAATTATGAGATGATATATTCCTAAGTTTTAAATGCACATGATACATCATATTTGAGGTAGTATTATAGGTGCATGTAGAGTGATCTCTCTAAATTGTATGTCACTTCAATGCGAGAAATTCATTTCGTTAACTCATTGTTTCATTGCATAAATATATATAATTATGTTGTAAGACGTCTTTATTTGAAAAAAACTCTCCAGACTACTTTTCTGTCATAATTTGGGCCATTCGATGTTTTTTTAGACGATTGGATCATGCTCAGCCATCGAGTAGAATTGTCCTAAACGGTCACAGTTGACAGTTGCGAATCGCTCCCGCGATTGCAAATTTCCTGTCCATCCAATTCCCAAGTGCACCGACTATTGCACAAACGACTCTTGCAGATGCATGCCATTTCTTGCCTGCATCCTGCAGCACTGCCCTCTATTTGAGCAGTATTTTTAAGAATCTCGCTATTTCGATTTCAGGGTACCTCTCCAAATCAGTATATACTATACTCTTTCCTTACAAATAAGAGTGAAAACCACCATTCGGACGAGATTCACCAAAGCGGAACGAATCTCTAGAGGGTTTCAAATATGTCGGGCAGTGTCAATTTTAGGGCACATTTTCAAATCAGGATACCCATTTTCGATTAAGGTGGTTGCATGCTTGATTCATGATTTAACCTCATTCATCAAAGGTTTTGGAATTAAACAATTTCAGGAGATTACATGTTTGATTCATGATTTTTTTTACAAGTAAATAAACGATTTAAGGAGCATGATTTCCCTCGAAAATCAATAACCTTTCAGAGAAATAAAGACTTCCAATGCAATCACACCCAAAAAAGTTACACAACCATATTTGTTGTCTTGGTCAAAGAAAATAGCTATAATATGGATCATAAATTATATGCCCACATGAAAATGGTTGGCATATTCCCACATGAATATGATTTGCATGAAGCCTGATGGATTAGCCTGCAATATTCTGATCAAATCCCAACGCCATGACATTGGATGGAGCATTTAGTTTTTTTATAAATATTCCTGAGAGGGGTTTCATCCTCGATACCTTAATATATACTAGTTTTATAGATTGGATCTACAAACATGACAAATTGAAGTGAAGGAAATCGCGAGGGACATGGATATTAACAGTGGCTTTGTTCATGATATGGTAAATTATAGCAGGTCCATCATTCATGGTATTTGAATGAGAGGGTAGCTAGATGATGCAATGAACCTTCTCCATCAAATGCTGGCCAACAAAAAAAATTATCCAAATAAGTTCACTAACACTATTGTCATCATTTTCTATACAAAGGTAGGAGATATTTAGACACCATGGATATTTTGAGCGAGACGGTAAGCACTAATCCCCTGAAATTATCGTTTATATAGTACTTTTTTTAGCGAGCTTAGTAAAGAGAAAAAAATTCGAGATTTTGTGGATATTCTAGACCAAATGAAGCTCAAGGATTGGTCTCCAAATGTTTAAGTGAACAAGCCACAAGAGGCTACCAATATTTTGAATGAGGTGGTTCTAAGTGGTGCTAACCCCAAACCAAATTGCAAGCCTTGAGGAAAACATGCTCATTAATGTTATAAATAATATTCACAAATAAGGGAACTTGATCCAGGCCTGGCCCTCCAGAATTAGAGAGAACATTTTTCTTGGTTTGGAAATGTTTAATTTTATTTACTGTAATCTACAAAAAAAAAAAAAATAAAAAAAAAATGAATAAATAATACCCAATCTTGATTTAGATCTTAAATTACTTGGTGTATTTTTATTTTCTTTTATATTGAAACTATGAATTTTTACTTATAGCTTTCATAAGCAGACTAATTAGAAAATGTTGCAGCTGGTAACTTCTTCCATTCCCTTGTAAACAAAGCAGCGGAATGTTATGAATGATATATGCATCTGTATTACCTTCCTTGAAACATAAACTAGGATATTATATATCTCATAGATAGTGAGAAATATTTGAGTAGAATTTAATCTTCAGTGAGTCCACGTAGCATCAATAGTGTCCAATTTTCTGGTTTCAAATAAATATTATTTTCCCAATTATGATGGTATCCCATTTAACTATTCACACATAGACTAAATGATCTGCTTATGTAGTTATAAAGATATGAATTCAACTTTTTTTTTCAAAATTTCTAGAATTCACACTAACTAAGAGTGTCAAATATGTGTATCGTAACTATTGTGGTATAGATTTGTCATGCCACTTATTGCAAAGTGAATTCTGAATGCAATAAGGAACACTTTTCAAGGACAACATTCTATTAACCTTAATTACTAAATCAAGATCTTGTCCTTGGCAAGCTGCTTTGCAACAAAATAATCGAAATCGAGGGCCATTAAGGGGATTTGAAATCATATATGAAATGTTCCGGTATATTGCTTGAAATTATCAGAAGTTATTATGTTGAAACTTTTACATCACAGAGAGGACCATTTTTCACAATCTCATGTCTTTATTTATTGTAAGTAACTTCATGTGCAACATTACAAGTTGTGCACTATGTTTTTATTAAGAAGACTATGGTTTGATTAAGTAGGCAAATTATTGGATTTATCTATACATATATGTTTTAACTTGGAGGATCATCGTCAGCAACAACAACGATCTTGGAGGAGACAAGGATGGGGGAGGGGGCGAGAGGAGTGGCAGGGGAAGCTGCTGGAGAAAAAAAAGAAAATATAGAGAGAACACTTGTAAATTGGGTTGAATCAGATGCTATAGTTCTCGATTAGGGTGTAATCGACATCTTAAGATACAAAAATGGTGATATGTTTGCATTGTTTCAGCATGAACTGAGTCGAATGAAATTTAATGTGCCAATGGTTGATGAGCTGGTTCACGAATATTTTATTTACAGAGATGCTATCATGAAAATGATCTAAACCTCAAGAAAGAGGGAAATTGCTATAGGGAGGCATTCTCTTCTCTTGATGTGAACCATCTCGTAGTACAATAGGTAGAGGTTGAATCCTAGGGATGTGATCATGGAATATTTTCCAGGTGCAGGCTCGGATAGTTCACAGAAACAACACATAGATGTTGAATTGAGAATCCCAAGTGAAATTTTTTATAGTGGGGAAGCTTGCATCATGAGTCAAGCATACAAGACTGAGAATCCTAGAATACGGTATGGTTGGCTGAGAAACTGGATGCAAGAAGAGAGGGGTAGTAGACCAAGATGGAGAGGGAGATATTTTGAGAGTAAAACACATGGGAAAATTTAGTTTCATTGTAGAAAGGACCAAGAATGTACTCAATTGGATGATTCGAAGAGTTATAATGTGGATAAATTTCAAATTGTGTTGGATATGGGAGAACTAGTAACCAAGGGTATGATTTGAAGGTTTTTCATGAAATCAAGGAATGGAGTCCAATTTCTTTTATCCAAATCCTATTCTGTTATTTCAACTGAAGTAGGTGGAGTTCCTTAAGTTGGTAGAGGATGGGAATTATGCTGGGACTCTGAGAGTTGTATGCTCTAACCTGGGTCCACTTGCTGCAAGTTATAAAAAATTTCTCGAAACTTTGAAAGAGACATTGCTGGCCTTGGCAAGACTAGAGGAGAGTACATATGTAAAGCATATTCTGCTGAATATTGTCCCTACTTCTCTCCAGGTTGCATTGGGTGCCAGTATTGGGGTTGAAGAATCACTATTGATGAAGATAATGAGGGCCACAATTTATACCCATGCACAATTTCTTAAGCTTCAAATGTGTACGAATGAATTTGAGAACCTTTTGAGGATAAATGATTTGAAATAGATGGATCGTGGTGTGGTTACAAAATTAAAATTTGAGACCAATCTAGACCTGTGTAGTGGCGCTACTTCCCATGTTAATGGAGGTTCATGTGATTTAATTTTTTCATATGGTAGTAATCCACCACCAAGGCTTCTGGAGGTCTCTTTAATTAAATTGAAATCCTCCAAGTCATGGAATTTTTAGTTTTTAGCTTTGCAAAGATCCGAAAAAATACACTTTTCTAGCACAGTACGATGGAAGTCCTGATGCAGTATTTCAGCATATCTTTAATTAAATTATTTAATAATGTATATTGGTTCATTTGTTGATGCTATTCAAAATCTTAATTCCATTTATTCATTTGATCTGTAAGGAATATAATATCTTCAAGGCTTCCTAGCGTGGCAATTTTTTTATTATTTGTTTCAATATTTATTGCACAAAATGTGTGTTTACTTTCATTTGTTATTTACATGGCAATTTTACTACCGAGAGACACTATAATGGTCATCTTACAAAAGTCATTAATGATAGAATAATGTCAGTAGCATCTTTTCAGACGTTTTGTATTGTTGATTTTATGATGTTATGAAATGCTAGTTGCCAGTTACAATAAGGCTCCACCTTCATGATTTTAAGGGCGTTGATGGTAATTAAGCGGAGTATTATTTAGAGTTTTAAATACATATTCACGTCCTATGTATACAAAATGACACTTTGAGTTAAAAAGGAAAATTCTTGGTTTTTAGTCCTTCAACTATCTTCAAGTTATTTGCATGTTAAAAATACTTACAAAACCTCATTGTAAGAAACTTCTCTATAACCATTCTTAGCCAACTATTTAGAGTGAAACAATTGACACATGAAGCACTGAAGCACTGGGGCCTCTCTTTCTTTGGCACAATGACTTCAAAAACCAAATTCCAACTGAAAAAAATCTCATCCAATTTTAGCGATTTCTTTCATTTTTATTTTTATCTATTTTCATAAATATAAATTTGTACAATATTTCGATTCAAGGTATCAAATCATTCTTATCAATTATTTTTACATGCTTCTCCATGGAACAACTCAGGTTTACATGTAAATCTTAAGGCACTTGTAACCATTAAATTGTGATGTCATATTGATAATTTGGGGACAACCGCAACTTATTTAGTTATTGTTTTTATTGTTTTTCTTGAAATGACATTGATCATGACTTTCTTGACCATGTTAGGCGACTGCAAAAGTTCTTTGACAATGAAAGATCCATTATATTAACTGTTTGTTTCCCTTATCATGATTGTCCTTAGTTTATGTTTATCTTTAAAAGAGAGTAAGATTTGTGAAATAAAAGAGTGCCAAATATTTATATTGTTTTCAAAAGGAATACAGACCCATATTGATGTGATGCAGTAAGGAATGGCATAAATCATAGGCTTTAGGGTAAGGAATGGCACTAATGTCCAGGTGGGGCCACATTGTCGAGTCTGCCCAAGGAAACTAGATGGAGTAGCAGGTTTCAAAGATAAATATTTACTTGTCCAAAGATTTTCAAAATGAATATTCCTAGTTGTTGTTCCTGAATGCAATTGATGCTTTTTGCAAGAATGGGAGTGTAGGTGTGGTCAATTAATTTGCTTTGGTTCTAAAAGTTTTATATGATGATGACATATTAGAAGATGTTATTTTCCAGTGGTATGATAATCATACTCTCGGTTCCCTAGGCAATAACTCTTCAATGTGGAAAAATGTTAAGCCATTTTTGGAGTGGCTCAAAAGTACTGAGTCTGAATATGAAGAGGATTAGTTAGCGAACTAAATGTGTTTGACCATTTTAAGTTGTTTCATAGAATATATTAGTGTATTTTTTCCAAATTTTTGATATGTTTCTAGGTTAGATATATATGTGTATTGATGACATTTTGGTGACACAGGAGGTCTCATCCCTTGGAACTGCCTCTTCCATGCATCTTCCGAGCATTTCTAGAGTGTTTACCTGTTGATCACTCTTATCGTCAATATATCCTAAACCTCCAAGACCTACTTCTATGGAAGAAAAAATCGCATCTCATTATTTCACAATGGCTCCTTCTATGCCAGATCTTCTTTATTCTACACCACTCTTTCCTATGCTACTTCCTTATGGCGTTTCCTTTACAACATGTGGTGTAATTTCTAGTTATGAAAATTTTAAAGAACATAATTTGATATAAGGAAATTAGGCTTATTTATAATAGGTTTTAACAAGTTAGTGTTACATTATTGATATAGAGAAATGTATATGGTATGAATTTTCAAATATACTATACATTTGGAAAGACTATTTCTATAGCTATATATTTTCTTATAATTTAGTGTTACCAATATAAATTGTTTTAATAATAGAGTACAATTGATTGTAATAGATGTTGTAGTTATGCATTGTCTATTTGGATTTTTTTAAATAAAAAATGATATCTATGCTTTATAAATGAAAAACATGGAATACAATTCTCACTGTATAACATAATTCTTTTACCTATTACTTAATTACATATTCTTAATGTATAATATAATTTCTTTTCCTTTTCCTTAATTACATATTTATTTCTACACATGATTATTATTAAATATTGTCTCTAATAATCCTCTCAATCATGCTTCAAATGATCTTTAATGATCATCTCAATCATAATCAAATTTCAAATTTATAAATCATACATACATACATAATCTTTATTTCTCTATATATAAATTCACTTAAACCTATGATAAAAAAACAAATCACTACCATCAAACTGAATCTATCTTTAATAAATTATAATAAAATTAACAAAATATATAATCAACATACAATAGGCTAAAACTATACATATACAAATGATAATTCCCAACGAAATGAAAATTATTTAGAAAATAAAGTATATCATATTATGTTTGAACTTTCAATACAATATTTTCAACGAGATATAACAAGAAACACATAGTTTTTCATTAATACCCACTTGAATCTTCATCATGTTTGAACTTTCAATACAATATTTTCAAGGATATATAACAAGAAACACACAGTTTTTCATTAATACCCACTTGAATCTTCATCGATGGGGTAGGTTGTTAGGTATCATTATCCCAATGAAGTGACATCCTCCACCAATCATTGTTGGAAATATTATTTAAAAAACATCAAAATTAAGGGTACAATTAATATAAATGCGTTTCAAATTAACTATACCATAATATTACATCTATGTAGGTAAAAAATTATATTGAATAATAGAGAAATTTTATTGTTGGGAAAGAAGAACAACCCACAACCCATTACAAGTGAGCCCTTTAAATATTTATATGTATATTTATGTGTATTTTTAAAATATAAATAAATCATCTTATAATTTTTTTTAATAAAAATATAAAATGAAAATATATATTTAGTTCATTTTAATTAAAACTATTATAAAACATCACTTATAACATAAAATGCATATATATATTTGGTTAGTTTTAACTAAAAATATTATAAAACATTAATGATATTTCTTTCATTCTTTTTTCTTATTGTTAATATTAGAACGTATAATTAAGGAGATGTGATAAAAATATTTAACTTTCACTCTTAAAACCATAAATAAATTATTTAGACATATATGTTAAACAAAACAATTTTATGTCAAGTTTGAAAATAAAGTAATTAAAAGTAAAAAACCACTTCTATGTTCCTTATAAATGAATTTACATCCTTGATTAGATTTAATTAGAAGGTTATAAAACATCAATAATATCATTTTCAATCTCTCTTTCATTGTTAATATTACAACTTAGGATGAAGGAGTTATGATAAAAATATGTAACTTTATCTTTCAAATTTACATATAAAATATATATATATATATATATATATATATATATATATATATATATATATATATATATATATAGTAACATAATTTTATATCAACTTTAAAAATAGAATATAATTAAAAGTAAAAATAAATCCTTTCCCTTATATAGTATCAATACCTATTTTAAAATTGGTAGTACAAAGAACTCATTCTATAGTGTAATATGTAATATTTTCAGTGTTCAACCTTGAATTGAAACTTGCAAATTAAAAAAAAAACAATCTATTTAATAAAAGTACAATGTGTAACCTAATAAAAACATAATGGAATTGTAACCACTGCCTTAATCATTAACAAATTGTTAGGATATTGTTAAGAGTTCTTAAAACATTTACTTGTTATTAGGTTGGAAACAAAACATTATGAACATAAATTTAATTTTGGGATTGAATGAAAAGATAAGTTATGGAATTAGTTTCATAAGGTAAACACTGACGGTGAAAAGTAAATTCAAGATCTGAAGTTGGTTGAACAGAAATAAGTTCAAACAGTTGCCCAAACCTTTGGGAATAAAAGGGTAATTCCAGGGAGGTTTGGGGTTCTGTTGCGTAACTGAGGAAATGAGGAAAATTCTGGTTAGTAATTCCTGATCTAGAGCTCACCAGTGGAATAAACTAGATATCTGTTTGTACTAGAATTGGAGATTAGACCGGATTGTCTCGAGTTCTCTTCCATAATTTTTTCAACAACAAAAGCTCAGACTTGGAGCATGGGGGAGAGTTAGAGGACGTAATTTTCTCACTCGTGGAAGGGAGGCAAACATTTATCAGTTAGATAAAATTATAGATAAGTATTCTGTTTAAATGTCGTGGATAAGACTGAAGCATGTATTCTTTGATTAAAGCTGAGGTCGAATGTGAAATATGTTATATATTTATATTGAATTTTGATTTACTTCTGTGGTTTAAATCTGGAATGATACAACAAGAAAATCCGTGAAAGTAGTAGGCAAGTAAACTTTACAAAATTTCTGTTAAATATCAGTTAACGGAGATGAAAAGGTTATGTGAATTAGTTAATTCTACTATTAAGTTTGGACCCAGGACTGTACTGGATTGGTTGTCCTCATGGCCTATGATAATACATGGACAATGGTCCGGTCACATACAAATGTGGCTTACTTACTTAGTTATGAATATTATCTAAACATATTCATGCAATAAGAAGAAAAGAGACTTGTATGCGTATTCTAATTACTGTATGTTATAGAAATATCAGGCGACAAAGTTATTGAAATAGCAAACCGATAGAAATTCATTCTCTACAGAATTAGTGTAAAAGTAGAATTGGAATCTTTTACTTACAGTAACAAACAATAAATGTTAAATTTCATTCTCAGCATTCTAAACAAGAAGAAATCCTAACGCATAATATGTAGCTTATAGGAAACATTGAAAATATCTGATATTCATACAGTTGTAGGAAGTAAGCACAGTAATATCGTTTGGTAGGAAAAAGGTTAAGCACAAGGGAAAGATTCAAGAACTTTAGAACCCTCCTTGCAGTAAACGTAAAATAAAAGAAAGAAGAGGAAGATATAATTCTGATGAATAATAGAACAAGAAACAAATTTGTGAGCGTATGAATTCTCACTAGAATACGAATCAAAAAGAGAAATTATTCCCTAAATAAAATAGCCACAGTATTTTCATAATACCGAATAACTATCTAGTATACATTATTTCGATAATGTATAATACAAGAACCATGGTATAAAACATTGTGGAGACAAGCGTACTGTGTCCAAATATTGCATAACCTATATGTCTAATACACCAATAATAAAAGAGACAGCTTTAATATAAAAATAAGGGCCTTTGGCTACGACTTCAATTTTATTGCAAAAACCAGAATTCAAGCTCCAAGTGTTGCATTGCAACCTTCTTAAGAAACTAAGGTACAATGACCATATATATATAAATCACACAGTATGTACATGCATGTTAAATGCTGAGACAAACTTTAATAGCATTCTGCTATTCTTAGACTTAATGGCATTTAGGCCGAGAATTAAACCCGAAGTATTTAAGAGTATGGGTACCTGTTGAAGGCGGGCGAGGAAAGATTTCTATCAGTGGTATTCATGAAAACACCGATACCTATTATCTTCAAAAAAATGAAATGAATAAATAGATTCTTTTACCTGCCATCATATGAAAACGAAAGTGTGAGTAAATCCTCAAAACTAACTGAAGAAATTTCTAAAGAAGTTAGGGTTCTTTTAACACAGTGCATAACTGATGTAAATAAGGTAAATAGTTTCCTATTCCATTCTACACAGCGGCGGTGGAGGAATTTACCTAGTAAATTCTTCTTAATGATTTGGATGAAGTCTAATCGAAGACTCTTCATATTAGTTTGCATGAAGAACCATGCTACCATGTGGACCATCCTAAAAGAAAAGCCGGAAATAAAAGGCAACATTAAATCTATTACAGTGAAGACAAACTTCCCTGGCTATACATCATATTCGAATAGAAACTTTAGCATAACCAAATCCATTATATTACCTTTGGCAGAAAGAGCTGAACCAAGCACCGAACTAGTGGAAGAACCCTCTAGGTATACGCCATCACCATGAAGCTCACGGGCATAATTGCAGAAAGGCTTAAGGGCGAGGCATGGAAAACTGAGATTGCAGATAGAAAGCTACCCAGAATGCTTCAGAGAAGACTAAGAGAATGCCAAGTGAAAGCAGTTACGGAGACTATGTCATTAGCCAAACCCTAATTGCTCTTTGTCGTCAGATCGAGATCTGAAAGATCCACGGTGGGAACTATGCCAGGTATAGGTTAACAGTACAAAAGAAAGATATGACAGTTGTAGTTCGATCCTAGTAGTAATTGCTATAGTGCCACCGTGCAATTCTCTTTAAATGATGAGGGACGAAATCTGTGTAAAGTTAAGTCTTGATTGACGTAATAATCACTCCAGCTTTGGAGTCATCCAAATTAGAAACAAAACCCTACAATTGTTAAATGTTAATTAATAGTCCGAGTCCATAAACGTAGGACTTAGAAGTTGTAATTATATATATCCAAATCAGGTTTATATGCGCCATACAAATCGAAGGGTTAAACTTTCGATACCATGTTTGACTAAATTTTTATATAGTAATGGAGCTCTTGTAGTGAATATTTTTTTATTATTATTACTTTTACTGTCATATGGTTAGATGTTACAAGAGTATACATATTTGGTGCACATAATCAAATATGTATATTTGGTTCTTATTTTCTTACAATTGTGTCAATATCTATTTTATAAATGTATTATATAGCCCAAAATGCCATTTTTTCCGTGTTCAACCTTGAGTTGAACTGTGTCACTTTATATATATATATATATATATATATATATATATTGAAAAAGAAAAATAATGTTTTCTCTATTAAAAAGATAAATGAATATACATATTTGGTTAGTTTTAATTAAAAACATTATAAAATATCAATAAATCTACCTATTTATTAAACATATTAATATGAAATTCACATATATGTCTATATTGATAGAATATGTGTGTGTGATACCCTGTTTTTGTTTATAATTATGAGTCACTATTTATACTTGAAACTAATGTGATACAAAAACTATGGTGATGTAATTAATATATTTTTATTAATTAATAAAATGCTGTAATTACTTCATAAAGAAGCACTAGAGTTATAATATTGTTTCAAGATTGTAACAAAATTTTGGTGTTTAAATTAAAGATAAATTTTCACTTAAATATCTCCTATAAATTTGTAGGGGAAAGGGTTTAATATGATGGGAGAGACGGATATATTAAATGAACTTAGTTGGAGAGGGATACTAAACTTGGGTGGAATAAATCCGTGCCAAAGAGAAAGGTAGGCTTTAAGGAAAAAGAAAAATGTTTAAGAAAAAAAAATTACAAAAGGCCTAGGGAAAACGGTTTGCAGACCCAAAAGCATGATGCTACTAAAAATCTGTAAAAATCTATTGAAAAAAAAATTATAAAAGAAATGACCAAAGAATCAATGGGGTTGTTGATTCCCTTGAAAAGTATATATTAGCTTGGAGAAAACTGGTGGATTTAGTTCGTGGTCAAGAGCAAGATGCTTATTTCCCGAGTAATTCTCTTGACTAGCGATTATGGTTACGATTCTGGTACATCATCTTTTGACTTAATTCGTATTGTAGATATCTTATGTTTACGTTGAATTCTAGATGAGTGATGATTATTTCATTAAATTGTTTACTATTGCATTGGTAAGAAACGAATATTTAGTCTCTCAGCATCATATTTCTATTCATATTTAAGGGTGATATTTTGGCTGTAAAAGCAGGCGCAACATTCTAAAAATATTAGAAATTCGTGAGAATACTCGATGAAGAATAGGGAATATTTAAGGATGTAACTTAGATATGCTATAGGTAGGTAGAGTTATTACTGCAAAAAAAAAATTAGTTATTTTTCCTTTGCCATCAACAAAAGTATCGACATTAACATTGAAGTTAATTTTTAAATATGCGTTTGTATATTAGAAGCTCATGTTGTCTTCATTTTATTCTTAAAGTGAAATGAATCTTCCATGCTCACATAACGCGAAAGATTAGTATAAATACGAGGAGGTTTGTAGAGTACAAAAGTACCTATACGGGTATGTATCTAGGAAGATAAATTTTACAGGAGAAGAAGAGGGAACTCAATTTTGATAAACAATCCTACTATGCTCTTTTATGCTAGGAGTCCTAAGGAAAAGAAAGAAACAAAAATATGGAGTCGATATCAAGAAGCACTTATTTATAAAAAATATTGTGTGGGAAATGTACAATACACTCTAGTGCAATATATGTGGAATTAAGATATAAAGATTAAAGAAAATCAACCGTAAAAACTTGCACGATAACCCTCATCCAACTCTCAATAGTATCAAGGAAACCAATAGATCATAAGCGTACCATGAGCACTAAAACAAATGAAATCAATCCTGCGAATTTGAATAACAAAGGTTATGACAAGAGGATATTTGAGTTATTCGGTCATTTAATAAACCTAGGTATCTAAACGGTTATAATATTGGAAAGTAATAGTTTAACACACGACGATACATAAAAAACAAGAATAGTTGCCGGCAACAAGTCCCTGCCGTGAGCCGATTTTCAAGAAGTTAACCGGGGCTTCAAGAACATAAATCCTGTAATCTAATTCAAAACTCGATGAGTCGGGTTTCAAAAGTTAAGTGGGGCTTCAAGAACATAAACCCTGTAATCTAATTCAAAACTGGATGTATAAGAGAAGTATAGTAAACAAATATATACGATGAATCGAATATAAAATCAAATTTTTCCATATAAAAAAAATATTTACATGCAAAGGGTTAATAATAAATAGTCCCGACAGATGAATTAACACATTTTGAATTTAACGACAAATTTAACCACGTCTCACTCTGTAGGGCCACGATTTTTCCCAGTTTTTTATGTGTTCCCACGTCCTTACCACTTGTTTTTCTTGCGGTAACCAAACCTGCATGAGTGACAACACAAAATTGATCTTACAAAACTCCCTCACTCAACCATTTCATGCTTTTCAATCGCGTTTTCACTGGGGACCTGGGAAAAAAATCCTCACCGGAACTTGGAAACTGCAATAGCGAGTGCCCAAGGGAGCAGCACCAGTCGAAATTGATGGGCGAGCAACCGCATCAACAAACCCCACAGGAGCAGTAGCAGTTGAAATTGATGGGCGAGCAATCGCATCAACAAACCCCAAGGGAGCAGCACCAGTTGAAATTGATGGGCGAGCAACCGCATCAACAAACCCCACGGGAGCTACTCTACGCATAACTTCTATATTCTTTGAGCTCTAACAACTCTGTGTTGCGTCATTATTTTTTGAACAGTAACTTCAATATATTTTTTACAGCTTGCACTTGAATTGGACTGATAATTATTTCAAAATCTACTTCAAACTGTTTGAGAGTATTCTTGCACCTGTGATAATATATACATATAGTGCAATTAATACTTTCTATCTGTCTGAATTTGCTATTGATGTTAAGAATCACAATCAAATAGAAAGAATAGAGAATCATCTCAGTAATTTATGACATTGCGCTCTGAAGCACATGCGATTAATATTTTCAGAATCAAGCATACTGAAATCTAACGTGTTTTGTTTGTAAGTGGTATTCAAATTCCTTTATTGAAAATCTAAGTTCAACAATTTATGAATGAAATTTCACTTCTCATTCTCGAGGAGTAGTTAAGAGCACTTACTGTTGCTGGTGTCGGTGTGGTACACTGTTAAAATATACACGCATATGGTTTTCCATTTTATTTTTATGGATCTGTATCATTAGAAATGAAATGTAATTGATGATATAAGGAACTTTTTTGAAATTTGACTATTGTTCTATCAATATTGGAAATGGGTTTCAATGCTAGGAATCGAGAGAGTGTGAGCTAGGAACGGTAGAGCCTCTTAGAGCCTGCTCCTGATTCCCTACATTATCACATAGAATATTTTTACCTTATACGTTTTAATATTTTACTGTTTTGATCCTAATACATGGTTTTATGCCATTTAAAAGAAACCAAGCCTTATTATCTTGGGCAGTTGACTGAAGCTATAAGAGTGATATATGTATTTACCTTGTTCTTCTTGTCCTGGTTTCCGATTTCTAATTGGAGGATCTTACCAATCCTTTTTAATTCTATGAACCCTTTGAATTCTCTGACATCATAGCGAGTTTCACCCCCAGAGCTCTGCGACGCTAGTGGAATGGGCACCCGGCAAGCTCCTAAGAAAACCAAAAACCAGAAACATTTGAAAAGGCGACGGAAGAGCTGGAAAGAGTGGTGGGAGGTGGTGGGAAGAGCATGGTGGGTGGAGGAGAAAGACATCCCTGGGCTGGAGTATCTAAGTAGGTCTTCTGACTTCTGAAATGTAAAGAAGCTTTAGTAATTGGTAAGTAAGTCGGTACCGAAGCCCTGACAAAGTCAGAAATGTAAAGAAGCTTCAGTAATTGGTAAGTAAGTCGATACCTAAGCCCTGACATTTGCAGTTTGCATGACTATACAGGTGACAGATTCATCTCGAGTAGAATCAGAATAAGAACTAGCATCTGTAGGGGGAAGCAGAATCAACAGTAGAAATGGCAGAAGCATGGCAGAGACATAGCAACAAAACAATTAGAATCCAGCGATAGCAGTAGTCTTGTCTTTCCTTCCAGCGAAATCCGGAATCCAGCCCAACAATAGTAGAACCTTAAGGTTTAGCATAGATGTAAAGAAACACTAGCCAAGGGCCAAGGCATGCACACAACCATCTGGTAGGCATGCACACAGCCATCATGGAAGGCACGTGCCCTTTGTAGGTTCCCCTTTATACTATTACATAATGTTGGAAACAAATAAACATCAAACATTTAAGCAGAGGCACGTGCTCTTTGTGGGTTGCCCTTTATACTATTACATAATGTTGGAAACAAATAAACACCAAACATTTAATGCTTACCGATTAATGCTAGCATTACCTCTCCTACCAAATAGAAATCAAATTAACAAGTGCAATGAAGTTATAAGATAACCTACCTTTCTCGATTGCATTGGGAAAAGGCCAAATAAGATGATGAAACATCTTATTGGCCATCAAAATCGTCAGATCAATTTGATAGGCTATTTAAAACATAAAATAAAAATTAAAGTTAAAAATTTTAGCTTAAACTTAAAAGTGACTAATACTAAGAACTAAAAACGATTACAATAGTCTCTTCCATGCCGCAGGTGGCAAGGACTAATAAGCGACAAGTAGAGTATGGAAAATTTTCAATATAAAATGTTAGTATAAAAATAGGACAATTCAATTGTTTTGAAACGAAACCTCTCGTAAACAGGATTATCTCGTAAACAGGATTATCTGAGAAAGTGTGCAAAAGTGGAGGCAAGACTATACCAAAGAATTCCATTTAGAAGTGCTAGTCTTCATACTAAAATGTAAACCTTGGTGACCACACTGTAACAAACTTTGTTGAATTGTATTTCTCCAATTGCATATTAAAAAAAGAATCCCGAGTTAAAGCCTTTGGAACCATATAAATAATAATTCTTGATATAGTCAACTAGGCCACACAGTGGCAGAAAAAACTTCAATTTAGGTATGAAACCATACAAGAAATAAACTACAAGAGAATTAATTAACATGTAACACCCCTAGTTTATGTTTTTCTTTCAAGTTAGACAATTGAACTGTTAGGTCCCTATATTACTAGTATAGTCCCTTATTGTTATTAGTGTAACCCCCTTATTGTTATTATTGTACCCTTTTAACCCCTATTTTGTTATTATTGTGCCCTTAAATTATTATTTTTAGGTCGGCTAGGATTACATTGTGGCCCACTAGGATTACGTTATGGCCACATGGACTCCTATATATAGAAAGGAGGTTTTGTAAATTGTATCATCCAAGAATTGTTCAAAACATGTGAAATGTTAGGTTTCCCCCTCGAAGTGGCTTATTTCTAAGGCGTTGATATCTCTTTTATTCTATTTTTGGAGCTAGTTACACAACATTTGGTATCAGAGCTTTGGATTCTAGGGTTTCGCTGCTCCAAACAGGTCATCGTGGCATTTAAGCTATAACTTATTTTCTACGAAATTTCAGAAGCTGAAATTTTTAGGGTGTGAAATTGAAATCCTGAGGAAGATTGTCTAAACATTTCAGAGCTTGGTTCGCAATATTTTCGGAGATATAATCTGTGGAAGTTAGGTATTTTTTCAGGCTCCTAAACAGATCATCGTGGAATTTGCGCTATAAATTTTTTTCTACGAAGGTTCAGAATCTGAAATTTATAGGGTGTGAAGCTGAAATCCTGAGGAAACTCATCAAAAAAATTTAGAGCTTGGTTCGCAATATTTTTGGAGATATGATTTGTGGAAGGTAGTGCTTTTTCAGGCTCCCGAATTTCATCACAAAGAGGTGATCGTGGGAAAAGTTCAATAACTTTCTCTCTGAGCATCGGATCGGAGTGCCGTAAAAATCAGTTGCAAGTACACAGACAGTATTTTCTTGGCTATCAATTTCAGAGGTGAAGGACGAAACAGTGACACGTGGAAAGACATACAATTTAGCTCTACTGAACCAATCCATAATTAAGTCATTGTGGGAGATTGGATATAACTTTGTCTTGGAGAATCCAAATCAGGTCAGACCTATGGCATTAAAAAGAGAATTCAGAGGGCTACTTCAGTGCTAAATTTCAAATATTGAAGAGCCGCAATCACAGAGATAATCCAATTTCAATATCGAGCTCCTCAAAAGCAAGAAAAAGGTGTGTTTTTTTTTTTTTTTCCGAATTGAATAAGTCTTGTTTGAAGAATCAATTTGAATTGATTCCAAGGGCATATTGTAGAATAGATTTCAGTATTGGGTTCTAAAATATGCCTCATAAAAATAATTCAACACCCATTAAGCCTTCAGAAGGCTCTACTATGACTCATGAAGATGGAAAATTGCAACATGATCTATCAAAATTACAAGAGCAAGTGCAACAAATTTCACTCTCGCAAAGAGCAACAAAAAATGAAATGGAAGTTTTGAAGTGGAAGCTAAGATGGATGGCATGGAATTTAAGATGGATGACATGAAAGACAACATGGAAAACATGAAGAATGATCTAAAAGTAGCATAGAAGGTTTGACAAAGTTGATACAAGAAATGTTTCCTAATGGTGAAAAGATAGTAGAAGAACCTATGATAGGCAAATGATATTAATTCTGATTTCATAAACTCTAATGTTGGATTAAAGAACCACCATATTCCAAAGATGGATATGAGGAATTTTGATGGCAAGGATCCCGTAACATGGATACTATAGATGGAGCAATATTTTGATCTCAATAATGTGCAAAACACACAAAAGGTACGCATTGCAACTTTACATTTAGAACAAAATAAATTTGTATGATATCGATGGCTTTGCTCCCGTAAAAAAATTGTCACTTGGTCAATTTTTACGGAGGAATAATGTATTGAGGGATACAAAAACAACACCTTTAATAATTGATGATTCAAACAAAAGGGTTAGTGAAATGACACATTGAAGATTTGAAATTGAATAAGGAGTAAGCGATGTCCCCGAGAGGAACACATGATGAATGCTTGTATTTTTTTAAGATGCTGTCATGCAATTCGTGTTTGGGGCAGTTCATTGGAGAAGGCATTCAGGTTGGCAAGGAAATTTGAATGTAAAATAATGGCGACAAGGAAGCCTACCACTCAATCCTATAAAGAAGGAAGTGTTGCTACACCTAGATTTCCACAACCTACAAGGTTGACACCACAACAATTGGAAGAAAAAAGAGTAAAATGGCTTTGCTACAGTTGTGATAGCAAATAAACTAAAGGTCATAAGTGTACTGAGAAGAAATTATTTTACATAGATTGTGAAGAGGAAGAAGAAAATGAACAAGAAGAGGATATACAGCAGGAACCAACTCTAGAAGAGGAAGAAATGAATCCAACCATAACGTGTAATGCACTGGCAGGAACTACCACTCCTCAAACTTTCAAGATAGAAGGACATATCAAAAAGAAAAAGGTAATAGTGTTGATTGATTCAGTACCAGCAATTATTCATTATAAGGTAATAAAGAATTAGGTGTTTCCTATCATGACAAATGTCAAGTGATGGTTGCAAATGGAGGAGGCCCCATAAATTTCTAAAATGTATCATATCAAACTAACAACGGGAATGTATGTATTGAATAGTCAGTGTATCTATGGGGAGGTGTTGATGTTATCTTAAGTACAATGGTTACAATATTTGGGGATGGTAGCTTTGAGTACAGAACTTGCCAGAGTTTTTGAAGGAAAAGGAAGTTGAATTACTGGGTATTGCGGGGAAGCCAGGAAAGATAATAAGCTCTAATGTCATGACAAAGCTTCTAAAAAAAGAACAATGATGTCACGTCTCCCAGACCCAGCTTTCTACACCTATAACATAACTCAGATATTCTCCGCTTTATGCGCAAGATAACATTGATAGTTTTTATGCTGCATCACTTACAAGTTTAGACTGTTATCCGGGATTTAAATTCTTTTCAGTACTTATAGACAGCCATGGAATATAAGAATTTCCATGAGAATTTTTGGGCTTGACCTCCCCTCTTCTCAGTCCATCTAGTAGACTTATATATCTATATATATATTACCTTGTATTTCTCAGGTTTTTCTTTTTCAGAGTTTTGTCCAACTCTAGATGATTGCTAAGCCCTTCCTCAACTTTCCAGTTTGCAGGCCTTATAAAATTTTCAACATTTTAAAGTTTGCAGCATCGAGGTATAGATGTATGCCTCCTCGCATACATCTATCTATACTCAGTTAACCTCCATTGCTCCAACTACTTTCCCAGCTGTTTTTATATGGACGGTAAACAGATGCTCTGTTCATTGTATTTTTTCATATGCTTACAATATTCCCTCACACAAACTTTTATCACACACTAGATTGTTCAATAGGATTCCCCCCTTATTTTACTGTTACAAACATTCAACATGTGTGACACTCTGGTACAGATTCAACGGTTCCATGGGAAAACTAGGAAACATATCCTCTTGCTTCAATCAAATGGAGGTAGAGAATACTGAACTGGATAGTTTAGAATTCCTAGTGTTAGATCCTCATCCTTAGTTAGGATTCAACTTATGCTTTCCTAGGTTTACACTTACATTTAATAGAATAATTTAAAATTCTAAATTTTACAATTCTTTCCATGGGAACATAGCCGACATACTGAACCCCATACTGCTATCACAGGGTTGTTGTTTCCTACTTTCTGTTATTGGTTACAGGGAATTCTGTGCCATCAGTATTGTTATGATAGGTTTAGTTGTTTGGTACTTGCTGTTCATGGGGACTGTTTTGTTAACATTTTCTATTTATACACACAGAAATTAAATATTCCTTTAAAAGATAGCAAGCTATACCTATACATAGTTATTAGATTTGTTGTTCAATTGATCTATCATCTCTAACCTCATTACTACAAGGTACTCATCCCTACAACCCAACCCTTTGTCTCTGCTATCAATAGCTTTAGTTTGAAATTACATGAGTTATTGAACAATTAATCAATCTAACATTTGCATAATGCACCATAACATAACAATTCATAAATTGCATAATGAACCATAACATCACAATTCATAAATTGCATAATGAACCATAACATCAAATTTCATAAAACAGGGATATGTTTAATACAGACTTATAGAAATCTCCAAATTTGTGCATGCACACCTCTACTATGACCAGTCCTCCCAACCTTAGAGTTCGTTTATCTCCAGAACTCACCCCCGAGCTGAGATCCTCCAAGAACAGACTAACCTCAATCTGTTCTCGAGTAGCTTATTTAAGCTATGCTTTCCCCAAAGCCTGTTTCCAATTCTGCGTCCAGAATTTCAGGATGCTTTATTCCTGTTTAGCCTAGGCTTCCCATTTTGGGACTCTTTAAAGCTGCTTTAAGCTTTTCCTCAGCTTTTCCAGCTTTTTTTCACCTCTTCCCAACTACTCCTCTTCATTGGGGAAATTTAGATTTTTCCTCAAAAATCTAAATTAGAAATAATTTCTTTCAAGGATTTTTGAAAGATTTGGGGAAAGTCTTTTTCCTTTTCCATCACCTCATGGATTAGGCATGTGATCTCACTTTCTCATCTGGTCATAGTGCATACCCAATATTTTATTTATTTTTTCATAATTAAATAGTTTACCACATCCACACAATAATTATCCATTGGGGTCCACTCCCCTTTTGATTTATGTTCAAATGTCTCATTTGAAAAGCATAAAACTTGGGGGTGTTACATATTCCCCCTCTGAAAATAAACACCGTCCTCGGTGTTGCCAACTATCTACTTAGTTTATTTTGAACATAATTATGAATGCTTTTCCATCATCTTAGCTTCTCTGTTCCATGTAGCTTTTCAGCAGTAAAGTGCTCCACTGCACCTTTACTCTAGCTACTGTTCGATTTCGCAATTCAATTTCTTCCCGCTTTCATCGTTGAAGCGAATCTGGAAGGAAATTCTTCTTCTGGTTCCACCTGGACCACATTCCAATCAATCATGTGAGAAGCATCATGTTCAAAAATTATTTTTATTTTTATTTTTTTTTATTTTTTTTCAACAAGGAGAGATGAAACATATCAGGAAATTTAATAAGCAATGGTAGGGCTAATTTATAAGCCATTAGTTTTCCCCCCTTTCCAACACCTTCCGCGGTGTTACACTTTCACGTTGATTTCCAACTTTGACAAAGATTTCTTCTTCGTCCTTGATTAGTTTCCAGCAGAGTACTCTCCTGCTTCTACTCTATTTACTGATGCCTTATGTAGTTGGTTTTCTTCCTACTTCTTCGCAAGAAGTCTATCTAGAAGATCTTTTATTCTGTTTTCTCTGTCCACAATTCATACCAATGTAAGTGATGTCATGTACATACAATTTATAATCCACAACAACATTCTATATTTCCATAACTTAAGAAATTCAGTTATTAGTCAAACCGTTCAGGTTCATAATAGTTTAGTGCACTTTTAGTACACTACTTATCCTTTCTTGTATTTTTTAGTGAGATTCTTTCCTCACGCAACTTGGTCCAGTTCAGCTTTTCTTGAGTTTCTAGGTGATTTATCTTCCCCCCTTTTTTTTTTCTCCTTGGTTCCAGAGTGTACACTTTCCTGTTACACACTTGACTAAACAATTTTACAACTTTTCATTAGTACTCATAAATGAAAGAAAACAATTGTATCATATGCATGATTATGCTTACCCTTTCTCATTTCATAGTTGTACTTCCAGCATATTCTCATTGTTTTCTTTTGTTAGTCAATCAATTTAATTAGTAATAACTCATATAATTCAATTCTTACTTCGCACATGAATGTTTTTTTTTTTTTCCATGTTGTACATATTCCAATGATAATTTGAGGAAATTAATTATGTTCCATTGGATTTTTATCCATGCATGCTCATTTTCATAATCATTCTCCCATGTATAAAAAAAAACAATGGTAGGTTTTCAATTCTACCCTAGCTAACTCACCTGGGAAAATTTGATTTATCCCTTCATTCATTCATTCATAACTCAATGTAAGGGATCTGCATTACATTATTTAATATGCAATGTTCCACAACTACCGAACCAATTATTTACTGGGTTTATAACTCATACTTAAGTTTACCACTTCCTTATTTTCCATGTATATGAGCTAAAATATGTTTATCACAAAATATTTTAGTCATGACTTAAATATAGTTGTCTTGAACCTCATCTTGGTAATTTTTCCACATTATACTTTTACCACTTAATCTACCACAATAGTGTCCTTCCACTTTACTTGCAACTTTTAAGGTAAATTCACTTTTAATATTCCCTAGTGAATTTTTTTCTTCTCCCTTAATCCCGTGGGTATACGTTGGAATTTTTCTAACCGAACTAAATTATCATGTATGAAGGTATTATATTCATACAACTCATCAAAGTTAACATTATAACATATAACAAGATCACCTATATTTATAATGTTAATTGTAGATTTAACTTATGTCCCACGTGCAATTTGTTTCCTTCTAATCTATCATTTCTCATGATAATTATTACTATTATATATATATATATATATATATATATATTTACTAGTTAATTAAGAATTTACAACTTATATTTAACATACCTCTATTAAATATAAATTGTCCTTTTTCTATTATACACCTTTCTCTATATATTCCAATATAACTTTCCTTTTCCTTTTGTTCCAATAACTAGGGTAACACATAGTACTATATAACATATTAGGAGCATATATCACACCTCCCAAATTTTTTTTTCTCAGGATCCCAAAGTACTGTATCCACTTTGATCTCTATGTGTGATAATACCACTTACACATCTTGAATTTTAATCCAATTTTATACCTATATATATATATATATATATATATATATATATATATGAGTGTTGTCCTACTCACTCCAACCAATTATGGGAAATTATTAGTCCACTTAATTAAAAATTTTGTAACACCTCCCAAATTTTTTTTTTTCCAAGACCACGTATTCCAGTTCCACTTAGCAAACTTTCTGTTTCTAGTTTAAATATAATTTACACCTATGGTGACTTTCAGTACCGAAGTTCACACTCTTTACTTATTAGTTTCACCTAAAGTGCAATATGATAAACACCAATAAAGTGCCACGTTATTAATCCAATATATATATGTTTATATATATATAGATATTCAATACCCTAACCATATAAATCTAAAATGCAACTTGCTTCCAATCTAACATAGATCTCTATGTTATATATATATATATATATATATATATATATAAATGAATATGTGTTTGTTATTCTACCTATAATCTCACATATCACTTTATTAACTCCAACCTATACATATATGTTTATTTATATATATATATTTAAATGTATATATTTAAATGTATATATATATAATTAAATAGGTATTTATTATTCGCCCCATACAAATCTAAAGTATACCTTTGTTCCCGCTCATAAAGGTTTATACGTCGTACCCGTATGTATATATATATATAAATGTGGTTATTATCCCAACCATTAAAATCATTTCGTTTTATACGTTTTTCTTTCCAACCCGTCACACTATGTAAGATTCACATCATTCATTTTGGTTCTTTTTAAAGCCACATAACCATAACATGATGTTATTCTCTTACGACTTATATATTAGGGTTTAGATATTATGGGTTACGCCATCCACGTGGAGATCAAATGGGAAATGAGAACTGGCTCGGGCGTATGAAATCATTAGAGGAAACTTACACGATACGCTACGGTGGCGTGTTCCTGCGTTCCTGGTTGTTTTTTTTTTTTTTTCCGTGGGCATACTACCGGTTACTAATTTACCTCCGCCACAATATTGCAAATACCAGTGATGACTGCCAGAGATACGATTTCACATCTTTTCGCCACGTACTAATTTGAGAAGGTCGATTATATGCTGGAGTGTGCAGGTCGTGCACCGGAGGTGACGGCGGTCTGCATCTTCTTCCTTCCTCTGTGCTTCCAGCTCTACGTGCCTTCAGTAAAGGTCACTGCAGCAGGACAAACGCACAGCCGTGCAGACCTCCCGCCGGCTCGATGCACGGAATTAGCGTTGCAGATAATCCATGAGTCTTAAGGGTCTTACCTACTCCACCTAACCTCTAAAACCCTGCGACGAATTCCGCGCTACCAGAGGTCGGCGCGGATTAGGGTTGAAGCCGTGATCAGTACGCCAACCCTGCAACGCTCTTTTGTGAGGGATACGGTAATTTTAGGGTTAGGGTTTATGGTTCACCTTTTAAATCCCCCCTTTGTTCATTATTATTTCATTTCAGGTGTGCCCTTCCCACTTCTCTCTGTGGAATGGCAGAACCAGGATGCATGCGTTTTTTTCATTTGTGCAGGAGAACCTCTGGTTCCGCGTGTTTTATGTCCTCTGCTGGTGCAAGAAACCTGCTTGTTCCCAAGCTTCCCTCGGCTTACGCTGGTAACCCACTCCTGTAATTCATGTCGATGTGTCTCACAGTTTTCTCGTTCTTCCAACGTTTATGTTTATGATACGCGCACTGGTTATATTTTAAACTCTCCTCACTGTTACCATGCAGGTTGTGGTTCAGTGCGTACACCAGGTTAATGACCCAGCAATTCTATTCGAACTAGTTGGCATTGCATTTTATTTTCGTTCTTATTGGTAATTCCTTTTTAAATACATCTGCTATATATTTTTTTCTGACTTTCATGTCCACACAGGAGGGGGACGAGAAGTCACCCATATCACCTCCACAGAGATGAGCCGACCGGTTCTCTGTCATGGAACTAAATGATTATCGTTTTCTTTCGTTTGGCATTGGCCAATCCTCTGGCGCTTACCCAGTGATGATCATTCACATGATATCACTGCGGGAATACAACGATTTCATTTAGTTGGCTCTATTCGACCCTAAGAGGTCATACAGTAAGAACCGTCTTACGTTTTTAGCGATTCGCTGAGTTGGATCTACAACTCGGCTTAAATAATGCTGTCATTTTATTTTGCTCCTATGTTAGCCAACCCTTCGGCAGTCTCCCATTAAAATCCCTTATCTCCCGTCAATGTAATGAATAACGATTTAATTGTGTTTTGCTCTATTCGGCCTTACAGGGCCCCGTCACCAAAATCGTTTTATATTTATACAGGCAGAGTTAACCTACCACGCTCTCGCCTCCTGAGAGGCTCCGCCTGCGCGTAAATGGTTCTTACAGGTATAAAATCAACCTTACCTAAGCGTCGAAGGTTCGCCATATTTTGTTTTTCCCAATTTTTTTTTTTTTTTTTTTTGAGTTAGGTATTTGTATATATATCGATCTTATTATACCGACTATCGTCGATCTGCATAAATGAATACCGGCTCTCGGCATTTCCGTAGTGAGGTTTGGTAATATTCTACTATAGTTTGACTAACGCGGAATTTTCCTTGGCCGTAACTGTATGTAACTCATTTTAAACAGAACCGATTCATATAAACAATTCCTTTTTGCCATGTATAGTTCGTATATATAAAATTATTATTCATGGTTTATTCTATTCACATATATGGTTTATATGTGTCATCGTATTCGTATCTACCTTGGGCATATAGGTCTCATTGTTTCATATGTTTCATATGGTTTGTATGTTTCCTTTTTAACATGTATCGTATAAATGTAGAATTTTCATTTATATCGCCCTTATGATCTTATAAATTTTAGGTATATACACATATGTGGCTCCTTTGTAGCCGATGCCTAACAAGGACCTAGTTGTATAGTATTCGACCCTTAGTACATATATATATATATATATATATATATATATATATATATATATATATATATATATATTTTTTTTTTTTTTTTTTAGCATATATATATATAAGTAGTCAATAGTTCAAGTGATAGTATATCTTAAGCATCGATAATCTCCATTGCCTAATGTTTATTTTGAAGGGTTAGAGATAAAGTTAAAATACAAATTTCTCTATAATTGTCAAGAGGGCTATCACTCTTCTATAGTGTAGATTTACTTGAGGGTTTAATAAGAATTTAAAATACATGTCTAGAGTACTTTCTCTTAAATTCTATTTTTCTTCTGAGGTGTACCTATATGCATTTCAAAGTACTTGACTAGAGAACCTTAACTATAAGTCAAGTAATTTTTCTATGATACTGGTTTTCAAGAAGCAATCATAGATTTAGAGAGGCACTCTATACCCTTGTAAATGTTATAATGATCATACAGAATAGAATTTTTCTTTTTCTAGCATAATTTCGAATATCAAAATTTACTGTATTCACTTTCAGCAGTTTGTATTTATACCATGTAACTTTAGTACTGCTATAATGTTTCCTCTAGTATACACATAATCATATAATATCACATTTGTGTCTACCGAAAACAGAACAATAATTAATCATCTGTAGAGGCTAAGTAACTTCAGATTTAAACCGACTTTGGTTTAAAGTTTCTGGAGTTTCTACTCTATAGATTTCTGGTCTTCAACTAAACAGAATCTGGAAGGTGAATACCTAAGGATAGATTCAGTTAAATGTAGTACTAAATCAATCATACCCTTTCATTAAATTTTGTATGTAGCCACTTTATACTAATTTAAATAGAAGAGCATCATCCCATTCATGCAGTAGACCAACCTCCCACCAAAGAACAACCTTTTCTCTTATCTCTAGAAGTTCCCTTTCCTATGTATCTAGGGAATAAATATAAATTCCTTTTTCTCTTGTTTTTCATCATAGTAAGGAACACTTAGTTTAGCAGTTTTAAGAATGGAAATCATCCTTCTATACTCCTTGTAGTCTTTGCTCGACATCTGCATGTTCATGGTAGTACCATTTTCCCCTTTCCTCTCCATTAACTTCAGCATTGATCTTTTCTACTGTATTAAGATGGTTTCAGTATCTTAACTTTATGAACACTGAAATTTCTTTAACATAACGATGATAGTAGGATAATAGCTAAATATGTCATTATAAACTTACAGATTTATTTTTATTTTATTTTTCATCATGGATATATAGTCCGAGTGAAGAAACAATCATACTATATTATTTTACATAGAAATAATATTTTTCTGAGAGATATCGGTTTCCAGTTTTAAACCTATTATAGGTTTAACCATTCTGGTATATGAGCCTCCTCATATTACTCCCATATCAATGTTTCTACTTCATCACAATCTGTTACATGTATACCTGATAGTATATCCAAGATATTTGTATACTTGAAGTAATATTTTTAATTTTCATAAAATTTATAACAGTTTACTAGTTCTTTGTGAGCACATATCTTGCCCAATTTTTGAACCTGGGCTCTGATACCATTTGTCACGTCTCCCGGACCCAGCTTTCTCAACTTATAACCTAACTCAGATATATCCAACTTTATTGCGCCAGATAACATTGATAGTTTTTATACTGAATCACTTACAAATTCAGACTGCTATCCGGGGTTTAAATTCCTTTCAGTACTTATAGACAGCCATGGAATATAAGAATTTCCATGAGAATTTTTTTCTCTTCTCAGTCCATCTAGTAGACTGATATATTTATATATGTATTACTTTGTATTTCTCAGGTTTTTCCTTTCAGAGTTTTGTCCAACTCTAGATGGTTGCTAAGCCCTTCCTAAACTTTCCAGTTTGCAGGCCTTATAAAATTTTCAACATTTTAAAGTTGCAGCATCGAGGTATAGATGTATGCCTCCTCGCATACACCTATCTATACTCAGTTAACCTCCATTACTCCAACTACTTTCCCAGCAGTTTTTATATGGACGGTAAACATATGCTCTGTTCATGGTATTTTTACATATGCTTACAATCTTCCCTCACACCAACTCTTATCGCACACTAGATTTTTCAATAGGATTCCCCCCTTATTTTACTGTTACCAACATTCAACATGTGTGACACTCTGGTACAGCTTCAACTGTTCCATGGGAAAACTAGGAACAGATCCTCTTGCTTCAATCAAATGGAGGTAGAGAATACTGAACCGGATAGTTTAGAATTCCTAGTGTTAAATCCTCGTCCTTAGTTAGGATGCTTTCATATGTTTACACTTACATTTAATAGAATAATTTAAATTCTAAATTTTACAACTCTTTCCATTGTAACACAGCTGACATACTGAACCCCATACTGCTATCACAGGGTTGTTGTTTCCTACTTTCTGTTATTGGTTACAGGGAATTCTGTGCCATCAGTATTGTTATGATAGGTTTAGTTGTTTGGTACTTGCTGTTCATGGGTACTATTTTGTTAACATTTTCTGTTTATACCCACAGAAATTAAATATTCCTTTAAAAGATAGCAAGCTATACCTATACATAGTTATTAGATTTGATGTTCAATTGATCTATCATCTCTAACCTCATTACTACAAGGTACTCATCCCTACAACCCAACCCTTTGTCTCTGCTATCAATAGCTTTAGTTTGAAATTACATGAGTTACTGAACAATTAATCAATCTAACATTTGCATAATGCACCATAACATAACAATTCATAAATTGCATAATGAACCATAACATCACAATTCATAAATTGCATAATGAACCATAACATCAAATTTCATAAAACAGGGATATGTTTAATACAGACTTACAGAAATCTCCAAATTTATGCATGCACACCTCTACGATGACTAGTCCTCCCAACCTTAGAATCCTCTTTATTTCCCAGGATTCACCCCCGAGAAGAGATCCTCCAAGAACAGACTAACCTCAATCTGTTCTGGAGCAGCTTATTTAAGCTGTGCTTTCCCCAAAGCCTGTTTCCAATTCTGCGTCCAGAATTTCAGGATGCTTTATTCCCGTTTAGCCTAGGCTTCCCATTTTGGGACTCTTTAAAGCTGCTTTAAGCTTTTCCTCAGCTTTTCCAGCTTTTTCTCACCTCTTCCCAACTACTCCTCTTCATTGGGGAGATTTAGATTTTTCCTCAAAAATCTAAATTAGAAATAATTTCTTTCAAGGATTTTTGAAAGATTTTGGGGAAAGTCTTTTCCTTTTCCATCACCTCATGGATTAGGCAGGTGATCTCACTTTCTCATCTGGTCATAGTGCATACACAATATTTTATTTATTTTTCATAAATAAATAGTTAACCACATCCACACAATAGTTATCCATTGGGGTCCACTCCCCTTTGGATTTATGTTCAAATGTCTCATTTGAAAAGCATAGAACTTGGGGGTGTTACAAATGAGGCGTCATATCACAATTATGCTCACTAGAAGTTCCAACATCAAAATCATCTATTTCTGTAGATCTCCAACAAGTCTTGGACAATCATTCCAAGATGTTTGAAACTCCCAAAGGACTCCCACCTATTCGTGATCATGATCATGCTATTCAATTGATTCCAGGAAGTGTTCCTCCAAACATCAGGCCTTATAGATATCCTTACTTCCAAAAGAGCGAAATTGAACGTATGATTGCAGAAATGTTAGAGGCGGGTATAATTCAACCTAGTCAAAGTTCTTTCTCTGCTCCTGTAGTATCGGTACACAAGAAGGATGGATCATGGCGAATGTGTCCGGATTATAGGGAGCTCAATAAGCTCACCATTAAAGATAAATTTCCCATTCCTGTGATTGATGAATTATTGGATGAATTACATGAAGCAATTTATTTTACCAAGTTGGATCTTCGTTCAGGATATCATCAAATTAGAATGAAGACTGAAGATATTCCAAAAACAACATTTCTAACTCATGAGGGTCATTATGAATTTTTGGTCATGCCTTTTGGCCTTACCAATGCACCTTCTACATTTCAAGGGTTGATGAATTCCATTTTCAAACCCTCCCTTAGAAAATTTGTGCTAGTTTTTTTTGATGATATACTAATCTACAACAAGTCTTGGAAGGATCATGTTGAACATGTTGACAAGGTGCTCAAACTATTGCAGGAGAAACAATTATATGCAAAAACATCCAAATGTTTCTTTGGAGTACAAGAGGTGGAATATCTGGGTCATATTGTATCTCACGAGGGTGTTAAATTAGACCCTAACAAAATTAAAGCTATTAAGGAATGGAAAGTCCCCACAACCATAAAGCAGTTGCGAGGATTTCTCGGGTTAACAGGGTATTATCGCAAGTTTGTTAAGAATTATGGGAGAATAGCAGCACCTCTAACAACATTATTGAAGAAATATGTATTTTCATGGACTCCTGAAGCAACTAAGGCCTTTGAACATCTTAAAGAGGCAATGTGCCTAGCACCGGTCTTAGCTACGCCAGACTTCACAAAAACCTTTATCGTGGAATGTGATGCCTCAGGAAATGGAATTGGTGCTGTTTTAATGCAGGAAGGAAGACCCATTGCTTTTGAAAGTCGTCCAATCAAAGGAAAGTATTTACAAAAACCTATTTATGAGAAGGAAATGTTAGCAATACTGCATGCACTAAAGAAATGGAGAACTTACGTAATGGGAAGACACTTCAAGGTAAAAACTGATCATGATAGTCTTAAACACTTTTTGGAACAAAGACTATCTTCAGAAGAGCAGCAAAAATGGGTCACAAAGATGTTGGCTTATGACTTTGAAATAATCTACAAAAAAGGAAAGCTTAATGTTGTTGCAGATGCACTCTCAAGAAAGAATGAAGAGGTGGAAGCATTGCTTTGTGCCATTTCTATTATCCAACCAAATTGGATAACTGAAGCAAGAGATGAATGGAATAAGGACAAAGATGTATGGACACTCATTCAAAAGTTGCAGCAAGATCCTAGTACATCCGATACATTTAGTTGGAAAAATGATTCCTTATGGTACAAAGATCGCTTATATCTTTGTAAGAATTCCCAACTAAAACAAAAGATTCTTTTGGAATTGCACACTTCTCCTTTAGGAGGACACTCAAGATTTTTAAAAATTTACCACAGGGTGAAGAAAGATTTTTTTTGGGATGGCCTTAAATCTGATATTCAAAAGTTTGTGGTGGAATGTTTGGTTTTCCAGCAAAATAAAGTTGAGACAATTAAGACCCCGGGTCTTCTACAACTTTTATCCATTCCAAGTCAACGTTGGGAGGAGATTTCAATGGATTTTATCACAGGTTTACCTAAGTCCAAAGGAAAGAGTGTCATCATGGTGGTAGTTGATAGACTTAACAAGTATGCACACTTTTGTGCATTATCTCATCCATTTAAAGCAAGTACAGTTGCTACTACATTTATGGACAGAATTCAAAAGCTACATGGAAGCCCAAGGGTTATTGTGAGCGACAGAGATCCCATTTTTACTGGAAATTTTTGGACGGAGTTATTTTCTTGTTTGGGTACTCAATTAGCTCATAGGTCATCTTATCATCCTCAATCTGATGGTCAAACTGAGATAGTAAATAAATGTTTGGAAGGATATCTTTGTTGTTTTGTATATAATAAACAAACACAATGTGTCAAGTGGTTACCTCTCGCTGAATGGTGGTATAACACTTCCTTCCATACTGCAGCAAAAATGACCCCATTTATGGCACTTTATGGATATCATCCACCATCCATCACATCATCTTTGAGGGAAAATTCAAAGGTTCAAGCAGTGGAAGATCACATCGAGCATCAGCAAGAAGTTCTCCAACTCTTAAAGGATAACCTGAATTTGGCACAAAATCAAATGAAACAACAGGAAAATCAACATCGCAGCGAGAGAAATTTTGATGTAGGAGAATGGGTATTTTTACGGCTACAACCATATAAACAAATGTCCCTCAAGAAAGCTAAGAAGGATAATAAATTATCGCCAAAGTACTATGGTCCTTACAAGGTGTTGCAAAAGATTGGTACTATGGCATACAAATTGGAGCTTCCTGCCTCTTCGCGAGTGCATCCAGTTTTCCATGTTTCATGCTTAAAGAAGGTTATAGGTGAAAATCTTCCATTTCAAACAATATTGCCAGAACTTGATGAGGAAGGAAAAATCATATTAGAACCTAAAGCGGTCATGGAAACAAGAACTCGACAACTACGGAATCGATCAATTTCAGAGTATCTCATCAAGTGGAAGAACTTACCCACTAAAGATTCTACATGAGAGGATGAGAAGTTTATACAGAAGCACCCAGAGCTACTCAAGTGTTGAGGACAACACTCTTTTGAAGGAGAGGGGCATGTTATGTCCCTATATTACTAGTATAGTCCCTTATTGTTATTAGTTTAACCCCCTTATTGTTATTATTGTACCGTTGTAATCCCCATTTTTTTATTATTGTGCCCTTAAATTATTATTGTTAGGTCGGCTAGGATTACATTGTGGCCCACTAGGATTACATTATGGTCACATGGACTCCTATATATAGAAAGGAGGTTTTGTAAATTGTATCATCCAAGAATTTTTCGTTTATGTAATGTATTGGAGGTTGCCCCCTCGAAGTGGCTTATTTCTAAGGCGTTGATATCTCTTTTGTTCTATTTTTGGAGCTGGTTACACAACATGAACTTGAATCCAAAAGGGAGTGGACCCCAATGGATAAGTATTGTATGGATGTAATTAACTTTTAATTATGGAAAATAAATGAAACAATTCTGTGCATATTGACCAAATGAGAATTATGAGATCACTTGCCAAATCCATGAGGTATGGAAAGAGGCTAAGACTTTCCCCAAAAATCTTTCCAAAATCCTTGAATGAAATTAATTCTAATTTAGATTTATGAGGAAAAATATAGATTTCCCCAATGAGGTGGAGAGTAGTTGGGAAGAGGTAAAAATCTGGAAAAGAAGAAAGCAGCTTTAAAAGTCCCTAAATAAGGAAAGCCTAGGCAAACAGGAATAAAAAAGTCATGTAATTCTGGACGCAAAATTAGAAACAGCCTTTGGGGAGCATAAGCTTAAAGGAGCTATTCCAGAACAGATTGAGGTTGGTCTGTCCTAGGAGATGATCTCAGCTCGGGGGTGAGTTTTGTGGATAAAAGAACTCTAAGGTTGGGAGAACTGGTCAATAGCAGAAGTGGTATGTCTAACATGCTTATGGATGGTTGAATTTGGTTGTTACTGTGTATTGTGATTAAATACATTACATGTTATTTTATTTAAATGTTGAAAATGATAGCCATACATTTATAGAATTGGTTATAGGAACTTAATCCTCTCCATTCTGTGTAGTTGTATGGATAGGAGTTAAGGGGAAAATCAACCAGAAGTTCTAAACCTGCTAAAGATTTAAATCTGGAGATTTATTTTACTCCCTTAATTTTATTATTGTATAGCTGTACTATAATGTTGTAGAAGAAGAAATCAAATTCTGTATTGAAATAGGAAAAATATAGAATCTGAGGCTGAAAAACCAGATATTAAAATTGAAGAGCTAAGTGAGTGAATACAGTACTGACATTGCAGAATTACTTTATTGACTTGCATATAGGTACATGATAATCATTTTAAAAAAGAGACAGAAGTCAATTATTATTAATTGCACTAGGAAGTAAATAATTCTCGTTGCATGAGTCAAAATATGAGATAGAATTGTACAGAAGTGAAGAAGGAAGAAAGAAAAAATGATAATTTAAATCATTTGCAAGACTGATATGAATAAGTATAATTGACCAATACAAGGCAAAGAATGAAATTCTAGTTTAATACATTCTCATATCATGAAACTATCTAGGATATATATATATATCTATATATATATATAGAACTAAATTGTTGTGCTAGAAATGAAATTTTTACAACAGAAATATAGATGTCATTGATATGTCCTTAATAAGAAAAGTGCTATAAATTCTACTTACTTGACAAGAAAGGTAAAACAGGTAATCAATCCATGAACAAAGAAATACTGTTATCTGAAATTATGTAATGGATTTCAGTTTAAATAGATTTCATTTTGTTACAACAAATGTAAACCAGGTATTCGGACAAAGTATTCACTTAAAATTTGTTAAGGGTTTTATTAATCTGTTTCCACTATTCCAATTGTACTCATAATGATAAGAAAGACTAAGTACAGAACCCCTTGTAATCCAGGAGTTAAATGAATAAGCACTCAGGTAGATATTATCACCTCTCCTAATCCTATACTGAAAGGAAAATTGTACTGGCCAGAATGTTATACCGAACTATTAAGCTAGTACACTGATTAAAAGTATATATATATATGTGTGTGTGTGTGTGTGTATATATATATAATTATTGGTATAGATACTACATAGAGAAAAGATATATATCGTACAGAAGCATATAGACACCATGAAAGAAAACAAAACAAATAGCAGAAAGAGAACTCAAACATTCTGCTTACATGTAGTCATGGAGAACATTAAAAATACCATAGTTTAAAATGTGTATAACTATCAAATGGAAACGCAGAATCAATATGGAAATAAATAACCAGGGCATGGCGACCATGGAAAACATGAGAAAACCCTACCTACTAATATGGAATAACTAAACTGAGCCTTAAAATGAGCTCGATAGGCCTCGCCGAGCGATGAAAATCCATGTGCATTAGCTCTAATGGAAAAGAATATTGTACAACCAGACTATTGTATAGAGTATCAATAGTATAAAGGCTAAGAAATGACGTTTAAACAGTCCCAATTACATATAGATGCACAGCGAGATTTATAAACTCTGCGCCACAACCCAACAACTCGAAGAAAAATCTCAGATGGAAAAATAAACTAGAACTAAAGCCGACCCATGCATATTGGAAGAGCGTACTAGAGAAATCGAAATTCTCTGCAATGAGAAGGAGAACCAACCTGAATACACACACGAAGAAAAACACCTTAGCTCGCAATTTTAATAGTTGATGAGAGCGTGGACAGGGAAACAATTGTGATGGTGGGAAGTAGTTAAGTTACCTATGGACACAAGAAACCCAACACAAGGTTAATATGGCAAAAATAAGCTAGTATAATTTATCAATAAAAATTAATAAACGCCATAACCATTTCATAAATTACCTTTGAAAAGAGGGCGTATGATGGTGTATGGGCAAGCCCCAACCTAGAAATGGGAAATGAACCAGGAGTAGTTAAATAAAAACAAAAAAAAAACTCAGGCGGCTTAATGATAGTCAACCGTAGTGGGAAAAAAAAAACCAATCGAAGCCTGAATATGAAATATGGCATTACCTCATGGAAAAAATTTACTTAAATAACTGTGAGGGGTTCACTATAACATGAATACGCTTAGACAGTGGAGCTAATCATATACATGACGAAGGATCAAAAGTCCAAACTTCTTCTGTGGAGAAAAAAAATAAAATCGTGAACATAGTAAGAGCTGTATACAACGGAGAGCACGAACAAATTCAAACTAGAGGTGGTGTTTTGAGAAGAGCGAGTTACCTGTGAACCTCGCTTCTGTGTGCCAAACGAGAAACTATGCATCTGCAAAGGTTCGATGGCAAGTCTGTCGATACCCTGCAAGGAAAACCCAGCCACGAAACTGGCAAGAACCAAATGGAGGTAGCAACAAGAGAAAATTCTCCATTAAGTAGACGTCAAACCCTAAGGCATCCAAACCATATAGATGGCACGATGTGGGAGATGCGTACTGAAATCTAGGGTTAATTCAATGGAAACTAGAGGTTGTAATGGCGGACTGATAGCATTTACGCATTCAAGCCCAGTAAACAAATGTGAAAACGACTTCCATGTACAAATCCTCAGCTCGAGAAGGGCAGCAGATGCGAGGTAAGGTTAACAAAGGGTTGGCGCTCAAAAGCTGTAGAAAAACGGTACATAAGAACAATTACATGTAGTTTAGAGTGAGACGAAATCTCCACGAGAGTCGACGCAATTAAATGAAACCGTCCTCTGGGTAAATATCTTGGGATCGTTACAAATCAATTCCAGATTTCATGTATCATCTCACCCAAGCCAGACGTGACAATCAGATATATATCGATTTAATGTGGTTCCAGGCCATATCAATATGGGTAAACCATATATTCATATACTCCACGTAATAATCCCATAAAACATTCCTGTTGAACTTAAATAAAAGTCGATCTCGCCATAGAAATTCAAATAGTAAAAGGGAATGCATGTTAAGTCTAAAGAAGTGATGAGTTCTATTAACATAGGTAAATGTGGTAAACCATTGTTTAAATACATGCAACCAAATACCAATGCAAAGGATGATATATATGTACTCTCATGCCACTATGATATGTACTTAAAAAGGGGAAAATCAAATTATGGTGCAAGTGTATATAATGATACAAAACGAAAAAAATTATAATCATATATCAAGCAAGGAAAAAAATTACATCGTGGGTGTAATTGGTAGTGAATGATGTCGTAGAGAAGTGAATATTCGAGCAAAAGTGGCATAGGAATATACCTTTTTCTATTATTAGTGTTTGGAAAAAAAAAAAAAATTGTGGTTAAATTGGGAGACATGACATAACCATTCCCACAACATAAATGATTTCTAGAAACCAAAAGAAATCTTTATTACCCCAAGTGAAAAAAAAAACCCTTGATGGTTTCCTATTGAATCTATATATTAATGAAACTTAATCACCCGATAATGGGCTATGGTACTAAACTATACAATTTATACATACGACATAAATGCATAAGATAAGTCACCCAAATAGGGTACACACCAATAGGGAACTTTTTCCCTATAAATCCATTTTTCCCTAGGAGTAACAATGAAGAATTACCCTATATTAAATAACTAGGAACATAAATTGAAACACGTTCCATCATTAAACCATAATCGAATAGTAAGGAGAACCCATGAGAAGTATGTTGAAAACCAACTTGTTGGCGTGATGGGTAGAAGTTATAAGTGGAATCTAACCTTGGTTTTTTTTTTTAAGCCAATCTAACATAGTATCATTATACATGTTGCCATTAATTGAAACATGGTAGTGATTCTCGTAAATTTCTAGATATAATAGGAGAACATAACTTGAGAAATGAAAATGAAACCCACGTAAAACAGTGAATTTATACCTGTAACTTGGAGAACCTTCATGTTTTGTTCCTGTAGAATTCACATGACGCCATTAGTACTTAGATAATGGACTAAATCACAATGTTTTAAGGAGAAAGATAAAATGAATAGAAACAAGGGAAGAAAATGAGTAATACAAATACATTCCACAACGGTTTGAACCCTGAGACAAATTCAGAAAAATTGTGGGTCGAACATGTTAGGGCCTCATAACCTTTTTGAAAATAAAAATGATGAAACCCTTATATAAATTATGTGAAATATCTGTTCAAGTAAGGACTAGCTCCACAAAGAAGTCCAACCAAACCCTACATTAGAAAGAAAGGACACCATAAGCCAGAAAAACTATGAAAGAGGATCACTACGTATTCAATTAACAAGGTAGCTAGAATAAACAAAATTTCGAGCCAAGAATTTGACAATAAGGCCAATCCTATTTTACCTATGACAAAACATTGCGTTATAAATACTCAAAGGTCTCAAATATAAGCATAACTTGTTTGAAACACATACTAATGCAGGATACTTGAAAACACCCTAACACAGTATAAGAAATAGGTTGAAACAAACCAGTGAAGTCAGAGCATGTTGAGCTCTTCCAAGCTACAAGGAAACGATAATCCATTTTAAAGTATTTCCACATACAATGTTTGATATTGACTCAAAACCGAAGAGGATGTATGCCTACCACGAAACCCTAATGGAAAGCATAGTTTCTAGTATATAAGAAATTATCATGGCAGGGATATTTAGGTAGGACACCACCCTACAGAGGAAAAAAGACCCAATGAGAAAGAAATAAACTCAAATCGTATTTTTAGTGTTGGAGATAGGAATCTCCATCATTGGATCGTTGAAACATAACTCCTCCAACCATACTATAATATTACTCACAATCACATGGAAATCACATGAACCATAAGGATGTTCCTACTTTCGGTTCAATCATGAAGCTCATAGACTTGGCCATCAAACCCTTAAGTCCCACATGTACTCCATGATTGAGGGATCCCTGTACAAAACTTCAAATGACACACATAAAATAACAATAGTCCATTATTATCACCTTCTAACTCCTTTTTTTCCTGAGCGCTAATGCATAGGAATGTATAAATATGAATGAAAATGAAATTGTATATAATTTCAATTGGCACTTTATTAGTAATTTAGGTCATAGAGTTTGGATTTAATCCCTTACTAAGGGAGTCTTGTTGAAGTTTAAGTTTAACGAAGAGCACGCCCTTTAGAAAAATTCTTATCCATCACTAAATTAAATACAGAAATCCATGATTATTTTATATGCACAAACCCTAAGTAGAATATTGAAAAAAATATGTGAAATCTAGGTGCCTGAAATATGGTATGAAATACAAATTTCAAATATGAGCTTGTAGGAACCACTGCACTGAAATTATAGCTATGTGAAAAATGGTGAATTACTTTAAGATTGGTATACTAATACTAGGTTGTATTGACTATAAGGTACTCGAGTGAAGTAGGGTTACAAAACAAAATGGAAGACGAAACCAACCCACTTATGATAGAAGGAGAAGGTATCAATGTCGAGTTAGGACGAGGAGATACTCCACCGCCATATTAACTTATGGAGACTATAAGAAGTTTACAACATAATCTGGTTTATCTCAATAGTAGTAATGAGTGGTTATTGAAGGCATGCAAAGAATATGGAATAATGACCATAGATCTAACTAAAAATTCAAGTCATAGGATAATAGAAACAACAATGGATAGAGGAAAAATTTAAACATTGAAAGGGAAAATTGTTGAGACCAAAATAGAAAACTATGATAGTGGAGATGATTCATGTAAAACTTATCCAAAATCCCAGAAAAGGAAACAGAAATATGATTGCAAGGGGACTTCAGAAAAACAAAACCCCCTACCTTTGATGGGGAAAATGAGGGAGATGGAGAACCATGATTTCTCAACATGACCAATTATTTCGAAGCTGATGAATATGAGATTAATTTTAAGGCCAAATTTCTCATTTATCAGCTACAGGGAAAGTATTCCCTTTGGTGGGAATAAGTCAAAAGTATGTATACATTGGAAAGAAATACAATTTCCTCGGAGGATTTCGAGAAATAATTCAAGTCTAGATACTTGAATGAATGATATTATGAGGATAAAGAAAGGAGTTTCATGAATTAAGAATAGGACATTTAACTATGAATGTGTTTGTCGCTAGATTCACAATTTTTTTGTGGTATGTTACTTATATTACGAACAAGGAAAATTTTAAGGATGGACATTTATATTAAAGTTTAAAAAATTGGAAAATCTTATTATTCCCCAATATGTGAATTGTAAAATTTTTGATGTTGTCTTTGTAAAATATTTAGTTTTCTAATCATTTTATATTAGTATATATAACTTTTTGGTGATTTCTAGGGTAAAATATTTTTATGCTATAAAATTTGGGCGAATAAATTTAAAAAAAAAAGGAATTGGCGAATCTTTTTTTTGGAAAAAACATGGAAAATTAGCCCACCTGCGAATTCTAGCCCCTAAAATTTTCCATGATTATGGAAGGGAATGCCAACGTGTTATATTTTTTAATTTCATACTAGTCCCTTACAAAGAAAGGGTTGAGTTTGAAAATCCTAAAATAATGGATGAATACGTAAGAAAAGAAATATTGTGTTATAAGCAGTTTAAAAATAAATGGAAAGGATCAAAACTTTGGAAAATTAAGGAGAAAAATAAACTTACAATGGGGAAAAAAGGACTGAGAAACCTGGAGACCTTAAATTTTTTAGAAAATACTACCAACTAAATAAATTTAACAAAGGGAATTTATCCTTGCCAAGGCAATCTGAAACTATGTCCAAGCCCATGGATCTGAACAATAAAGATATAGGTGGGGTAAAAGAGAGAGATCCACTGAACTGTTAAGGCTATGAGGAACCTCATTTGTTGAGGGATTTCTCGTATAAATGAGGTCCATTAAAAACAGCTAGGGTATCCATGAGGAAACAACAATGAATGATATTGTTAGAAACATTCCAAGGGTAAGTGTTGCACTGGAGGATAGAAAAGTGGAGCACGAGTCCACTATGACCAAGATAGAAGGTACCATTTTTATTTTTTATTAATTGATATCAGGGTTAGCTTAAGTTATATTAGTCCTCAAAGTGTGGAAAATGTAAGCTAAAAACTCAAAAAATAAAAAATGCATGGTTGGTACAAATATAAAATAGCACAAAAAGAAAACTAGTTATCTAGGTAAGATAGTGTCGCGTAGATTTAAACATCTATCCCATTGAAGTAAATTTAAATGTACTTCCATTAGGGTTGTGTGATGTGTTAATAAGCATGGATTGGCTGGAAAAATATAGGGCAATAAGAAACTATTTATAAAAAATGGTTAGTTGTGTAAATCAAGAGGGACAAAAAGAAATGATAAAAGGCATACAAAAACTAATTTCAGTTAGAGAGATCTGAGCATTAAAACTGAAAAACAGTGCCATATAAGGGTCATAATTATTCGCAGTGCATTTTGAATAAAATAAAAAAAAAAACATTAAAACCATGACTAGATGAATTAGAAATTATCAAGTATTTTAAGGATATTTTTAGTGAAGAGATTGAAGGTTTACCTCCCTCTAGAGACACAGATTTCTCCATTTTAGTAGAAAACCCTGTGTCTAAAGCGCCTTATCAAATTACTATGCCATAATTACTTGAATTGAATATGTAGTTACAATAACTATTCGATAAAGGCTACATGATACCCAATGTCTCACCATGGGGGGAGGCTATGTTATTTGTGAAGAAGAAGGATGGAACATGCATAATGTGCATATATTACTGACAATTAAATAAATTTACCATTAAAAGCAACTACCCGCTACATCGTATTGATGATCTATTCAATCAGGTAAGAGGGGAAACCATATTCTCAAAAAATTATTTAAGGACCGAGTATCATCAATTAAGAATAAAGGATGAAGACGTTCATAAAACAAATTTTCGACCCACATATGGTCACTACGATTTTGTATTGTTACAGTTCGATTTTACTAATGCACCAAAAAATTTATGTGCTTAATGAATAATCTGATTAGTAAGTACCTTGAAAAATTTGTGTTGGTATTCATAGATGACATTATGGTGTATTCCAAAAGAAAAGTAGAGCTTAAATTAAATTTTATTTTAGTGCTACAAACAATATGAGAATGTCAATTATATGCTAATTTTATCAAATTTTAGTTTTACAAGGATAAAATACAATATTTGGGCCATCTGATTTCAAAAAAGGGACTGTCTATTTATCATGAGAAGGTTAGGGGCATTTTTAACTAGCACATAATTAAGGATGTGTCATATGTCCAATCATTTATGTGAGTTATAGGACACTACAAAAGATCTCTTGAAGGGTTCTCTAAACTTTACTACCCTATCACTTCCTTACAAAAGAAGGGAAAAAAATTTGAGTGGAAAACCAAGTGTCAAGAAATTTTTAACTAATTAAAACGATTATTAAAAATAACACCTATTTTGAAAATTATAAATATGGAAAAGGAATTTTTTGTATGTATTGATCCTTGTTTGGATGGTTTAGGTGGAGCATTGATGGAGGAAAATTCAGTAGTGACCTATGAGTCTATGAAACTAAAACTAAATGAAAATAAATATGCAGTGTGTGATTTAGAAGAAGATGTTATAATACACGCTTTAAGGATTTGGAGACGCTACCTATTGGGATTTTGTTTTATCTCAGTAACATATCATATTAGCTTAAAGTATATTTTCAACCAACCAAATATTAATCCTAGACAAGCTAGGTTGATGACATTCCTTACTAAATTTGAATTTGACATCAAACACATTAAAGGGATACAAAATAAAATAGAAGATGATTTGAGTAGATATGCACATTCTCTAATAAAAATATCCATTATCAAGGTCAATACATATTTTATTGAGAAAATATGAAACTAAAAATAGGAAGATTATAACTATTTGGAAATTCAACAAAAATTGCAACAATTAGATATTCCATGTTATGATGAAAATATAGAAAAAGTTGTTAACCTACAGAACGTGCTCTAAAATAGTTAATATTAGATGAATATCATAAAAAATCATATGTTGGACACCCTATATACTAAATGATGATTTATATCATATATGAGGAAGAAATTTAATGGCCTAACATGGAAGAGGATGCAGAAGAATATTTGTCTAAAGATTTAGAACTTCAACAAGTGAAGCTAGAACACCAACACCCAATAGGACTGACGAACCTACTACCCATTCCCAAATAAAAATGGGAAGTGATTTCACTGGACTGTATTATAAGATTTCTAAAAACAAGACGAAAACATGAATCCATCATGGTTGTAGTGGACAGACTAAGAAAGGCAGAATATTTATTACTTGTAATCTCTACCTATGGAACAACTCAGATTGCAATTTTTTTTATGAGATAGATCTTTTGATTGCATGGAATACCAAAAAGAGTAGTGTCTGAACATAGATGCTAAATTCACTTTCAAATCCTGGAATTTTTTTTTTGGATGAAAGGGGGCATAAATAAATTTTATCACTACATATCACCCCCAAACGCATGGAGAAAAGGAGAAGACTGACCATATTTTAGAGGACATGTTAAGAATATATGTCATGGACAAAGCTACTAAATGGGAGATTTACTACACTTAGTAGAATTTTCCAATAACAAAAATGATCAAGCTACGATAAAAATGAGTTATTTTGAAGCTTTGTATGGCATAAAATTCCATACACCTCTTAGCTGGAGTCAACTAGAAGACAAGCTAATTTTGGGTCCCAATGTGATGCAAGGGCATTCGGACTTAGCTAGTAATGTGATTTTACGTTCACATGTTGTGGCTAACATGAGGTGGATAAACATTGGCCATTAGTATTTCACTTAGTTTTAAATAAGAGAAGTTTGTTTGTTTGGGTTTGCTAAATTAATTAGAAAATAAAATAGAAATTGGTTTCTCCCTGCAAGGAGATTGAGCCAAGTAGGATAAGAGATTAGAAATAGGGAAGCATTTTTTTGTTAGGAGTGGTTCAACCGAAATCTATTTTAGGCAAGAAGGACTGCTTCATATATATATATATATATGCGATAGGTGTGCGAGAGGTGAGAGAAAAGAGAGTATAAACAATTGTAATAACCAACCAATGAAGGGCTTGGCTCTATAAATTCCTTTATTATTAATTTTCAATTGTTTTGTATTGATCAGGATCTCAGTTCAAACTATTTGTTTAAACTCTATTGAATCACATATAAATTAAGTTATATAGCAAAAAGACAATCGGATTGTAGGCGAGACGAGGTGTAGATATGAAACTGATTGACGAGAGAGATATCATTATAGTATAACTCTAGCGCATAGTGCACAAAATCAGGTTTAATGTTAAAGAGTTGTGAGTTAAATTTTTTGACCTACGAGTGAAGTGAAGAATTGGAGGTACAATGTGGATTATTGGATCTAGGACTGAAATAACAGTGGATATTGTAGCGCCGTGGAACAACTTCACAATTCACAAAGTTTAGAAGATAAGCATTAAGGCATCGCAAAGTAAACAAATTTGTTTTGAATGTGAAAAGGGGAGGATGCGTGTTGGCTCAACGTAGTTTCAGACTTCGCAAGGATTAAAGTTAATTGAAAACTGTGCGATTTGTGATCACTGGTGATTGGTTAGGCTCATAGTGGGACCCTCCAGTAAGGAATTCCGCGCATATGATTTGATTTGGATTATGTGTTTTTTAAGTTTTTTTGTTGATTGCGCCATACATATGTATGATTAACGAGCTCGAATTTAAAACAAAACCACTGCGGGTAATAAGGTAGTGTAGAGTGTAAACTCTAGAGGTTCTACGCATACTCTGATATTTTGTAGCTATTCTTCATCATTTGGTATCAGAGCAGACTTGATTATGTTCTTCATAGTTGGAGCAAATATGCCACCCATGAGAGGAGCTTTCATAGGTCATGGAAGACCGAAAGCTAATGCAATTCTGCTGAATGAAATTCAACATATTCGTACAAGAATGGAGACAGTATAATTTGCTTAGAGGAGAGCACCTGAAGAAGAAGATGCCAGCGGAGGAGAGGAAACTTTTGAGGAAGAAGAAGAAGTAGAAGATGACGCAGCTAAAATGATAAATTTTTTTGTTAAGGAAAATGGAAGAACAAAGGTGGATGTACCTTTGTATGAGGGAAATCTCAATATGGAGGAGTTAATGGGCTGGATCATTTCATTAGACAATTAATTTGAATTTGAAGAAGTTGAAGACAAAAGGAAAGTGAAGTTTGAAGCTACCAGACTAAAGGGTCATGCAATTATCTGCTGGGAGGAGTTACAAGTATCCACGCAGAGAAAATGAAATCCCAAAATCAAGCAATGGGACAAAATAGTAAGAAAATTAAAAAGTAAGTTCCTGTCCAAGGATTATCAATTAAATATTTTTAAGCAATTACCGAATTGGAAACAAAAGGGAATGACAGTGAAAGAATATAAAGAGGAATTTTATAATCTGAATATCAGAGCTGGACATGTAGAGGATGATGTTGAGGAAGTAGCCAGGTATATAAATGGCTTGAGGTATGATATCCAAGATGAGACTAGTCTCTTAAATATGAAGACAATTGAAGATGCTTACCAGGCAGCCTTAAAATAAGAAGAGAAGATACAGAGAAAGAAAATTCATAGGAATCGAGGAAAGAGTTCAGCAAGGGGAAGAGGAACATTCAAACCCATATTTCAACATTCCCAAAATGAATCAGGAGGATCGAGTAGCAGATTACCATAGAGAGGATACTATGGTCGAGGAAGGTTTGTACCTAGAGGTATAGGCCGAGGAAGAGATACTCGGTGCTTTACATGTGGTGAGTGGGGACATGGATCATGGGACCATCCTCATAATAAGTTAATAACCCAAAGAAATGTGAATGTTGCTGAAACAAACGAAGAAATTCCTCATATTACAGGTAAAGAGGAACCACCTGAAGCAGGAGAATCCTTGTTATTGAAAAGGGTATTTCTTAAAGCATAAAAAGAAGCAGGAGAACCAACTCAAGGGAAGAATCTATTCAGGACTATATGCATGTCCAAAGGTAAATGTTGCAGAGTGGTAATTGAAAGTAGAAGCACTGATAACCTTGTTTCTATAGAGATGGTGGACAAGTTAGGATTGGTAAAAATAGTACACCCTACTCCTTATAAGGTATCATGGCTAGAAAAAGGACATCATATTACTGTGACAGAACAATGTAAGGTAGAGATCTAGATTGGTACTGACAAGGATGTTATATTATGTGATGTAATTTCGATGGATATATGAAACATATTGCTAGGAAGACCTTAGAAATTTGATCGAAAATCCATCCATGATGGCAGAAGAAACACTTATACTCTAGAGAAGGATGGAAAAAAACACATACTACTACCATTGAAGGACACAGCTAACAAAGAAACACCTGGAAATAGTGTTATGCTAATGAGTGGGAAATAATTGTTGCAAGAAGTCGAGAAGGATGAGGAGATGCATTTTTTGTTATAGGAAGACCCAAGGTAATTATAACTTCCACAAATTTAGAAGAGTTATCTGAAGAAATATGAAATCTATTGAATGATTTTTCTGATATTATTTTGGATGAGTTTCCAAATTCATTGCCATCAATCAGGAGTATTAGTCATCACATTGATTTAATACCTAGAGAAATTTTGTCAAATAAAGCAGAATACAGGTTACCTCCTCAAGAAAATGCAGAAGTTGGAAGAGATGTGCAACAGTTGATGGATAAAAAATAATTAATAGAAAGCCTTAGCCCATGTGTTGTACCAACAATACTCAATCCAAAGAAAGGAGGTGAATGGTGCATGTTCCTAGATTCTAGAGCCATAAATAAAATCACCATTAGGTATCATTTTCCTTTACCACGAATGGATGATTTAATGGATTGCTTGAGTGGATCATAATATTTTACTAGGAAGAGTGGTTATCATCAGATAAGGATTAGAGAAGGGGATGAGTGGAAGACTTCCTTAAAAACAAATAGTGTTTTATATGAATGGTTAGTGACGCATTTTGGGCTCACTAATGCACCCAACACATTCATGATATTAATGATTGAAGTCTTGAAGGAATATGCAGGCAAGTTTGTAATTAATTATCTTGATGATATTCTAATTTTCAATCGAAGCAAAGAAGAGCATTTTGAGTGCATTAAATTGGCTCTAAAAAATTTGCAGAAAGATAAGATGCTAATAAATTTGAAGAAATTCAGTTTAATGAAGGAACCGCTAGTCTAGTTGGGATTTGTAGTTTCCAAGGAAGGATTGAAAATGGATCCAGAAAAATTCCAAGAAATTTTGAATTGGCCAAATCCAAGAAACATATTTGAGGTAAGAAGCTTTCACGATCTTGCAAGTTTCTATAGAAAACTTATCAGAAGCTTTAGTTATATTTGTGAAACCATGATTGAAACAATCAAGGACACTAATCAACCATTCAAGTGGACAGAAGCAATAGACTGAAACATTAAGTTCCTGAAGAAGAAAATTACAGAAAAACCAGTTTTAGATTTGCCATATTTTGAAAAAGATTTCCAAGTTGAAACTGATGCTAGTGGAGTTTGAATTGGAGTAGTTTTAAGTCAAGAACAAAGGCCAATAGCATAATTCAGTGAGAAACTGAATGAAGCTAAGAAGAAATAATCATCTTATGACAAAGAGTTTTATGTTGTTGTGCAAGCCTTGAAAAAATGGAGACATTATTTGTTACGAAAAGAGTTTTTCTTATATTCTCATAACCATGGGTTACAGTTTATAAACAACCAGAAAAAATTGAACAAGAAACATGCCAAATGGGTAAATTTTTTGTAGAGTTCTACTTTTGTGATTAAGAATATAAGTGGTAAGTTGAATAAAGCTGCTGATGCTTTGAGAAGAGTGAATTTAATCATGAAATAATTACAAGTTGGTGTTGTAGGATTTGAAGAAGTGGTTGACATGTATAAGGAAGATGCATAATTTAAGGAAATTTATGCAGTTGTGAAAAACCCAATAGTTCATAATAGAAGCCAATGGTTGGATTATCTTATCCAAGGAGGTTTACTATTCAAAAGAAATAAGTTGTGCATTTGCAAATGTTCTATGAGGGAAAAAATAATTAAGGAGAAACACAGTGGAGGCTTATCTGGAAACTTTGGAAAAGACAAGACTTTTTCTCAGCTAAATGATTTTTACTACTAGCCAAAGATGCAAACTGATGTTAAGATATTTGTTAAGAAATGCAGGATTTTTTATCATGCTAAAGGGAGAAGTCCACATAAAGGATTGTATCATCCATTTCCAATACCAAATCGACCATGGGATGCAGTTAGTATGGATTTTGTTTTGGGTTTGCCAAAAACTCAAAGAGGAAATGACTCCATTTATGTTGAGGTGGATAGGTTTTCTAAAATGGTTCATTTCATTGTATGCATGAAAAGTAGTGATGCGACACATATTTCTAATCTATTTTTTTCAGAAGTTTTAAGGTTACATGGATTTCCTGTGAGTATTGTGTCTGACAGGGATACCAAGTTTGTTGGACATTTCTAGAGAACTCTATGGAAAAAACTAGATACCAACCTTAATTTCACTTTAGTTTATCACCCTCAAACAGATGGAAAGACCGAGGTAGTGAATAGAAGCTTAAGAAATATATTGAGGAGCTTAGTGTATAAAAATCCTAAGCATTGGGATTTAGCACTTTCTTAGGCTGATTTTTCTTATAATGATACTCCCAATCGAAGTACTCGGATGAGTCCATTCTAGATTGTTTATGAAGTGAATGCAAGAGGTGTGTATGAGCTAGGAAATTTAGGAAAAAAAGAGATAAGGAGTGCAAAATATGAAGAATTTGCATAATAGATGCAGAAACTATAGGAAGATGTCAAATATAGATTGCAGGAAAGCAGTGGAAAATAAAAATAGAGAGTTGATATGAAGAGGAAAGAAATATAATTCCAAGTAAGTGACCTAGTCATGGTGTACCTGAGAAAATAAATATTTCCTGTTAGGACTTACAACAAATTAAAGATGAAAAAGATAGGACCACGGACAATTTTGAGGAAATTTTGTTCAAATGCATATGAGATTGAATTTCCAGAAGGAATTGGAATATCACCTATCTTTAATGTTGCAGATTTGTACCTATAAAAAGGAAAAAAGGAAGAGCTACAAGAAGACTCTATAAAAGTGGAAGACCCGACTTTGAACTCGAAGGAACAAATGCCAAAGACAGAAAATAAAGAAGTGGAAGAAATTTTGGAGAAAAGAGCAGCAAAGAAGACCAGAGGAGAAAATTACTATCAATATCTAGTCAAATGGAAAGGACACCCTGTGGAAGATGACAGTTAAATGACACCAACAAAGTTACAAAAGTTTAGTATAGATCAGAAAGCATTGATGGATCAACCTTTTCTTCCCCGGGAGTCTAATGCAGAAGAATCCAAACTTACCCAACAATATGATTGTATGTTCACATATTGTGGCTAACATGAGGTGGATAAACATTGGCCATTAATATTTTACTTAGTTTTAAATGAGAGATGTTAGTTTGTTTGGGTTTTCTAATTTAATTAGGAAATAAAATAGAAATTGGTTTCTCCCTACGAGAAGATTGAGCCAAGTAGGATAAGAGCTTAGAAATAGGGAATAATTTATTTTCTAAGAGTGGTTCAACGAAAATATATTTTAGGTGACAAGGACTGATTCATATAGATATATATATATGCATGAGATAGGTGAGAGAGGGAGAGCAGAATGTGAGAAAAAGTGAGACAGTGTGAAATAGGTGTTGGAGAGGTGAGAGCAAAGAGAGCATAAACAATTATAATAACCAGCCGATCAAGGGCTTGGCTCTCTAATTTCCTTTATTATTAATTTTCAAGTGTTTTGTATTGATCAGGCTCTCTATTCAAACTATTTGTTTAAAATCTGTTGAATCGCATATACATTAAGTTATACAACAAAAATACGATTGGATTGTAGGCACGACAAGGCGTACACCTAAACCCGATTGACGGGAGAGATCTCAGCACGGTTTAACTCTAGCGCACATCGCACAGAATCAGGTTTAACATTAAAGAGTCGCGAGTTAAATTTTTTGACTTTCAGGCGAAGTGAAGAGTTAGAGGCACAACGTGGATCGTTGGATCCAGGACTAAAACAACGATGGAGATCGTAGCACCAGGGAGAAACTTTGCAATTTTCAAAGTTTAGAAGATAAGCATTAAGGCATCATAAAGTAAACGAATTTGTTTCCAATGTGAAAAGGGGAGGACATGTGTTGGCTCAACGCAGTTTCGCACTTCGAAAGGATTAAAGTTAATTGCAAACTGTGTGATTTGCAATCACTGGTGATTAGTCAGGCTCATCATGGGACCCTCCGTTAAGGAATTCCGCGCATATGATTTGATTTTGGTTATATGTGTTGTTTAAGTTTTGTTTTTTATCACACCATACATATGTATGATTAACGAGCCCGAATTAAAACAAAACCACCGCGGGTAAAAATGTTGTGTAGAGTGTAAATTCTAAACATTCCGCGCATACTCTGATATTTATGCAGCTAGTCTACATCACAATGTGTTACAAGAAATGGAGCATGTGGTGTAAAAAAATCGATAAAACATAAAAAATTCATAAGATAGACATAAATATTATGCTGATAAAAATGAACCCACAAGGAATTTATGATTGGATATTATGTAAACATAAGAGTTAAACCCATAAAAGAAATTTAATAATGGTAACCTATACTAAACCATGATTCTGTGGGCCTTTTGAGATTTGAGAGGGAGTGGGATGAGTGGCATATTATCTACCATTTCCCAACCATTTAAAAGTACACAATTTTTTTCATGTATCTTTTAGAAAAAAAAATGTCTATGATAATTATCAAATCATTGATTGGAACTTGATACAGGTGGAACCAGAAGGAGATTTCTTGGCAAAAAATAATTCGAATACTATATTAGAGAAAGACATTTCTCCAGAATCAAGGCATCACTAAGGTTAAAGTGTCATGAAAGCACTTTACACCTGAAGAGGGCACTTTGTAGATGGAGAAAAAAAATCAGGTGGGTTTTCGAACACTATTCCAAAAGGTAGGAAATTGGACATTGAATATCAAGGATGACGTTGAATAAAACCAGGGGAAATATATAATACCCCTTCATTTTTTTCTATAATTATGAGTCACTATTTTTATGCATTGACTATTGTTAGATTTTATTGACACGGAAACCATGTTGGACTTCATGGAACTAATGTGATCACTAAAATTATGGTGATGTGATTAATATTTTTTTATTAATGCATAAAATGTTGGAATTACATGGGAAAGAAGCACTATAGTTAGAATATTATTGCCAGATTCTAAACAACCCTTGGTGTTTAAATTATTGATAAGTATTCCCTTAAATATCTCCTAAAAATCCCTAGGGGGAAAATAGACAAGATTTAATATGATGGTAGAGAAGAATATATTAATGAATTTAGTTTTAGAAAGACACTAAGTCCGTGTGGAATAAAGTGTTGCCGGCGAAAAATACAGGTTTAAAGGAAAAGGAAGAACTTTTTTTTTGAAAAAAAAAATCCCGTTGGTAGACCCAAAAACCGAATGCTGCTAAATATATGGTAGGAACTAATGGGTTTTTTTGTTCCTTTGGCAAGTATATCTTATCATGGTGGAGAACTAGTGGATTCAGTTCATGGTCTCGAGGAACCTGATTATTTCCCAAGTAGTTTTCTCAAGTAGAAATTCTATTTAGGATTTTGATATCTTTTCTATTGAGTTATTTCATATTTTACATATATGATTCTTATGTTAAATTCTGGATGAGTGAGAACTATTTCGTTAAATTGTGCACTATTGCATTGGTGAGAAACAAATAATTAGTCTCTCATCCTAAACTAAATTACATCTTCATGAGATTTATATTCATATTTAAGGATGATATTTTGGCCATATAAGTAGGCACATGCATTCTAAAAGTATGAGAAATTCAACATAATACTTGATGAAGGATAGGCATGATTTAAGGATGCAACTTAGATATGATATAGGTATGTAGAATTATTATTTTAAAAAAATTTAGTTATTTTTTTTTTACAATCAAGCACAGTACTAATGTTAATATTGAAGTTCATTTTAAAATTTGGATCTGTATATAACATGCTCATGTTGTGTTCATTTTCTGCTTAAAGTGAAACAACTCTTATGTGCTCACATAAGGGTAAATATTAATATAAATACCATGAGGTATGTAGAGTACGTAAGTACCTATAAGGGTATATACATAGGAAGATAATTTCTTCAGGAGAAGAAGAGGGAATTCAATATTGATAAAATAATACTACGCTTTTTTGCTAGAAGTCTAAGGAAAAAAAAAACTAAAATAGGGAATCCATACCCGACATGTGCTTATTTAGAAAATACATTGTGTGAGAAATGCGTAATATACCCTGCTGCGATATATATGTAATTAATATATAAATATTAAGGAAACCCCATCGGAAAATCATGCACAAAAACCCTCAACGAAGTCTCAATAAGTTCAAGGAACCCAATAGATCATATGCATACCATGACCGCTAACACAACGGAAAGAAACCATGGAAATTGAAAATCATATGTTATGACCTGAGGATTTTTCAGTTAATGGATCATTTAATAGACCTAGGTAGCTAAGTTGTAGTTAGAGGATGGAATAGAAATAGTTAAATACATGGTTATACATAGAAACTAACCACAAATAGAGTATGGACACTAATCCTAATATAGAGATAGGAAAATTCATTTTTTTAAAACAAAACCTGAAGTAAATAATATTACATGTGCAAAAATAGAGGCCAAGCTATACCAAATAATTCCATCTTGAAGCGGTAATCTTCATACATAAATGTAGACCACAACTAATGAAGGGAAAAATTGTGGGCATGTTGTAACAAATTTAGTTAAGAGATTATTTATCCAATAGCAAGTAAAAAAAAATATCCTAGGTTAAACCCTATGGAAATGCATAAACAGGTATAGAGAATAATGCATGATATAGACAGGTATAGAGAATAATGCATGATATAGTAGGGAAAATCCTTAAATTTAGTCGTGAAAAAATACAAGAAAACAAATACAAGAAAATAAAGTAAGCATTCCCAGAACATACATTATTTTAGGAAACCAAAAGATAGCTTTAGAAATCCAAGTGAAGAAAAATAACCCTTGGGGGTTTCTAATTCAATGTATATATTAATGACACTTCACCCCGTAAGACGATCTGGTACTAAATTTATACATATGATATAAATGAATATCAGAGTATAAATGCATATCAGAGGTCACCCAAATAGGGTACGCATCAACAGGTCGATTTTTTCCCATAAATCCATTTCTCCCTGGGAGTGACACGCAACAACTGCCCTATATTAAATAACCAGGAACAAAAATTGACACCCGTTTGATCATTGTGCGAAAACCAAATAGTAAGGAGAGCCCATGAGAAGTATGTTGAAGAACGACTTGTAGGCATGATGAACACATGTTAGAAGTGGAATTCGGACACAATTTTTTATGAAGAAAATATGACATAGCATCACTATAGTTGTTTCCATTTATTCAAACAGGGTAGTGAGTCCCGAAAAATTCTGGATGTAATAGCATAACATGAATTAAAAAGAAAGGAAACCCATTTAAAAAGGTTATATTATACCTATAACTTGGAGAACGATGGTGTTTTTTTAATGTAGAATTCACATGAGACCATTAGTACCTAGAGAATAAAAAAACTCATAGTGTCATAAAGGGAATGGTAAAATTCATATCAACAAGGGAATAAAATGACGAAAATGAATACATTCAATAAGGGTTTGAACCATCAGAGAAATTCAGAAAAATCATGGGTCGAAATTGCTAAGGCCTCATAACTATTTCGAAAACAAAAATGGCAAAACTCTGGAATAAATTACAAGAAGTCTCCGCTCATGTAAGGTCGAACTCCACAAATCAATCTAACCAAACTGTGCATTGTAAATAAATGGAACCATAAGCCATAAAACAAATGAAAGAGGAGCATCGAGTATTCATTTAATGAGGTAGATAGCAGAAACAAAATTTTGAGACAGGAATTTCACAATAAGGGGAAAAAACCCATTTTACCTATGAGAAAATACCGTGTTAGAAATGCTTAAAGGTCTAGGAGATAAGCATAACTAGGGTCAAACGCACAGTGATGCACCGCACCTGAAAACACCCTAACTCAATATAAGAAATAGGTTGAATCAAACCAAAAGAATTCAAAGCGGTTAGAGCATGTTGAGATCTTCCAAACTTCAAGGCAACGAGAATCCATTTTAAATTCTTACCACGCATAATGTCGGAGATTGACCCGAAGCCGAAGAGGAGGTGTGTATTCCATGGAACCCTGATGGAAAACACATCTAGTATACCAGAAATTCCCATGCCGATACTCTTCAAGCACGACACCACCACAAAGAAGGAAACTCAAATCCTAGGGTTAGGGTTGGAGAGAGGAATCTCCACCGTTGGATCGTTGAAACACATTTCCACCATCCATATTACCATAGTAGTGGAAATACCATGGAAATCACGTGAACCATGAGGACGTGGCTACCTTCGGTTCGATCACGAAACTCAAGCACTTGGCCATCGAACCCTTAAGTTCCACATGTATTCCACGATGGAGGGAGACAGGTACAGAACTTTAAATGACACACATAAAATACCAAGGCTCGAGTAATATCACCGTCTATAACCTTTATTTATTTCCTAAGCGCTAATGGATAGCCGTGTATATTTGAATCAAAACAAAATTGTATATAATTTCAATTGGCACTTCAGTAGTAATATGGATCATGGAGTTTGGATTGACACCCTTAGTAAGGGAGTCTTGTTGAACTTGTACTTTAACTAAGAGCACACCATTTAGAAAAATCCATGTCCATGAGTATTTTGAATACACAAATCCATGAAAAAAAATGAAATGGAGGTAAGTGAAAATGTGTATAAAAAAATTAAATGTTTAAAAATTGAAGTAATTAAAAGTAAAAAAATAATTTATTTCTTAATCACTGGGTTTTAATGGGAAAGAAATACAATATCACTTGCATTTATGTTGAGGGATATATATTGAAGAAAAAAGACATAATATATTGGAAGATAAATAAGAGTAAATAATTTTATATTGGCATGTATAAAAAATGGAGTATAGAGTTGATAAAAAAATATAAAAGAATGTTAACATTAAGTTAATAAAAAAATATAAAAAGACATAACAAAATCTTCGTGAAAAAATAGATATCTACAATATATAAGTTTTTAAAAATAAGACGGTGTATTGAGATAATATTGATAACAAATTAAATGATATGATTTTTAGAAATATTTAGAAATATATAAAATTAAAACTATTATTTAATATGTGATAAACACGTAATTACTTAAAAAAAACATTCAATATAGATTATAAAATATTATACTAAGCAAAGTTTAGTAATATTAATATTTATGATTCATGAATAAAATAGTTCCTATGTTAATTAAAATATAATATTTCAATTTGATATATAGCAATTGAAAAAAGAACTTATTATTATTAAAATATTTTGCAAAATTTCAATTGGCTTTATTATTTTATACTACGGGGCCCCAAAGCCCGGCGTTGTCGAAAAGATTTTATTGTCAACGTGAGCAGCTTGGATCATTGTTCCTCTTCAGGAATCATCCCAAATAAGTAAGTTAACACGCAACCAATGACGACTACATCATTTTCTTATCAACGATATTGTTGAAAAGATACCAAAGTCTCTGTAAATGCGAGTATGAGTATTTAGCAAGGCATGCAAGAAATTGGGCCAATAATGAAGTGGTGACGGCTGTACAGGGCCAGTCATTATTCAGTTATAATTAAAATCTACATCCAGTGATTTGTGGTTGACAAATTTTGTTTGCACCAAACCCCTATCCAATCCATTTTGTCACCTTCCCTGATCGTCCATGAAATCCGAGTAGTGAATGATGAGTGACCCACCAAATTTTGATAACTTATCAATTCGTCCATGGGCCTGAAAGCTATGCTGACAGATAGTGAACTCGATAATGGAGTCGAACTTGTAATTATAAAAGTATCACTCTGTCATGCAGACAGATAGTGAACTCGATAATGGAGTCGAACATTGTGAACTCAACTTGCATCTCTAATCCAAGATTCTCCATTACTAACTCTGACTAGAGGTGGAGCCTTCTTTTATTTTAATAACACTAGAGGTGGAGCCTTTCAAGGGCCGCTATTTTCGACAAAATCTGGCTACTATATACAATAGGTTATAAACAATTGAGATTTTACTGCACACCTCTGCTGCCAGATTGAGACTACTACTTGCACGTACGTGGAATGAAATTGTTTATATGATGTTTATGACAATCATTGTTTACATGATGTTTTTGAGATTCTCAACGAGTTCAATTATTATAGGTGCTTATAAAAGAAATGACTAGTTTATAGTATCTTTAAATTACATTTTCTTAATCATAAGAATATTGTTTATAAGCTTATTGTTTAATGATGTTAGAATAAATCCTCATAGTTAAATAATTTTAAGTTCTATTTTAAAATCAAGTAGTTTGAATTTAGCTATTATTTATATTAATTTAATATATAAAACAGAAAAACATTAAATCTTAAATCCAATACTTGAAACAACATATTATTCAAGTTGTAATTTTTAATAAAAAATAAATATAATATAATTGTCATCCAATACTTATTCAACTTGTAGTTTAAATTATTTTTTAATGATCGAATATTTTATATTATGTACCCAACCAAGGAAAAAATTATCATGGATGACAAACAATTGTGATCATGGCCCCCTGGCACTATAATACAATTAAGTATTTCTGAAGTATAATATTTGATCACATGGATAAGGATGTAATTTGCTGGTTGTTCACAAAGATTATAATATTAAGGGTAAGTAATAAATTTAAACTAATATGATTTTACATTAATTTATTTGAATTTATATTAAAAAAATCATATTAATTTATTTGAATTTAAATTAAAAATTGTATTTATTTTAGTTTTCAATATTTATTTTAGTGAATAATTTTTAATAAAAATATGTGATTATGTATAATTTTTTGATGTGGATAATATTAATACAAATCAATTTTAAAATTAGGCTTATTATACATTATGAAAGATTAAATTCTTGTGAATGCAAGGCTTCTTTTAGAAAAAAATAAGAAAAAAATTGTGCCTTTAAATAATTCATCTCTTTAAATACATATTCAAATAATCATCATTATCTATATAGATGTAGATAGTTATGGCTCTTCGAAATTTATATTATTTTTCAATCCAATTAATAATCAAGTGAAGACAATGATATCTTTAGTGATAACGATGATGAATACTAACAAAATGAAATGGTTATGATGTCCAATCCTTGACAATCTAATGCAGAAGGATCAATTTCAACCTATATTTTTTAAATTTTTAGTAAGATATTATGTTTATGTATATGTTGGAGGTGAATATGATTTTTTTGATTTTGTTTTTTTACTTTGTTGACATCATAATTTGTAATAGTTAAAAAATTAATTTAAAAATTATATGAAAAATAATTTGAATAAAAATAATATAATTTCATTCAATGATAAAAAAATATTAAATGATAAAAAACCATATATTAAAAATTAATAATTTAAGATAACAACAAATCAATAATTTAATCAAAATGTATAACAAATAGATAATTTAATCCATAATTGAATTTTAATGTAAATATTTATTTTTATTAAGTAAATTATTATTTTTATTATTTTCCCGTCTTTTAGATTGAACTACTTTCAACTGTAATATGTTATCACTTGCAATATGGGGATGTCAATGATAAAATGGTAGAAAATTTAGTATCTTTATTTGAATTCAAATTTATAGATTTCACGTTGGTTTCTCTGTGAACCATTGATTTGAATCAGTCATACATGACCGTCGACTCATATATACCGATTGATTAGTTAACATTTTGTTGGAATGAATGAGACTCCGTGATGGCCTTTATTATCCATATCCAATGATAATCATCTATAGCTTCTGGTTTTTTACTGACCATTGACATGAACGTATTTAAATCCCTACGTAATTGTTCGGATCTGTTACTCTGCTTTGCTCATCGCGTTTTAATTTCCCAGACCGTTTTTTTTATAACATGCTACAGAATCGTGAATAGGGTTTGGTTAGACCGGTTAGACGGTAAAGAGTGTTCACTAAAATATTAGGGATGAAAAGGTTAGTGATGAAAAGGTAACTGGTTTAGAAAACAAATCTAGTTATGAAAAAGGTTGGTGTGACTGCTAAGTAGCAATTTCTCAAACTATAAATTTGATTTAAAATAATCTCAAAACCCACCCTAAAAAACTAAAAAACAGAAAACAGAAAATCATGATAAAACCAAATTTAGTATCTTTAACTGAATTCGAATTTATAGATTTGACGTTGGTTTCTCTGCGAATCATTGATTTGAATCAGTTTTACATGACCCTTGAGTCATATATACTGATTGATTAGTTAACATTTTGTGGGAATGAATACACTCCCCGATGGCCTTTATTATCCATATCCAATAATAATCAGCTATAGCTTCTATTTATTTACTGACCATCCGACATGAACGTATTTAAATCCCTACGTAATGTTTCGGATCTATTACTCTGCTTTGTTCATCCCGTTTTAATTTCCCAAACCGCCGTTTGTATAGCATGTTTTTTGAACTTTTTTGGGATTTATTTTAATTTTGGATGGAGATGGAACAATTTTTTTGATGTCCAAAGTATAATTGAAAACATTTATAAAATGTTTGTATCTTAAAAATATTTGATTTCTCTTCTCTTCACTCTTAGACTAAGGGTTATGGACTAAGGGTTATGATGGATCCACTGACATTTATAATTAGTAATAGTATAAAATAAAATTATAACTTTGTTAATTTTTACTAATTTTTTTAATTTTAGAAATCTTAGATCTATCATTAAGTTGGTATCATAACAAAGCTTATTTATAAATTAAAAATTTTCTTAGTAAATTCAGCTTAAATATATATGGTTAAAAATTTGTTACGCTCTTTCTTTTTTTAATATATATATATATATATATATATATATATATATATATATATATATATATATATATATATATATATATATATATATTCAATTTATGTATTAATTACTTTTATAATAATAATAATAATCTTAATATTATTATTATTACTATTAATATTAATAAAGTTATAATTTAGTTAAGTTTTATGATTTTTTTTAATTTAAGCAATGTGAGATGTAGCATTTATTATTTTGATGCTATTACAAGTGATTCCTATAAAGGTTTACCAACTATATAATATATATGGTTGTACTTATATAATTAATATATTAAATAACTGAGTAATATGTGTGTTTTTGGTGAATTTCCATCATTATAATTTTGTTATATCTATCTATCTATATATATATATATATATAATTTTAAGTTATTTGTTTTTTGCGATTTTTTTTTCTCTAACGGGGTGGATTACATCAATTCAAGTAGCACATTGTGACACGAAGTAAATTGTTGTGAATGAAAACCTTATACCACAAGCAGGGAGGCCAAGGTAGCTCACGGGTGAGGTTTCAAATCTGTGAGAAGGTCAAAGCAAGTTTTAAGGTTGGAGACCTACCTTGGCTCTCTTTTTTTCGTTACGTTATGAGAGATAGGGAGGGTGGTGTAATCATCGTGCAGTATGCACATGATACCTACTTGGGCATTTTCACTCATTTCAAAAACTTATTATGGATATATGTTGCTAGAGCTAGGGGATTGGAATGTAACTCTAATAGTGGAATTTTCCACATTGTTTGGGACTCGAGCAATAAGGTTCTCAAATTTTCTCTTGGAGGATAGTTTGCAAGTTTGAGGGAAGTCGAATCATTTTTCTTTCCTATGGCGAACGATAATTGGAAAGTTTTGAACATCACAAGAAGGTTTTTGGTAAGTCTTTTTTTTGGTTCCCTTACCTTTGCTCATTTCTTTCTGACCCATTCTATGGTGGTCCATTTCAATTGTGTTTTATTTATTTGTTTTCGGGAAAATTTGTATGTTGCATGCATACCAAGCTAAGAAAAGCTTTTCTTTAGTGTTCTCATGGCTAGGAAATCATTCTTTGGTGATTGAATAAGTGTGGCGGTTCCCTCTAGAATGGGCGCTCTTTGCTTGGGTGTCATTCTAGTGCACTTGTTGAGCGGGGAAAATTATGCTAGGTCAAGGTAGTGGTTTTGTTTTTGTTCAGGCTGGTTGTGCCATCCCTCGACCATAACTTTAGGTGGTACAGCCCAAGTCAAAAATCATAGAGTATCGTCAATGTGGGTGCCCTGATATTTAGGTTGTTATATTGCAAAAAAGAGGCTCACCTCAAAGGAGAATGGGGCCACCTGTTCCACCAGGGGGGATGTTGGTCACATGAGTGTGGACGAAGCTAAGGGGGGCTAGGAGCGTAGATCTGCAAGAAGATTTTTAGCATGTCCAAGTCGAGTCCCCAATCCATGTCATTCAACTAGTTGCTTCGGAATCCCTAGACCTGCAAATTTCAGTTTTCTTGAACATGTCAGAGGACACCCAACAACAACGTCATGACAACTGTAACAAATTTATTACATTTCTCAATTATTTGCAACAAAATTAATGCAACATCCTTGATCACTTGGTTTCTATGCAAATGGGTGAGCGGCATAGTAAGGGAAATTTATAAAATTTAGAGGAGTGTCTAGCCAATGTTGAGTTTCATGCCCATCAATATTTTGATCATCCAGTTGCTCCTATTGTTGGTCACGCACCAAATGTACCTCCAATTATATGATGTTGGGCTCATTGTCTATTCATTTTTTGTCTATCTCACCAACTAGTTTATGGTATTTATGTAAAGTATGGAATATTTTGCTTAGATATTACAATTCTCTTGTGGCTAAAAAAATTGAACAGGTTGAGGTTGGGAGAGAAAGGGCCTTTCAGAATATCAAATGTAACATTATCCTAGGTTTAAGGGTCTTTCTAAATTTCTCTAAATATCTAATAACTTTTATCCTAGGAAATATCAACGAAGCATAAATAATCATCCCACTTAATCGGTTGATCCATCATGTACATGCAAAGAATGTCTTCAAGAATTTGGTTGGATTTTTAGTCTGTCCATATATTCAAGGATGGTATGAAGTGTTGAATTTCAATTGTGTACCCATGAAGTAAATTTTCCATCTCTATTAGATATAATATTTTTTGGTATTGCATTTAATCTAAATATTTCTTTCGTCAAAATTTCGGCCACATGGAAAACTTTATATGTTGATTGAACTATTAAATGTGAGAAGATTTAGTTAATTATACACCATAACCATGACTGAGTTATGTTGTCTTATATTTTTAGGTAGATCCATAATAAAATGTAATGAGATAATCTTCCATATTCATTTCAGTATTAGAAGGGGATTCAATAATCTAGTAGGATGTTGATGTTCCACTTTCACTCCTTGGAATTCTTGACAGATAGCCAAATATTCACCTACCTCTCTTTTCATTGCAAACCGAAAGAATTTATTCATAAGGAATATAATAATTTTCTAATATGACAGATGAACTAAAAAATATTTTTTATGATGCTCATCTAGAATTAATTGATTGAGTCTAGGCACATGGCTTATGTAGATTCTATTTTTATGGTTAAAAATTTATATTTATTTAAATAATATTCTCATTTCCTTGATTCACCAACTTCTCTTATCAATTTTTCGTATATATAATTGTAAGCCTAATCATCTAGGGTTTTTGTTCTAATTTCCTTGATGAAATATGTTCTGATGTCACATACTGAAATTATAGAACTCAATTTTATACTCCAGCTCAATGCATCGACCAAATTATTTTCTTTTTCTTTAATAGTATTTATATAAAATAAGACTCACTTGGAAAATTTATCCACGTGTCTTGTCTAGTATTAAAATCTAGTTGGCTGAAAAAGTACTTCAAACTGATATGGTCAGTAATCAATGTAAATTTCCTACCTGTTAAGTAATGGCGCCACATTTTTAAAGCATGAATTACCATGACCAATTCAAAATTATGGACAACGTAATTTTTTTAATGATATTTCAACATCCTAAACTCATAGTTAATTTCATGTTCATCTTGCATTAATAACCTGTAAAATCCTTCAAAGGAAGAATATGTGTGTATTGTATAATCCTTATTATAATCAACAATATTAGGTATGTATGCTATGGTTAATAAATGTTTGAACTGGTCAAAACTTTCTTAGCACTTCGAAGTCCACATACACCTGTCCCCTTCTTTCTATAAGGAGGTTAATGCATATGGAAACTTAGAAAATCCCTTGATAAATGTATGAAAATATTCTGTATTACCCATAAATGATGAAATGTATGCTACGTATTTAGGCTCATGCCAATTAAGGATTGCATTCAATTTATCCAAGTGTACTACAATCCCTTCTTTATAGATTACATGTCCCAAATATTGGATTTGATCTTGGTAGAACTCAAAATTACTGAATGTTGCATAAATATTATATTCTCTAATAATTTACAACATTATTATTAAGTTATTTTCATGTTCTTATGGCATCTTACTATAAATCAGAATATCATCAATAAAAATCAACACAAATTTATCTAGATATTGGTTGAAAGCATTATTCATTAGACACATGAATGCATTTGGAGGATTTGTGATACCTAATGGAAGCACAATAAAGTCATAATTCCAATATATAGTTCTAAAGGTAGTCTTATGTATATCTTCATCCTTAAACCTTAATTGATGATTATCACACCATAAATATATTTTGGAACATACATTGGATCCTCTGACCTGATCAAAGAGGTTATCAATTCTAACCAACATACATTTGTTTTTAATTGCTAGCTTATTTAGCTTACTATAATCAATGCAAAACCAAAAGGTTCCATCTTTATTCCTCACAAATAGTACTATCACCCCCCATGGTCACACACTCGGTCTAATATATCCCTTATACGGTCATTCTTTAAGTTGTATTTTCAATTCCATTAACTCTATTACACACATTATATAGGTGTCTTAGGTATAAATTTCCCCCCCAGTGTCAATTCAATAGTGAAGTGAATATATTATTTAGTCAGTAACCTAATATTTTCATATGGAAATACTCCTTGAACTCCTTTACTACCTTCAAATCATCTAAATTTCTTTCCTTAGTTTCCTATTAGTGTTGTTCTAGCTATATAGCAAATAATTCACATGTCTTTATAACACGCCTTTTTAGTTGTAAGGATAATATTTTTCTGATAGAAATTAGTTGGGGTATACCCTCAATAATTTGTACCTCTCCTTCATTTGTTGTGCATGTGACAATATTGTCTAAATAATTAACAATTGATCTATGTCTTTCTAACTACTCCAGTGCCATGAGTACATCATAAGATCCTCACAGTAAAACATTTAGGTTTACTATTCTTTAACATCAATTTAAAGCAATAGAAAAATCATTAATCCAACTCATAACCTTCCTTTTGGTACCAATGGCTGCTTCGACCAAAGAATAATTTTTATGTTTCTTCTACATTTAGTTTTCATGTTTCGACTATTTGTTGTTCAATATACCTCAAAATATCACCTAGATCTATTAAAATGGACTTAGGTTTCTTTAATATATTACCTTATATCACAATCATGGTGGAAAATTGCTAGGGTTAAAACTTCTCTAGGGCTGCATTAATTGTACAAATGTTTCTAGCCACGTTATTCATGGTGGAGGCTTCTTCAACATTTTTTCGGGCTTGAACTAATTTTATATTATAGGGGAAATTTCATTGAATATGAGGTTCCCTTTATTTATAATTAACCCCTTTAGTATTTAGATCTATCAGTATAGACCTAGTTTGAGATTGAGTTCATTTTTTTTATTATCATTATTAAAAATTTTATTATGGTTACTATTACCATAATATTTAAAAGAGGAGAATTTAAACCCTTTTCCTCCTTGCATAAATCTTTCATTTTTATTTTTTAACCAATATTTTACATTTTCACTTATTTTCTTAGATATATAATAAAAAATTATAGCCTTTCAACTTTCTTCATCCTTAATTTTATGATTATCATATTCAAATTTTCCTTAAATGAGAGGGGAAGACAACTAATAAATGACTATACTTTAGGTTTTCATAGCGAATGTAAGGTGTATATAGCAAGAGGTGGGTATTTTTTGTAACTAGTTCATCCATGTTCATCTAACCAAGAGTTAATTCATGAAATTCATTTTCTTTAGCATCATAGTATATCCCCTTTAGATACCTTTCTTTTGAAAAAAATTGAACTTCTTCACAACTCACAATATTTTCTTCTGTGTTATCTAAAATCCTGATTTGTTCCCACCATAAAAATGCCTTACCTTCTAGATGGTTAGTGTCTATTCTAGCCTTTAAACTACTAGGATACTCATACACTTTAAATAATCGATTAATTTTAAGGATCCATGCCTCTAATGGTTCTTCTAACTTTCCTTAAAAGGTTGAAGGTATAAATTTCTTAAATTCCCCTTGCAATTCTACTAGTTGTTTCATGCCTTAAATAACTACTACTAGAATAATTTTATATGAGTTATGTTCCTCTACATATTCAGTGAAAAATAATCACCTTCATCCATGATGTTTAGATTCTTCCATTTGGAAAAATCCTTCCTATCTTCATACTTTACAATTGGTTCTACTATTTTTCAATTGGACTATTTTCATTCGCGAGTCTTATAGATAAATAAATTTTATTTCGAAAATATTTAGTTTTAAGCACGTCACTTCTTAAAACTAATTTCTTCTAGGTATATGTCTATAAAATTTACTCAGCCTCTTTCCTTTATTTTTATAAAAAATAAAAGTTATTTCCACATTTGGCTCTTTCTTTTAAATTTGAATTCTTTAAGTTATATATATATGTATATATATATATATATATATATATATATATATATATATATATAGAAGGTTTACCTAGTCGAGGTAGACTCGTCGTGAAGAAAAATATAATTTTCATTCATAGATATTATTTATGTTTTATTCGATATACAATTTCTTGGCCTTATATCTATGTAAGTTATACACCATCTTTCTTATCGGCCATTTTGTCACATCTATTTAGTTGGCGTATAAAATGGATCAATCAATATCCTTTTGCCACTTAATATCATCATTGCACAGAGCTGTAAACATGACTCTCCTTAATCCCAAAGTTTCTACTTAAAACAATCTTAAATGAGACTCTTTAACACAAATGTTGTTCGTATTCCTGTGGACCTACATTCACCAGCAGGTTATTCCATGATGGGAAGGGTTGATCATGAGTAGGTTGCTCTATGTTGGGGTGGATTGGTTCTAGAAATTCAGGAAAAAGATAGAGAATACTTAAGCCTCTTCTTCTAGAAGCTTCTAGGATTTTTTACATAAAACTCTCTAATCCTAACCTATCCCTCCTTGGAGTTTCAATCCCTTATCCTTTGATCCCATCCTCCCATAAAGAGTGGATCTCAAAGCTTAGATTGGTAAAATGGATAACAACTCCCAACTTACCATCCTATTTTATATATTTTTGGCAATCCAGAAGCTATGGGATGGAATTTGGAGATAGATTCTAACCTCATGGTTTTTCTATGAAGAGTCATTAATCAATGCATTAGGGTGATTAGAGGTGAAATTTGTGGAAAACAAGGAACAAGTCAACTTGGAGGAGCTCTCTATAAGATGAACTCCTATATTTGGTTGTAAATTGCTCCATTTATATTAATGCAAATATTCCTTGTTTTCCTATATATGATTTTATGATTTCATGTATTTCGATGCCATTTTTATCCCTTGAATGAAGTACTTATATGATTCTACATAGATTAAGTAGATCATTGGATTGTTTTGTTTGATTATGTAGGTTCTAATTATAGTGATTGGAGATAGGATCGGAGCATTCAAGCCAAGATAGGAGTGAATCATATGTACGATAATAGGTGGGCTTCATCCCATCATCTATCTAATTCAAGGGAACATTAGCTTTTTTTTATTTATGTTGTGCTAGGATAGGCCACCTATTCTAGGGAAGATACTTCTATCCATAGTCGTAGGTTCCATATAACAAATTGGTTACCATAATATGGATAAATATATGCCCTTGGTGGTTTCTTTATTCTTATTATTTTTTTACCTCTTCTTTGGACCTATTTTGTCATCTTTAGTGAAGAAAATACATACGAACTGCTTTCGTTGAGTCTTAATTGCAAATTTTGTGCCAGAACTTTCTATTTCTTTACCAACGCTCCATATAGTCTCGGGACATAGCCTTGCACTGCTACTGAGCCCTCTTTGTGCCTGATTTTCATAGTATTAGTGCCTCTTCTACACCTGCATTGTCCCTTTTTCATGCATGAATTTGATTTTGTGTTTCCTTTATCTTTGCTCATCCTTATTCCATATGATCTTCCTTGAGTCTTTGAATGTATTGTGGTCCCTATGAAGCCTTGATTTGGTTTGGTTTTGGTTTTGAGTTCCTTTGATAAGAATTTGTTTAAATCTTCCTTTTTTCTTATCATTACGTCGTTAGCAAAGTGAATTATTTGATCCTTGAGTGCTTGAAATAATTGGTGTTTTAGTCATCATTTTGGATATTTTATTTTATAAATTATTAGGAAAATATCTTAGCTTTCATCTATAAATTTAAGTGGAATCCAAAATAAAAATCTTAAGCATCATGCATTTCATATAGGGCTTTGCTTGTTATGAAACCATCTCACAAAATAAAATAAAAGAGGTATCAACGACTTATAAATCGCCTCTTTGAGGGGTCAACCTCCTTTACATTAAATAAATGAACAATTCTTGGATGATACAAATGAAAAAACTTTGTTTCTATATATAGGAGTTCATGGGGTCACAATATAATCCTAGCTGACCTAAAAATAATAATGCAAGGGAACAACAAGAACAATAGTGGGATTTTATGGGGAAAAATAATAACAATATGGGGACTACAGGGGTACAAAAATAAAAATAAGGGGTCTACACTAACAACAATAAGGAACTACACTAGTAATATAGGGAGATAACATGCCCTTCTCCTTCAAAAAAAAAAATTCCTCAACACTTAAGTGGTTATAGATGCTTATGTATAAAATTCTCATCCTCCCATGTGGAATCCTTAGTGGGTAAGTTCTTCCACTTGCTGAGATACTCTAAAATTGACTGATTTCGTAGCTATCGAGTTCTTTTTTCTGTTACTTCTTCAAGTTCCAATATGATTTTTCCTTCCTTATCATGTTCTGGAAATATTGTTTGAACTAGAATTTCGTCACCTATAACCTTCCTTCTTCAAGTTCCAATATGATTTTTCCTTCCTTATCATGTTCTGGAAATATTGTTTGAACTAGAATTTCGTCACCTATAACCTTCCTTAAGCATGAAACATGGAAAAATGGGTGCACTCAGGAAGAAGCAGGAAGCTCCAATTTGTATGCCATAGTAGCAATATTTTGCAACACCTTGTAAGGACCATAGTACTTTGGGTATAATTTATTATCCTTCTTAGATTGATTGAGAGACATTTTTTTGTATGGTTGTAGCCGTAAAAAAGTGAGTTGCCTACATGAAAACTTCTCTCATTCCGATGTTGATTTGCCTATTGTTTCATTTTATTTTGGCTAAATTTAGGTTATCCTTTAAGAGTTGGAAATTTTTTTGCCGATGCTCGATGTGATATTCCATTGCTTGAACCTTAGAATTTTCTCTTAAAGATGATGTGATTGACAATGGATGATATCCATAAAGTGCCATAAATGGGGTCATTTTGATGCAGTGTGGAAGGAAGTGCTATATCACCATTCAACAAGAGGGAACCATTTGACCCATTGTGTTTCTTTGTTAGATACAAATCAACGAAGATATCCTTCCAAAAATTTGTTAACTATCTCATTTTTCCCATCAAATTGAGGATGATAAGACGAGCTATGATCTAGTTGAGTACCCAAACAAGGAAATAATTTCGTCAAAAGATTTCTAGTGACAATGGGATATCTATCTCTTACAATAATCTTTGGGTTTCGATGTAGCTTTTGAATTGTTTCCATACATGTAGTAGAAATTGTACTCACCTTAAATGGATGAGATAATGCACAAAATTGTGCATACTTGGTAAGTCTATCAACTACCACCATGATGACACTCATTCCTTCAGACTTAGGTAAACCTGTGATAAAATCCATTGAAACCTCCTCCCAAGGTTGACCTAGAATGGATAAAAGTTGTAGCAGACCCATGGTCTTAATTGTCTCAACTTTATTTCACTGGAAAACAAAACATTACGCCATAAAATTTTGAATATCAGATTTCAGGCCATCCCAAAAAAATTCTTTCTTCACCCTGTGGTAAGTTTTAAAAAATATCGAGTGTCCTTATAATAGAGAGGTGTGTGATTCCAAAAGAATATTTTATTTTTCTTTGGAATTATTACAAAGATATAAGTGATATTTGTATCATAAGGAATCATTTTTCCAACTAAATTTATTAGATGTACTGGTATCTTACTACAAATTTTGAATGAGTGTCCACACTTCTTCATCATTCTTCCATTCCTCCCTTTCTTTGGTTATCCAATCTGGTTGGATAATAGAAATGGCACAAAGAAATGCTTCCACATATTCATCCTTTATTGAGAGTGCATCTACAACAACATTTAGCTTCCCCTTTTTGTAGATGATTTCAAAGCCATTACTCAACATCTTTGTGACCCATTTTTTCTGCTCTTTTGAAGAAAGTATTTGTTCCAAAAATTATTTAAGACTATCATGATCAGTTTTTGCCTTGAAGTGTTTTCCCATAGGTAAGGTTGCCATTTATTTAGTGCATGTAGCATTGCCAACATTTCCTTCTCATAAATAGCTTTATGTAAATAATTTTCTTTTATTGGATGGCTTTCAGAAGAAATGGGTCTTCGTTCTTGCATTAAAACAACACCAATTCCATTTATCGAGACATCAAAATCCACAATAAAGGTTTTTATGAAGCCTAGTGTAGCTAAGACCAATGCTTGGCACATTTCCTTCTTAATATGTTCAAAGGGCTTAGTTTTATGAGGAGTCCATGAAAATTCATCTTTATTCAATAATGTTGTTATACATGATGCTATTCTCCATTAATTCTTAACAAACTTGTGATAATACACTGTTAACCCGAGAAATCCTCGCAACTTCTTTATGGTTGTGGGCACTTTCCATTCCTTAATGAATTTAATCTTTTTAGGGTCTACATTAGCACCCTCATGAGATACAGTAGGACCCAGATATTCCACCTCTTATACTCCAAAGAAACATTTGGAGGTTATTTCATATAATTGTTTCTCCTCCAATACTTTGAGAACCCTATCAACACCTTGAAAATGATACTTCCCAGACCTATTATAGATTAGTATATCATCAAACAATACTAACAAAAATTTTCCAAGGAAGGGTTTGAAAACGGTATTCATCAACCCTTGAAATGTAGAAGGTGCAATAGTAAGGCCAAAAGGCATGACTAGAAATTTATAATGACCGTCACGAGTACAAAATTTTGTTTTCAGAATTTCTTTAGTCTTCATTCTAATTTGATGATATCATGAATGGAGATTGAACATGGTGAAATACATTTCTCAATGTAATTGATGCAATAATTCATCAATCACATGAATGGAAAATTTATCTTTAATAGTTAGCTTATTGAGCACCCTATAATCACGACACATGCACCACGGTTCAGCCTTCTTGTGTGCCAATGCTATTGGAGGAGAGAAAGAACTTTGACTAGGTTGAATTATACCAACCTTTAGCATTTTTGCAATCATACGTTCAATTTTTATCTTTTGGACATAAGGATATCTATAAGGCTTGATGTTTGGAGGAAGCCTTACTAGAATCAAATGAATAGCATGATCATAATCACGAATAGGTGGGAGTCCTTTGGGAGTTTCAAACACCTTGGAATGATTTTCCAAGACATTTTTGAGATATGGATAAATATATGATTATTATGTTGGAACTTCTAGTGAGCATAATGTGCAATTACGCCTCGTTGTTATTTCTTCAGAAGATTTGTCGTGAAATTAGATCCTATTATGTTTCTGAGCTTTAGTCTAATACGTGGTAATTAACCTTCCTTTCCTTCCTAGAAAAAATTTCAAAAAATGTTATTGAAAATTAAAAGATATCGTCCCCAAAGATTGTAACCATTTTACTCCTCGTACAACATCAACAATACAAATTTCAATGGAAAGCATTGGATTATTAAATACATATTCCCCCATGGTTAGCTTGATATTATGGCACTTTCTAGAGTAATTTATAGTTCCTTTGTTTGAAACCATCACTTGACACTCTGGTGCTAGGTATAGGAAGCAATTCAATTCCTTGGCTATCTTAAAATGAATAAAATTATGGTTACTACCTCAATCAATCGACCTTGATATTTACTTCTATCTTGGGAGTTTGAGGAGTGGTAATTCCTGCCAATTCATTACAGGGTATGGTCATATTCATTTATTCTTCCTCTAGGGTTGGTTCCTGGTGTATGTCCTCTTGTTTTGAATTTTGTTGCTCATTTTCTTCCTCCTCTTCACAATCTATGTAAAATAATTTCTACTCAGCACACTTATGACCTTTAGTGTATTTTCTATCACAACTGTAGCAAATCCCTTTTTCTATTTTTCTTTTCCAATTTTGTGGTGTCAACCTTTTATATTTTGGAAGTCTCAAAGTAGAAATACCTCCATATTTATAGTTGTGATTCGTAGGTTTCCTTGTCGCCATAATTTTTTTTCATTTTTTCTTGCCAACCTGAATGCCTCCAATGAATCAAGTTCCCAAAGGTGAACCTCATGTTGGATGTTATCCCTTAAATATCCTATGTGGACATCATTCTGTGTTCCTCTGAAATATTAGCTGCCCTTATATTCAATTTTTGGAAGTCCTAAATGTGCTTCACCATTGAACCCTTTTGTTTGATATTTCTCGATTGGCTAAATAATGTGTTTCTCTTTGTATCCTAATAATATTTTATCATTTCCTCTATAAAAATTGACCAAGTGATAATTTGTTTATGAGAGAAAAGCCATTGATGCGATAAAAATATTCTTTTTTAATAAATATAAAGTTGCAATACACACCTTTTATTTGTTTTTCACATTATGGATATCAAAATATTGCTCCATTTGTAGTATCCATTTTACAGGATCCTCGCCATGAAAACTCCTCATATCGATCTTTGGAATATGGTGGGTATTAAATACAACATTATGGTCTATGAAATCATGATTAACATTTATTTTTTGATAATAATGAGTTCCCTCTTCTACCTTTTCACCATTAGGAATAATTTCTTAGGGCAACTTTTTCAAACCTTCCTTCAAGCCTTCCATGTTTTCTTTTAGATCATTCTTCATGTATTCCATTTTTCCTTTCATTTTTTCATCGATCTTAGATTCCATGCCATGCATATTAGCTTCCATTCCATTCTTCAAACCATCCATCTTATCTTCCATGCCTTTCTTCAAGCCATCCATCTTAGCTTCCATTTCATTTTTGGTTACTTTTTTCCAGAGTGAAATTTGTTGCACTTGGTCTCATAATTTTGATATATCATGTTGCAATTCTTCCTCTTCATGCATCTTAATACATATTTCTGAGGGCTTATTGGATGTGGAATTATTTTTGGTAGGAATTATATAACTCAATAATGATATCTATGATTCAATATGCCATTGGAATCACTTAAAACTGATTTTTCAAACAAACATTATGCAATTTAAAAAAATGATACACACATTTTTCTTACTTTTGAGTAGCTCGCTATTGATCCTGTTGTATCTTTTCTATTTTAGATCGCCAATATTTGAAATTTAGACCTGTAATATCCCTTTGTGTTATCTTTCCAATGCCACATGTTAGACTTTATTTGGATTCTTCAATTCAATGCTATACCCAATCTCCCACAATTACCTAATTATGGACTGGTTCAATAGAGTGCACTTGTACGACATGCCACATGTCACTCTTTCATATTTTGGCTCTGAAATTGATATAAAAGAAACTATAGTCCGTTCCCTTTTGGAAATGTTTTGAGATGAAATTGAATCCCCAAAAATCCTAACTTCCTCAGATGATATCTGTGAACATATAGAAAAAAAAGATCTCAAGTATTTACATGACGTTCCTTAGGATTTTGGATCAAATCGGTTTGTTTTCACCATCTAAAACTTCTTAGAGAAAAATTTACCGAAAAAATTCTGCGATGACCTATTTGCATCAAAGAAACCCTAGAATCCAAATCTCTGCCAAATGTTATGAAACCAACTCAAAAAATAGAAGAAAAGAGAGATCAACGACTTAGAAATTAGACTGTTCGAGGGGGAAACCTCCTTTAAATTACATAAATGAACAATTATTGGAATATACAAATCACAAAACCTCCTTTCTATATATAGGAGTGCATGGGGTCACAATATAATACTAGTCAACCTAATAATAATAATGTAAGGGTACATTAATAACAATCGTGTGGTTTTATGGTGAACAACAATAACAATATGGGGACTACAGGGGTACAAAAATAACAATAAGGGGGCCACACTAATAACAACAAGGGGCTACACTATTAATATAGGTACCTAACATTGATTTTTATTGGAATAGTGAAGTGGAGGAGATGTATCGTTTCATCATTTTTTTGTTGCGTTGTTGATTGATTTCTTTGTCCCCTACTTAGTTAGGAGTTTCATTGTTAAAAGGAAAATGAAAAGATTTGTTTTTGTAATATTGGATGCATGATAGGTGTGTTCAAGTGACATCTAGTTCTGAGCCTTGAAACTAAAACATAATTCAAAATCAACTGTAAAAATCACTCAATCAACCTAAGGAGAATTTATTACATTAACGGAAACAGGTCTAGGCTAGAGATGTGTTCTACCGTCGTTAAACGTAGGAGTTGTTGTTTTCCAGCGTTATATCACAGGCGTGATATCTCATTACATGTACGTAAGTGTATAGGATTTCACTCTGCATACCTTTGGGTATATTATATGGAGGTACGTGCATGAAAAGTATATGGGAATGCTCTCATAGAATAGTTATGCATTAGAAAACACTACTACAGACTACACTTCCACATAGCGTCAAGTATATTTTGGAAGTCCACCCTAGGTTGCTATCCTTTTCGTAGGTAACCATGTCAGTCACTTTGTATACCATGATACACCAAACACAAAATTCAGGGAGATTTCCTACACATACATTAATTCCTTGGTTCGCCAAGGTGCATATTGCAGTTCACAGTTTCTTTGTAAACCCTTTTTCCTAGCTACCCGTTTTGATTTTTTTTTGTGAATTTCTAAAATCTATTAATTGAACACAAAATAACATCCTCCCCATGGAATAAATCCTTAGTATATCTTAGGTTGAGACTAATGAAAAATTTCTCGAGTCTACCAATCAAGGAATCCCCTCTAACAAGAATCCTAGTCCTTTTACTTCTTTTGGGAATATTGCTGCTCACTATAGGGAAACATTGTCCCTTCCTCGATTTACCATTGGTTTTCCATTTTGGTTATTTTCAACCATTATGGTTTTGAATATAAAAAATTATCCTCAACTAATTTCTCCTCCACCTGAACATTATCAACCTCAATTTTATCCTAAATTTGACCCTTTTCCTTCTTCATATATTGTTTCTTCATCCATTTTTTCCTCCTGTCCTAGTCGAATTCTTGATTCTAGTAATGAGGAAGCTAAGAATAAGAACAAGAGGATGAAGAAGAAGAATAAAATTGAGAAGGAGAGAAAGAAAGAAACCATTGCTGCCGATGCAAATAATATGCAAAAATCTTCCAACCAGCCTCGTAAAGTTAAATTCCCTTGCACATTATGTGAAGGTGACCACCTTCTTAGAGATTTTCCTAGTATTCCCAATATATTAGAAGTGTGGTTGAGAGGCTCACAACAGCCGTTGTTATTAGCTTCTGGATATAATGTTTCTAATAAACTTTGAACTACTGATAGTAAGGTCCATGGGAAAATGGGTAAAGTTAAATTTTCTTGTAGTTTATGTGAAGGGAATCATCCTATTAACCTTTTTCCTTATCTGGATGAAGCCTAAAAAGTGTTGGAAAAACTTGCAGCTTCTTAGCCCCATATTCTAGTTGATTATCAAACGCTTTACTCTCATCTTCCACTAGTTGATGAACTGATTGGTATAAATTCATATCTAGTAAATCCCACTCATTCTGAATGTGGATCCTAGAATGATTTTGTTCCTGAAAAAACATTGTTTTATAAAGTGGTTGACTTGTTTCCACCTTTAGTTGATAGTAAATTTCCCGCAGATATTGAAGTTAATACCACTCAAGTTCTTATTATTTCATCAGATTATAATGAAATTTGGGATAACTCTCCCATTCCCATGGTCTAGTGGTACAATATTCCCATTCCCATAGCACAAGGGGGACATATTCATGTTCCTACGATACTACCTCCAAGAAGTATGGTCACTTTCTTTGATTGGATTCAATTGACATGATATCGTCTTCCTCCTTATGTGCCCTTTGAAGTCATAGTACAAGATTATAATGTGGCCTTAACTTGAATAATAATATATGAAGGTACATATGTTATTATTATCTCCTCATATTCTTGGAAATATTTCGATTCTCTTCAGCTTATGCGTGTTACCAAGAATCTATTTCCTTTTAACAAAGGAACCAGTGAATCGTTAGGTATATTTACTAAGTTTTCTATTACTTTGGGAGGAAATACTGTCTATATCGATATGATGATAGTACAAGGTAATTTGGATTTTAATTTACTCCTTGGGCCTGACTTTATTTAGGACATGGGAGCTCTTTTTTGCTCGGTCTTCCATGTGATGTGTTTCTTGCATGAAGGAAGAATTGTGTCCATTGACCAACTTTCATTTGTTGGTCCTAATTTTACTCCCAATCAACCAACTTCCCTAAATGGTCCATATATGCAAGTGGTATCCCCCATTCCACATATTAATTATTTGGAAACCTATCCCATACACATACCTAATGATGAAGATAAGCTTTTCACTATTTTCTTAACTTCTTTTGACCTAGATCCAATAGGTGATATGGTGAGTCATTTACTTGGGACATTGGATCCTAATATTTCTTTTAGATCCCTTGATACATATCCCTTCCATATCATTGTTCCTCCATCTAATGAGAACCTCCTGGAATCATTGGCCTCTTATGAGCCATGATTGAGTTTCCTTGAGAAAAGTTCCTTGTCTTGTGTCAAGATTGTTAAAAAATGAAACAAAGTCCCTAGAGCATAGTTACTTTTCATGTGTCAAGCTCGTTAAAAATGAAAAAAGGCCACATGAGAAAATTTAATTTCCCTATGTCAATATCATTTAAAAAATTAAACAAATACCCTTCGAATTCCATTCTTAGATTAGATATCCTAAATTCCCAGTCGAGTCTTTCACTTGATCTCATAAATGAACCTTCATTCCATCCACCTATTAGTAACTAGAAGTCTGCTTAGTGAATGAAATGAAGCTTGGAGGGCATGTAACTCAAATTGAGTCATTATGGTGGGGGCATGCAAACGTTTTTCAAGCATGTTTGTCTCCGTTTCAATATTTTGTAAAAATGAAACCACTCTCAAGCATATTTTTTCTCATGTTTCAAGTTTGTGAAAAAATGAAACCATCTTCAAGTATTATGAAGCATAACTTCCACATGTTTCAGTCTTGTGTAACAATGAAACCATTTTCATCCTACCTATTCTGTTTGCCATTTTTATCATTATTTTTCTACTAGATGATCCTTCGTTTTCTCATTCCATCTTCACCATGTTCTTGGTCGATCTTACCCTTTAAATTGGTTTTTTTACCCTTTCCTATGGAACAACTACGATGAGTGGTATTATTAGCCAGCCTCTTGACCTATATGTGCTTTAAGTAGTTCCATCGTGAAAGGAACTAGTTAATATCTTTTATACCACTCGTTCCTCCAGGTGGAGTCTTCTTTTCTCTCTTTTCAGACTCCCAAAATATGAAAAAAAGTTGTGCACTTGTATTTTCTAACTCATCAAAGTAAATGAAAAGAGGTATACTCAGTATAAGTTTAATCCCTTTCTATACTGAGATAGACTATTTATGAAAAATGAATACCTTATTCAAACATGGCTAAGATGTTCTATTGGTTATTATTTTCTACATTTTCAAACTCAAGGGGCTATCTATGATAAGGAACATTCGTATTTTTTTTTTTCACCTCTTTTTTCAAACTCTCTATACATGAAAAAGATGTCAAGTTTTACCTTTGTTGGACTCATTAAAACATCAGACAGTGATGGAATTTTTGAACATGAAAAGAATGAATCACTCTGTCTCAAGGTTTGTTAAACATACTCGAAGGGATTCATCTAAAGGATGAACTTACACATCAAGAATATTTCATCCTCCTCAAACTTGTTAAAAAATAAAGAGGTATTGACCAGTATGGTTACGGAAATTGGGATGATATGGTACTCCATTTTCTAATGGTAGCGAGTTTCTATTGAGCACAACCCTCTTCCACTTCATCTCTATGGTTTTTGGGTTGGGTAATATGCTTGTCTTTTGGTTCACCATACTTTTTTCAAAGCCTCCATTATAGGTTTTGGTTGAATGTTTCCAACTCCATTAGTGTCGTCATTGTTTTCAAGGTAAGTCATTCAATCAATGTATGCTACACTACACTTAAGCCTTCATTCCATGTTTTTTGTTCCTGATCCAATTTTGTATCATCATCATTATGTCTCAAATCATGGTACTGTTTTCATTTCGTTGATGGGGGATACCTCAAGGCCCTCATATGACCAGTCTCTTCCTGTCGACATCAACTCATTATCCAAGAAGTTGACTTATAAATAACCCTTTGGTACCTTGGTGCATGCATACATAATAAGCACTTTCCTCTCTCTAGGTGACATGTTTTCATGAATGGCCTTAGACCAAAATATTCTCTGTGGTATTTGACTTCAACTCATCCATTCACACTATACGGACTATACTACAATACCCTGAGCACCATTAACATCATCAGTGGTTTCTCTCACATATGTTAAATACTTACATCATCTTTCGGTAATCACATGGTGTGTATCATGTTCAAATTTAGCTCATTGATTCACATGGTTAAAATCGTACATTGGACAATCGTGTGAACAAGATAAAAGTCCCTAAATCTAGTTTATCCATTTCAGCTACAATTTTAGGATTAATACAAGATTACAATGTACAATGGCTATGGTCACTTAGATGTTCATCAAGTTATGGGTCCACAAATTGTCATCAATGGATGCATTTTTTGATCATTGTACACGTTTTTTTTTCTTATATGCTAACTATGGGTATGCCCCCCTCAGCAAAAATATTATGATGTAAATTTGTTTTAATAGAATATCAGCTCGCCGATTTTTCTTAATCCTTACTTGTCACAAGGTAAAGAAATTTAGTCATAAGTCACAATTTTTACTTTTTCACTTTAGGGGGGAATCTATTATAGCCCATTTTGTCACCTCTTGTTAGTTGACTTGTAAGCTAGATCAATCAACAACCTTTTACCGCTTAACATCATGATTGCACAAATACCTAACAATGACTTTCCTTAATCCAATATTTTCTTCCCTAAACAACCATAAATCAACATCTTTAAGGGTACCGAAAGAGTCTATATTCCTACAGACCTGCATTCATCAGTTGGTTGTTCCATGTTGGGCAGGGTTGATCGCCATTAGGTTCTCATGTTTTGGGTGCATTTATACAGGAAATTCGGGAAAAATAGAGAGAATCTCGAAGCCTCTTATTTTATAACCTTAGAGGATTTGTTACAACTATTCACCTTAGATAAAACTATCGAATCCTATCCTAACCCATCTTGGAGTTTCCATCCCTTATCCTTTGATCCCATCCTCCCATCAAGAGTGGATCTCAAAGCCTAGATTGGTAAATGGATAAGAACTTCCAACTTACCATCCTATTCTATATATTTCTGGCCATCCCCAAGCTAGGGGTTAGATTTTGGAGAAATATTCTACCCTCATGCTACTACTATGAAGAGTCATTATTTAATGTGTTACGATGATTAGAGGTACACTTTTTGGCAAGGAAGGACCAATTCAACTTGTAGGAGCTCTCTACAAGATCAGCTCCTATATTTGGTTATAACTCACTCTATTTCTATTCATGCAAAGAGTTTTTTTGACAACAGCACCTCAAGCACCTCATGAAGAGGAGAATGGAGCACTTTCTCCAAGGAAAGAAACTCTTGCACTCTTGCAAGGAGTTCCACAAGGTCTCACACATAGAGCTCTTGGCATAACACATCAGCACCATGTACCATCATTGTCAAATGGTGAGATCTTGAATATAGAAGAAGCAAAAGAGGAGGAAGGACATCACAAGATGGAGAGCATGGATCCTTCTCTGTTTCAAATCTTGGGAGCACAAAGAAGGCAAGAGGACCTATGCAATAAAGGTAGGGGAAATCTGTCTACCTACATCCACATTCTACTCTATGCCTTGACACCTCTTTGCAAGGAGGTATTTTACCAGGAGCACCTCTTGATGGGAGGAAGTCTAAAGTGTTCTCTCAACTATGGGAAACATATGCATACTTGGCTAAAGAGGGAGCCTTGGGATAAGCTAGCACAGCACACAGAATCTCTCATGAATTCAGAAGAGAGATGAGCAATTTCCAGAAAGGGGCATTGCTAACTCCCACTCAGATATTTGCGATGAAAGAGGAGAAATCGGAAGTCTATGATGGCATGAGCATGAGGACACATGGAAACTCCATATCTTTGGGGAAGCCCATGATTTCTTCATTCACAAAGAATATTTCTAAACATGGCAAGGGGCTACTAACCCTCTTGTATAAATGGGCCAAAATGAGGAAGTTTTGGAAGACAAGGACTTTCCGAGGGGAAGTTGATTTCCATATGCTTCAATCCTGTCTTGAGAAAGATTAGCTGCAAATAGGGCAGCAAACGGAAAACTATGATGCTCCAGCATGTGATCTCGATATCAATTATGCAAAGAGGGGAGCCATGAGAAGATTGGGGTAGAATTACAGACTTCTACAGCGTTGTCATTTTTTGGGAGCCTGGATCCTTATTGGGATTCCCAACTGATGATGGAATACTCCAAGGACCTTTTCACATGTGGGGTTCTTGATGAGGAATTACTGGATGAGAGGTTCAAGGTAGTTGATGGATTCATTTATTTCTATAATATTATTCTTTTTGTTAGTGACTCCAAGCTCAAGGAGAGACTCCTAGATGCAACCCATGAGATCCAGGTTTCCAAACCCACTGGTTTCATTAGAGCCTATCATACTCTCTTGGGTGGTTTCATATGGGAAGGTTTCAAGGAGGAGGTGCAGTGTCATATGAATATGTGCATGGATTACTTTGTAGATGAGGAGGGACATAGCTCTTGGGGAGAGCTTCCATTCACACCTCCTTACTCATTGAGTGTGAGAGGGAACTCATCCATAAATTACCTCAATGATGTAAAGCAAGTATATAGAGGAACTTGTCTTCCTGAATATTTTAATGTATCTCCTATATGCTTATTTTTTTTTAATATTCATTTGCAGAACATTTCTCCAAAAGGGGGCACTATTTATGATGGGGTTCATGGGCTACTCAAGGCCATGAACTATGTTGATGAAGGTCATTCCTTGGAGGATCTTCGAAAGCTATTATATTCTTCCTGGTGTGATTCCTTTACACCAATTATGATGCATTTTATCCAAGCATTCAGAAGGGATGAGGCAACAAACAAGTGTTGGGGAAGGCACTTGTTATATCATATTCTATGGAAGTTAAGGATAAAACTGCGCTGGTTTCACATGAGGGAACATCCTCCTTCTCATTTATCATACATGGCAGCTAGCATAATTCTAATCATGATTCCATATGTTGAAACTGTTCTTACTCTTGGTAACATGGTTGGAGGAGAGGCACATTGGCAGGATGTGTCCTTGTGGAAAGGATTTCCCCACCCTTTTTTCACTACATGATTGCATGGGAGCATGAGATATTGTATGGCTAGTATGATAGATCACTTGATTCTTTGTAGAGTGAGCCATACGTTTGTTGGGAACATGTCTCTCATATGTGTTGGGGAGAATTTTTTCTATGGATTTCAAAGATGGGAGGTGATCCACTTCATTTGGATGATAGCATGGAGATGGGAGTCTTTCATGAATCATGAAAATCACCATGATTTTCATCACTTCTATCTTGAGGAGGCCATGGATCAGCAAGAAGGTTTCCATAACAACCTTCCATTATTTCATGATGAGAGCCAATGGGTTTAGTCACCAAGGGCCAACTTGCACATTAAGGAAGGACCATTAGAAGACAGAACTATTGCAGAAAATTTAGAGTAATGGTGGAGACTATTGGATGAAGAGGCCACAAGAGGAGCGGAGATTTTGCAGCACCCTTACAGTTGCCTGAGGACAAGCAAAATTTGGGAGGGGGAGACTGTAATATTCCTAAATTAGCTTGCAGCTAATAGGAATATTAATTTTTCTTGTGAAATATGAATGGATGAATAATTGAGAAAGGAGGCTCATAATTTTCTCAAGTATGAAAAAAATTCCCTTATGATGTGAAAAGGGATCATGAAATAACCAGATCTAGCATCCAAATGTGTGAACCATGTCTAAACTATGGGGACAAGGTCAAGTTTGACCAAGTCAACATCATTTATTCTCAGAGAGTGGATCCAAAATAAAGACAGCTCAATGTGAATGGAAATCAAGCTAACCAGTTAAAATGAAGACACTTTGAGTTTGGAAGAGGTTGATCACTTGACCAAGTCAACCATGAACATGTCAATAGCGCAGTCCAGATGCATTGAACCTCTTGGAGGGACAACGAAGTTCTAGAAGGAGGTTTCACATGTGAAAGAGGCTAAAATAATGAAGTGGTTTAGGGTTTTTCCAAGACTCCAATATTATAAAAGGAGGAGTAGAGCAACAAGAGAGGGTTGTTGAAGTTTATCATTTTTGAAGGTATTGTCTACTCAGACATCCCTTGTTGGGTCTTCCTTTCAGGAATACCACCTCCTTCCTTGAGCAGCTCTTGGAGGAGACGTGCTATCTTTTCCACACCAGGTTTTTAGGCCAAGCTTCACCTTACACCTACAAAATTTATCATGTTGAGGGTTGGGTTGTCCTTGTGAGTTGCAGCAGTGGAAGACACTCGATCTACTCAGATATAGACTATACTAGTAGCTCCTCTCAGTGAGTGTGTCTTTCAACTTCCCGGAAGAGTGCATTAGTTGATTGTGCTTCAAATCTACATCTCGGCATCAAGCCAAATCATTCCCAGAGGCTACAGTGCAGTCTCTCTCCCTGGACTGTGTTATTTTCAAAGGAGAAGTTACAGGGTGTTTTGTCTGCATTTTGGAGGAGAGATCTCCAGTGTTAGGAATATTCCTCTCACTGTGGTGATCCATGGATTGGACATCCAATCCATGTTTTTTTCAGATCTGATCTGTTGTACTATTTTATTATTCATAAATTTCTAAATCATTATGTGGATCTGCAACCTTTCATCTCACGTCTACTCTTTGTGCTTCATGTTTTACACAAAAGCCTAAGCGGAATGTATAGATCAATATTTCTTGTACACAGATCTGTATTAGAACTAAATTTTTATGTGAATATCTGCTCTATATTTGAAGATTAATAAACTACTTCTTTAGCCCCTAAAAATAACACTATCATGGTTGTGCAGTCTTTCCTTATGGTTGTAGCTCCTCATTTCTGAGGATTATTGTTGTATAATCTCATTCTTTCTCTTGTACAATATATGGGATGTAATGTAAATCTGATTTGCTATTATAATAATAATTTCTGAACCTTCATATTAGCCTACTAATTTTCTTCAATGGATCTGCGTTATTTTTGAAGCAGTCCTTTGCTTATAGTTTGTGGGAGATCTGTTTAACCCACCTAGTCTGATTTTTTTTTCTATCCTTTCGTATTTAGACCTTAGATGAGATTATCTAAGGGATCTAGGTGCTACAAACTCATTTCTATGCATAGAATTCTTAGAAGTGCGTTATTTCAGCAGGCTTGCTTAGCTGTTCCAGATTTGGAATATTACATAAAGGTGGTGGTATAGGATGGTTGCAATGTTGGACATGTGGTAAGGAGCATGTTACAAGGTATTTTCCAAAGAACCATGGTGGTATGACCTAGATATATAGTGCAAAAAAGGCAGATACTTTTGGGGATGTTTAGGAGAGAATTCCTTGCATCTATGAAGCACTCAATAACAGACAGGAAGATCATCAGGAATAGATCATTGAGATTAATTGTAATCTTTGTGATCATGTTTTTTCCTGCGGACCCCAGAGAGCAGAATTTTAAACATAATTTCTCCTCAAAAAATGTTTTTAAAGCCCAAAAAGAGAATTTAATTGGATAGAAATGATCAGAATAGTGATGTGGATTACCTGGTTCTGACGAATCTAGATTTGAGCGGTCAGCTCTCCCATTATCAACTCCAGAAATTTTCTGCCAAAAGCTCTCAATTTACAACTCTAAAGACAAAAGTGAAAATGACTTTGTTAAAATCCTTTTTATAAGATATTTTGAATGAATAAAATATTATATTTGATTTATTTTCCACTTTAAAAAGTAAATTTTCAATGTTTTTACTTATTGAAAACAGGTATGTTTAGTCTTTCGAGTTTTTGTGCAAAATACAAATTTTTCGGTGAAAACAATTATTTTGGTGATGAGTACACTTTTATCACTTTTTTGGGCTCTTGAAAAATATGAAAAAGTGAAACCATGGATTTCTCTTTTAAGCCCTTTTTAGTCTCTCTAAACATGAAAAGATCGCCAAGTACTTGACTATTCGAACTCGTTAAAGGAAATGAACATGTATTGATCTATTTTAAAGATCGCCAAGTATTGATCTAATTTTAAAATCATTTTTGTACCAAAAAATGTAGTTAGTTTTGATCTGAGTATGGGAATGCCTACCTCAGCGATGATATACATATATATTTTTGCATTGAATGTTTTTACAGGCTTTCGATCGGTATGTCTGCAATCCAATCCTCAGAAAGATAAAGCACTTCACTCTTCAAAACTACCTCAGACTTCGCACTTGAGGGCGAAATCTGTTATACATTATTTTGTCACCATGAAATTTGACTGTCTATATAGGTTCATCACTACCTATATTATGCTCCCTTAAAATTCAAAAACCATAATGTTCCTAAACCAAGTCTTGGAATTTGAGAAAAGCTCATTAAAACCCTAAAAGTCTAACTCCGCACTTTTCCTAGCCCTTGTCTGCCGATCTGCATATATTTGCTCTATATGCTGTGATACATCCCACACATTTTTCTTATAAAACCTGCAAATCCCCGTAAACAATCAAATAAAGGAAAAATTAAGTTTTAGAAGCCCAGCTGGATGAATATTCTCCCAACTTGAAGTTTCTAGAAGCACATTCAGTTCAAGCTTTATCCTTTACTCATGACCTCTATCCCTTCACTTATGGAGATTATCCCTTGGTCTATGGAGCTCAAATCCCTTCATGAGAGGAATCTATCCCCCTCTTCATGGAACTGAAACTATTTCCATTTCCCTATAAATTGCACTCATGTTTAAGTCTCAAGAGTAGCTTGTAAATGGTGGACATACATATTAGTTGCTGAATAAATTATTAAGAGAGCATACTCTGTATACTAGCCATTTTTTATATGAGAATGATCACAAACTAAAGTCCATAACTTTATTCTAGTTCAAAGAGAAGAAGGCTTGTCAATCTGAGAGAGGAACATTGTTCAGGACCCCGGAAGAACCTGTATAACGTAAACGCGAAAGGTTGTAAGGTTACTTCTTATTATAAAAGTTAATACAAATGAATTCCATTTTCTCATTTAATTGTTCATGTATCTATTTGCATATTTCAATTCTTGGATTCCTTGATCATTGAGATAGATTAGTGTTTTCTCAATTATTATATCTTGCAGGTGCTTTTAGTCCTTTTATCTGTCTTTGATTGCAGGTTTCACATGCTGAAGTTACCTCTTTTGGAGTGACTGGATAGAAGATTTCGGCAGGAATTGGACTTCAGGTAGGGGCATGTCCTTATGTTGTATTATTAATAATTCTGAATCACATATGGTCTAGAGAAAATGGTTTGCATTTGGTTGTTTGTTTCTAGATATCCTTAGGATACTAGGGATATCATTCTTGTCCACAAGAAGGATTTATCCACATCACGAAGACCCGTAGATTAAGTGGCATTTTCCTAAAGGCGTATTAGCCAGTGACACTTGGTGCTCATCCATTGGTTCATTAACACTGCAAAAGGACAAAAATATATTATTAAAATGACATGAAAAACAAAATACATTAAAAAAAGAAACTATATAAAATATAGTTTACAAATCATACATTAAAACCAAGATATATATGACAAAATATATATTTAAAATGGTTAATAAAATAACCATATAACAAAATTTATAAACCAATTTTCCCTAACCAATGCACCCCAACTGCCTTCTTGTAATATATGCCTATCATAGGAGTTTATAAAACGCAAATTGTCATTCGACGAATAGGTGAGTGGATTGGATAATGCACCAGCGGAAGCTCTGAACGGATGTGCGCTGAGCAGACAGTGGAACCGCAAACCACGCCAAGGCAGACCCATGTGCGGCATGTTTTTCGAGACAGAGAATCTTTTGCAGAGAATATTCCTTGATGCCTGAAAGATTCCATGGGGAGATAAATTTTAATTTTGTTAGAATGATATGAATTTTATAGCCATTTTAACAAGAAATTTGCAGGGAACGCGATGGTAAAGTCAGAATGGCCGTATGAGCAACAAATTTGCAGATTCCTGGCAACATAGAATCTTAGGGAATATTAAAGGCATCAAAAAGATTCCTTAAGGCACACAACTTGTCGGAGTCCATTTTAGACAAAAATTATGTTGATTTTACACCTCTCAGTGACAATAATCCGATGGAGACATCTGTTTCAGCAAGAGATCTCCCATTTCTCGGTCGTTTTCCATATTGGAGTGACAGTGCCCGATTCTCAAGTGTCGATAGTTGATTCTATCCCCCTCGATGCCACGAATTCGAAGGTGAAACCAGCAACATAGGTAAGCATCAGATTCTTCAACCAACTTCATGGGTTGAGGTATATGCAGTTTGATCATGTGCCTCTTTCTGCTGTGAGATGTATTATTATTTCTAGATCCTTGCTTGATGAATGTTGTGGGATCTTGTTTTTGCTTCATGTGAGATTATGTCATGCTAATAGGAGGTCCATTGTGAGTGAGAGTTCTTGTATAAAAACATCTAGTGGAGAGACAAGCTACTCAAGTTGAGGGCACAAATCCTTGTATGATAGATAACGTCATCCATTTACATCTCACCATTTCCAGCACTATATGAAGTGGCATGTCCCATTTTGACATCGAGCCTCGAGACGTAGCCCACACTAGGTGAAATCCGTTATCAGCATCTCGTGTTCTTATGTTGATGATGGTTGTCTTGTTTCCTCTTGATTAAGTATGCATATGTGTTATTTTATGCTATTTTAAAATGAAATTCTAACAACATCACATAAGTAATAGATCATGGGTAAATCCCATAGCTGACGGACCCGGATCAAGCATGTTTGACCATCATTGATTTTATAAGATATGGTTGATCATCATAGATATTATAAACCTAAGGAAATACAAAACCCTAGAGATTAAAACTAAAAACTCAAGGGATTATAAACCTAAGTGAATAATATTAAACCCTCAGAATATGAAACCTTACATTAATAAACCTAAGGGATAAAAATTATAACCATAAATATATAAACCCTAAAATAAACATGGTTGACCATGGTTTATTTCCATATTAATACAATCCTTGTCATAATGGGACGTTGGACCATGGTTGACCATGGTTGACTATGATTGATTTTCATATTGAGACAATCTTTATCACAATGCACCATTGGACCATGGTTTGTTTTCATATCGAGACAATCTTTGTCACAATGTGATGTTCGACCATGGTTGATTTTATAAAACACAATTGACCATGATTGACCAGGGTTGACCATGGTTGACCATGGTTATCCATGGTTGACAATCATAGTTGATAATTGTGAAAGTGATTTTAATAAATTTTGATCATGGTTGATGAAATTCAACTATGGTTGGTCATGTTTGACCATCGCTAACCATGGTCGATCATGGTTGACCATGGTTGACCATGGTTGACCATGGTTTATTTTCATATCGAGACAATTTTGTCACAATGTGACGTTTGACCATGGTTGACAATGTTTGATTTTATAGAACATGTTTGACCATGGCTGACCATGGTAGACCATGAATGTCAATGGTTGAAAATCATAGTTGATCATGATGAAAGAGATTTTAATGAAGGTTAATCATGGTTGATGAAATTCAACTATGGTTAATCATGGTTGACCATCGTTGACAATGGCTGATCATGGTTGACCATGGTTCACCATCGTTGACAATGGCTGATCATGGTTGAACATGGCTGACTATGGTTGACCATAAAGACATTGACCATCATCGACCATATTCAAGCATGATTTACCAATGTTGATCATGGTTCACCTTAGAGATATTGATTAACCATTATCACCTTGGTTGATGGAGGAGCATGTTTGACCATGGAAGATCATAATTAAACATGGTTCATCATGGTAAATGATGGTTGACATTGTTTGTCATTGATTAAAAATGGTTGACATTGATTGAACATAGTTGAGCATGTTTGACTACATTCAACTAAAGTCATTTATTTAAAATAATTATTACTAATAATAATAACAATGTTAATATATTAATTAATATTAATACAGTAATATAAACAATGTTAAATTAATGTTCAATGTTATCTAAAATTTTCAATTATAAATTATTTATAAAAAATTATTATTATACATGTTCTTTAAAACTATTAGTATTATAATTAATAAAATATTATTATTATTTTTCTAATTTTTTTTTTAATAATATTAATATTAAATAATATTACTGTTTATTAAAATTTAATTGTCTTATTATTTAATAATACTTAGTAATTTAAGCTAAGAGATTGATATTATTATTAGTAATATTATTATCTTCATTAATAACTTTCTTTAATTGTTATTATCATGATATTGAATATTATATATATATATATATATATATATATATATATATATATATATATATATATATATATATATATTATTTCAAAATTAAACTAAAATGATAGGAAATTATGCTTATAGGAAGACAAGGGATCACATAAATCTAATTTAATTCTTATATATATGTTTTGATCTATATTGATTAAAATTATATATTTATATGATATGATTTAGAAATTTAGAATATTAATTTTACAAATGTTTATTTTTTAAACTAAATTTATATATATTTATAACAATAATATATATTTTTTGAGAGTCCAATTTTTTTTCTTTCTTCTGAGTATAAATATATTCACATACGTATATACCTTCTTAAATAAGAAATAATTTCAATGTACAAACGCTTATTAAGATAAAAAAAATTATTAATAAAAATTAAGGAAAAAATATTTATTAATAAAAATTATTCATGTGTTAAATTTAGAGTTGTATAGAACAAAGACATTATTTTTTACATTATATTTAAAAAAATATAATAATTACAATGTATAACCTCTCGGTCTTCATCCTCATGAATACATAGATTACATATTATAAATTGCTTTCACCTCATAGGAAATTCCCATTCTTATAATCCTATAATTTACATTGAATATTCTTATAAAAATATACATCTCTATTGCTTTCACCTCATATGGAACTTAAAGTTTTTATTACCCTAATATTATTATAAACAACTTGACTCCTAAAAATATGGATAGGTTAATTCCTACATGTCTAACTTGGCCATTTCTAGCTTGAATATTTCCATTGCTTCCGAAGACAAGCATGTTACAATTCTTATGCTATCCTTTATCTCGTTGTTTTTTTCTCAGAGGTCAAAGGAAAATGTTTTAGAAAAATAACCAACAACATATTGGGGTTACTATAAAAATTATATAAATAATATGTATATTAATGGATTCAATACGATCATGTGATATGCTAAAGCAAGATACTAAATCCTTTTACAAATTAATTGCGGAAAATAAATACGATCACAGAATCACACCAAGTAAAAGAAATAAGCAAATTAATCCAGAACATAGATATTTCTCCTTGGGAAAGATTTCTGCTCAAAACCCCTCTTTCTCTATTGTATAATGAACCAAGGAATCATGAAACAATTATAATGCACTCTTCTGACAAGAGTCTGTTGCACTCTTCTAACTATCTCACAATGATCTGGACAAAATTTGGCTAGTTCTAAGTGAATTATCAGCCTCTGCTCAGCCTGGCTTTGTCACACAATTCATGTGGAATGAAATCCCTATTCTTTAGGAATTTCATCCTTCCTTTACTGCGCAAACATAATGCACAATGCTATGGTGTTTTAACTGCATCTAGGCACTTTTTTAAAAATATAATTGATAGTTAAATTCCTTTTAACCATTGTCTCAACTGGGTCTTCATCGGAACTGACATGCATGCAAATATTAATAGTAAATCATCAGTCACTTGACAAATAACTTCTTGTGAATTAAAGTTGACTTAATTCACTTGACCTATAGCTAGTGCAACAATCAATTACAACTAGTTAAACTGATTTTAACTCACTTAATTGAGTTAGTTGATTTCTCATGCATTAAACTAATACACTAACTGCAACCTGAAATCTAAAACAAATAGAATCAATCTACATGCCTCACCAACCACCCTCAACTCAAAATTCATGAGAAAACTAAGCCTATCACACTTAGTTAACTATTACAAGTGATTATGAGATAAGATTAAAATTTATTGTTCAATTTAATTAAGGGAAAATTAAATTAGAAAAATTTCCAATTTATTTAATAAATTGACTTGCACACTAATGTATTACTAAGACCCATCACTATGTGACCTATGATCCCACACTAGTGTGTGTACTGTCATGTTGTTTCTGGATACCAATTTCATTGTTTCTTGTTTCAAATTTCAACGCTCCCTTTCAACAATAAAGGAATCAATCTGTATCGATCTGGTACCTTTGGATTGTTCTTGCGTGAACACTTCTATAGTGTTGTTTGCACATGCAACTCTTGCATGAAAAACTTCTTTAGTGTTGTTCGCACATGCAACTCTTGCATGCAACACCTTTCTAGTGTTGTTCGCACATGCAACTCTTGCATGAAACACTTCTGAAATTGAATAGCCTCCAAACATCTGAATCAATATAATGCATCTGTCATCAAAGTCTTCTGGCCATTGTTACCTATTGTACATGTCTACAGGACTCTCTGTGTTGTTGACATCTGCATCCATTCACTCAGCACTACTCGCAACTTTGATTTGCACTCCAATATCCGACAACTGTCACTCTGATTTCTATCATCTTGACATCTAGCTGCATCAATATAACTAATCCTTCCTACTACTGTTGTACTATGGGCTCCCCATAGCTAGGTTCGATCCATGAGACACACCATCTCAATGAATCCTGCCCAAATTTCTTCTTGGGATTAATTTTGCACATAGCCCCACATCACATCTGGAGGTATAGCTGCATATACTCCCTCTGCCCTTCTGGATCAACATTTCCCCCTCCTAGAGGTCTCTTCTTGAAGGGACACTTCCACTCGGTCTCTTCTCTTCTTCTCCAATTATGGCTTCTCCACAACCTTCTGAGACGGATTTTGAGGGTGCATGTTGAGTGATAATTGCTCCCTCTCAAACACCAAGTCATTAAGCACTATTTTTCTCCTAAAAGCCTTCCATGCATCCTCAACCTTGAGATCATACAGGTTCTTGAATCTTACACTGATATTCTTCACTTTTCTGGTGGCTATGTGTTTAAGGAACACCTTTCCTTTTCTAAACAACACCACATAACCACGGTCTTCCAATACCACTATGGAGACAAGATTATCCTTTAGGCCTAGAACATGCAAAACATCTGCTAATATAATATGGGAGATATTCTACCTCTATAAGGTAACTATACCTATGTCGGTAGCGCTATACCTCTCATAATATCCAAACTCTATGCTCTTCTAGAGATCCTTCTCCTCCAAGTCACTGAAGAGATCTATATTCCCCATCATATGGAATGAGGCACCACTGTCTAAATACCACATGCATCCCATTACAATGTTGGCCTTGCATGCAATGAGAGTAAAATCAAGCTCAAACTATGAAGGAAATGCTTCGCCTTCTGGAAATGCAGGCTCCTTCTTACTTTTCTTCTGTGAACAATTTGTAGCATAGTGCCCATGCTCATGACAATGAAAGCATCTGATCTTGGACAAGTCTTTCTTTCTTGCTTCGACTTGGGATTTCTTTCCCTTTTCCTTCTTTTCCTTACTGGCCAAGGCACAATCTTGCTTGTCATTAGTCTTGGATGAGGATCCATCCCTGGTATTCCACCTAAATTCCTCTTGTACCACATCTAACGAAAGTCGCTCCTAATCTAGTAACTTCTCCTTCCCATTGCCAGAGTCCTGATAACTACGCCAACTCTTGGGAAGGCCTAGAAGTGCTAGGATCACCAAATCATCATCTTCTATGGCGACACCAATACTTCAAAGCTCATCTCGACATTGAGTGAACTTCACCAAGTATGTTGGTACTGTCTTTCCCTCCTCCTTATTGATTTTTCTGAGCTTGTCCTTTAGCGCTAACTTCCTTTGGTTGTTGAGCATCTGAAACATATATGTCAAGGCCTTCCACATTGCATATTGAGTAGAATTTCCATGGATACTTGAGAAAATGTGATCTGGAACTCCCTCTAATAAGATCCTCCTCGCCCTTGCTACCTTCTTTTTCCAAGCATCAAGAAGAGTGGCATATTATGTTGTGGGCTTGGGAATATCATTATCAATTAATTCTTTCAACCCGCTGTCCTCCAAAACTGCCCCTATTCTGTCTTTCCATGGAATAAAATTATAATTTCCCTCGAGAGCATATTCCAATCTTAAGCCATTTAAACCCATCTTGATTCACATGTCACACCAAAGAAAGTATCTAGAAGTTTTAATATTTTTGAACACAAACTCAATTTATTCTCCACTATAGTGATTTATGGCACTCTGATACCATGTAGAAATTATACAAAAAATATGTATATCAATGGATTCAATCCGATCATGTGATATGCTAAAGCAAGATAGTGAATCCTTCTATAAATTAATTGTGGAAAATAAACATTATCGCACAATCACACAAAGTATAAGAAAAGATAAAATCGATCCACAACACATATATTTTTCCTGGGGAAATCTTGCTGCTCAAAACCCCTCTATCTCTATTGCCTTATGAGCTAAGAAATCATGAAACAATTATAATGCACTCTTCTCACAAGAGTTTACTGCACTTTGCTAACTGTCTCACACTGATTAAGACAAAATTGGGCTAGTACTTAGCCAACTCTCAGCCTCTTCTCATCCTTCATTTCTCACGCAATTCATGTGTAATGCAATCCCTATTATTTAGGAATTTAAACCTTCCTTGACTCTGCAAACATCATGGGAAATCTTACGGTGTTTTATGTGCATCTAGGTAGTTTGGTAAAAAAACAACTGATAGTTAAATTCCCTTTAACCTTTGTCTCAACTGGGTCTTCATCAGAACTGAAATGCATGCAACTATTAATAGTAAATCATCAGTCACTTGACAGATCATTGTATGTGAATTAAATCTGATTTAATTCACTTGACCTCTCAATAGTGCAACAATTAGTTACAACTAGTTAAACTGATTTTAACTCACTTAATTGAGTTAACTGATTTATCATGCACTAAAATAATAAGCTAACAACAAATCGAACTCTAAAACTCTACATGCCTCACCAACCACCCTCAACTCGGAATTCATGAGCTAACTAAGTCTATCACACTCAGTTAACTATTACAAGTGATTATGAGATAAGATAACAATTTATTGTCTAATTTAATTAAGGGAAAATTAAATTAGACATATTTCAAATTTATTTAATAAATTGGCTTGCACACTAATGTATCTCTAGGAACCATCACTATGTGACCTGTGATCCCACACTAGTGTGTGTGATATCATGTTTTTTTTGGATGCCAATTTCATTGTTTCTTGTTAAAATTTTCAACAGTTGCGTTCACTGCATGTCCACAATTGAAATCCACTACTCATATATCACTATCGCTTTCTCTTCCTTCAACATTCTCACTACTTTCCAAAGCGAAGCCTCGTATAAAAATTTAGCATAAACTAATACGCATGCACATAAATATTTTTAAATAAAATATAAATCCTATTAGATTTATTTCTTATATAAAATCTTTATTAAATTTATTTCTTATTTGAAGTTTGGGTTATGTGATCCATAATTTGTACAAAGATAATTTTTTGTAAAAGTGACATAACAAAGAACTTGGTCCACTCGTTTCAAATGAAATAGTGTGGTTTATCTTCAGGACTGATAAGAGATCAGATCGTACCATTCCAATATAAATATATTAGGAAATATAAATAGATGAGGAGAAAGCTTATTTAACAATTGGAAGGAAAAGGATAGTTTGACCGAAAAGGAAAAATTAAGTTTAAGATCAAAGATTTTTCTTATGTGATTTTTACAGAAAATTATCTTTGTAGAAATTTATTTCTTATCAGACCTTATTATAAATCTATCCTTAATTTCCTTGAATATTACGTATCTCCATATTCCACAAGTTTGAGATATCAAATTTATTTCTTATTCCCTCTTTTTTTCAATTGATTATCTCGGTTCACTATCTTGAAATTCAACCTTATTATGAGATGGATTGATCTTGTCTATAATGGCACCAGATTCCACTTTTCATTCATGTAGTTAATATTTTGAAAATATAAATGATATGGAAACCTAAAAAGAACACTGTTACCAATGAAATAGGTAACCGCACTGTTACCTACTTTTTTTGGTAGCATAAAAAGCACCCGATTTTGAAAAGTGGTGATGCAGAATCACCTTTTTTTTTAGCACATTTTTGACACTCTAATATTTTTATTTATGAAGTATGAATATTTGTTTTAAAATGTTAGTGATTTTCATACTAATTTTGAAACGTATTGATGCAGCATCAACTTTTTTTTTTTAGAGCGGTGATTTTCATGCTAATTTTGAAACGTATTGATGCAGCATCAACCTTTTATTTTTAGAGTGGTGATTTCATGTTGGTAATAAAACACAAAACTTAGATAAAAAAACAATTAAAAAAAAACAATAAAAATGTAAAAAAACAAAATTAACTCGTAAAAATAAAAAATTTCAAGAAAAATAAATAAATAAAAACAAAATATTCGAAAATTATATCAAAAGAAATGACAAAATTAAAAAAAAAAATTTTAAAAAAATTAAAAGAAAAATTAAATTACAAAATTTAAATTTAGATAAAAAAATAAAATAGAAGAAGAAAAAATTAAATTTAAAAATTTAAATTATAATAATAATAATAATAATAAGAAGAAAAAAAAATACAAATTTTAAAATTAACAAAAAAAAACAAATTAAAAAAAAAAAAAAATTAAAATTGAAAAAAAAAAACAAAAAAAATGAAACAAACCACGTGCAAATAAATCCATAAAGTTACTGTTTTTTTTTAAATGAAACAAGTTATAAATTTTAAAAATGAAAAACTAAATAAACTAAAAGATTAAAAAAAAATTAAATTTAATTAAAATTTCATAAATAAATTTTAAATTTTAAAAAATAATTAATCTAAAATATTAAATTTAAAAACAAAATTAAAAAAAAAAAAAACAAAAAAAGTTAAAACAAATTAAATGTAAAATAAAAAATTTGAATTAAAAAAACAATTTAATTTTAAATTTTTTGAATTTAAAAATTAAAATTAAAAAAAATCAAATAATAAAAATCAAATTAATATATATATATATATATATTAAAAATTAAGAAAGTAAGAAACAAAAAAATTGATCGTGGTGGCGCCACCAATTGGCCTCCCGCGGTGGGAGGCCGATTCCGGGAATCGCCCTCCCGCGGCGGGGAGGCCGATTCCGGGAATCGCCCTCCCGCGGCGAGAGGCCGATTATGGGAATCACCCATGGCGGGAGGCCGATTCCGAGAATTGCACTCCCGCGGTGGGGAGGCCGATTCTGGGAATCGGCCTCCCGCAGCGGGAAGGCGATTCCCAAAATCAGCCTCCTGCCGCGGGACCGCGATTCCTGGAATCGGCCTCCCGCCCATCGGCCGGCCTCCGCTGCCGCCTGGGCGGGAGGCCGATTGGCGGCACCACCACGATCAAAAAATTCTTTTCTTTTTTTTTTAATATTTTTTTTTTTTAATTTGATTTTTTAAATATTTTTTTTAAATTCAAAAAATTTAAAATTTTTTTTTTTTAAATTTAATTTTTATATTTGAAATTTAATTTGTTTTGTTTTTTAAAATTTTTTTTTTCAATTGTATTCATTTTTTTTGTTTTTATTTTTTTTTCTTCTCAATTTTGTTAATAATTTTTATTAAATTTTGTAATTTTTTTTTATTTAATTGATTTTTTTTAAAAAAATTTCATATTTTTTTTTTATTATTAAATTTTATGTTTAGTTTTTTCATTTAATTTTTTAAAATTTAGTAAATTTTGTAATTTTTTTTTTAATTTATTTGAATTTAATATTTTTTTAAATTTTTTATTTTCTTATTATTATTTTTTTAATTACACAAAATTTTTATATATTTTTTATTTCAATTAAAATTGTGTATTTAAAATTAGATTTTTTTTTAATTAAACTTAATATTTTCAAATTAATTTGTTTTTTATTTTATTTTTTATTTAATATATATTTTTTTCAATTTTAATTGATTTTTAAATTTTTTTAACTTTTTATTTTAACAATGTTTTTTTTTTTTTTTAATATTTCAAAATTTATTTGTTTATTCATTTATTTATTATAATTATTATTTTTGTTTTAAATTTAATTTGTTATTTTATTATTAACATTTTTTTTTAATTTAATAAAATCTAATATATATATTTTTAATTTAAATTCATATATATATATATATATATATATATTATTTTTTATAATTTAAATTTAATTTATTTTTTAAAATCTATTTGTTTTTTTAATATATATTTTTTTAAATTTAATATTTTTATTGTATTTTATTTTTCATTTTTTATTTTTAATTAATTTTTAATTTTCTTACTTTTAATTTTAATAATGTTTTTTATTTTTATTTTTTATTTTTTATTTTTAAGTTTTAAATTTATTAAAATTTAATATATTTCTTTAAATTTAATTTTTTATTTTAAAATTTAATTTTTTTTTAATTCAATAAACATTTTCTTTTTCTTTTTTAAATTTAATTTCTATATTTTATTTTTTATAATTTCTTTCTTTTTTTAATTTTTTTTTTTAATTTAATATTTTTATTTTTTTATTTCTATATTTTTTGAAATTTTAATCTTTAATATTTTTTTTTCTTAAATTTTAGGTTTTTTTTAATGTTTGAATTAAAATTTTTGTTTTGTTTTTGTTTTTATTTTTTTATTCCTATATATTTTTAAATTTTAAGCTTTAAAATGTTTTTATTTTTCCTTAAATTTTAGGTTTTTTTTAATGTTTGAGTTTTAAAAATTAAAAAATGTTATTTCTATTTTTTAAAATGGCAAAAATATGACACAATTTTTTTTTTGTTATTCTAGCATCAACTGGTTTTGTTTTGAGGGTGTTTTTTCAATCCTTTTTTCAAGAAACAATTTTGTTTTTAGCATAATTTTATAAAATGTTGAAATTTGACCTTCAAAAAAACCAAGTGCATTCTGGAATACACTTTTTTTGTTTTTAGGGTGTTTTTTCATGTTTTTTGAGTCTTTTTGGGCTAGAGTTCTCGTTTTGAGGTCAGGTTACCTATTTCATCAGTAACAGTGTTAAAGTTGGATATAATTTCAAAGTTTATTTTTCCTATTTGATCACAGTTGTACTAAGGCTTATAAAGAGTTCCATTTAAAGTGTACAGTTTGTTCAAATGAGACTTATATGATACATTTTTGCACAACCATTGGGAGACTCGGGCATGAATATCATCCATATAAATTGTAAGATAGGATAAATACCAGCAATTCCAAGCATCTATCTCGATCTATCTCCATATCGTATTATAATTAATAATATGGGACATGAAAACATATGGAAACAATTATAAAAACTTCAGCTGCATTATAAGAAAATGAAGAGCACGTCCATAATTTCTCTACCATGACCCTCAGCACACAGAGAGGTTCTCTCATTATACATTCTTATTAAAAATTTTATCATACTCAGAGGTACTTTTATCATCGTTACCTATCGTCGTTAATTAGCCAACAATGAAGTGATTCGATGTGCTAGTGTGCAGAGATGGAGGAGTTCAAGGTCAAATTAAAGGAAAAGAAGACTTGTCAGTCATGGAAGGAGGAAGAAAGGAGTTCCATAAGTGGTAGAAAGTGGAAAGTTCTGGATATTTGGAAATTATTTTGGGGAGGGGAGGGATAGAGGGAAAATTTGGCTTTGTATAAAATTTCAATAAGAAGGTTAATTGGTTCTTGAAATTATTTTAAGTTTTGAATGAAATAAACAGAGAGAACATAACAAATGAACAAAAACCATGATAACACATCTACAACTGCTTATTTAAACACAAAATTTTTAAACAGAAATGGCAATTCCGGTCTCTTGCTGAGCATCGGTATTTATACAAAAATATGTGTTGGTTACAATAATTAAAATATTATTTTTCTGATGTAGTGTTTTCCCTTATACTTTTGCAGATGGTGGTGACTCTTCGACATTTTTAAAGGTCATGGTGGTGAGGAGGTGTAGGCAATGTTGGTGGTGAAATAATTATGCTGATATTCTTCCCCTTAATTATTTCACAAAAAGAAAAAGAACAAAACTTTGATATCACATCATACATACTCCTATGTTCTTCCTATGAGTTTCAAACAATTCTTTTCCCAAGGGTTTTGTAAATATGTCTGCAAACTGGTCTTTTGATATGCAAAAATCCATACACATTTCATTATTTCTTAGTAATTCTCGAATGAAATGATACATGGTATCACGTTTACTCTTCCTATGGAAAACATGATTTCTTGATAATGCGATAGCATATTTGTTATCACAGAAAATATGAGTTGGTTCTTTATTTTCATGCAACAACACAATCAAAATTATCCTCATCCACAAAGTTTGACATGTTGTTCTCATCACTACAATATACTCTTCTTCAAATAATGATAGAGTCACAATGGATTACTTCAATGATGCCCATGAAGATGCACCTGAACCAAAACTAAACACATATCCAAATGTGCTCTTCCTGTCATCAATATTACCTACAAAGTCACTATATGTATATTCAGTTAGTTTAAAATATGAATCAGATGTATACAAGATACCACAGTTTCTTGTTCCATAAACATATCTTAAAATCCTTTTTCCAACTAGTGAGTGGGTACTCTTCGGGGACTCCATGAATCTAGAAATGAAACCTATAGCAAAAATTATATCAGGCCTTCTTATAGTCAAATGCATAAGACTTGCAACCAATTTCTTATACAAGGTTGAATGAATATTTGAGGCTTGACTATCCTTACTGATTTTTGTACAAATTTCAATTGGGGTTACAACCGGCTTACAATTTTCCTTCTTGAACCTTTTCAATATATCATTTTCATACTTAGATTGACAAATGAAAATACCATATTCAAATCAAGTTACTTAAATTCCAAGAAAATATTTCACTAGGCCTAAATCATTCATGTCAAATTCTATTTTCATGCTTATCTTAAAATCATCTACTGAGAGATCTCCAATGAAAATCAAATCATCAACATACAGGCACACAATCAAAATTTTACCTTCCTTGTTTACTTTTATATACAAAGTTGGCTCACTTGGACTCCTGATGAATCCATTATTATTTAGATATTCATCAATTCTATTGTACCACACTGAGGGTGATTGTTTCAATCCATATAATTCTTTATTTAATTTGTAAAATTTATCCTTTTTACCATCAATTTTATATCTAGGAGGTTGTTTCACATAAACCACTTCTTCCAGAAAACCATTTAAAAATGCAGACCTAACATCCAATGGATATATTTTCAATTGTTTTTTGCAGCAATAGATAATACCTTTCTTACTCTGTCAAGTCTAGCTACAAGTGCACAAGTTTCATTATAATCAATACCAAGTTTTTTAACTGAACCCCTAAGCTACAATTCTTGGTTTATGCTTTTCAATTTCACCTTCAGCATTCACTTTAGTTTTTTAAATCCATTTAACACCTACAATATTCTTACCCTGAATACCTTCGGGAAAATATACAATTTCCCAAGTATTATTTCTTTCTATAGCATTAGTTTCCTCATCCATAGATTTTATCCAAAAAATTTATTTCACGACTTCATCAAAATTTACTGGATCATATGAAATTAATGCAAAATTCGAAACTTGGTCTATTTCATCATTCTACTCATATAATTATTTTAAACATATAGTTTTCTAACCTTTAATTCTATCCTTTAATGTAGCCATTGTAGGATTAGATTCATTACTCATATTCGACATTGTTCTTTATTGTCGACCATAACCTGATGGTTCACCATGTTCCTGATTTCTCGGTGTTCTGCATTGTAATGGAATGAATCTTGGTGATTGGCTTGCTGAAGTGCTTGAAGAAAAAGGTGTATATTGAGTCAAATTTCCATCTTGTACTTCTTGCTCATATTCATTATCATCTCCATGAGAGAATACAACTCTCCCTACAACACATTTATCTATGTTTCCATCCCAAGCTTCTTCTTCCTTGAATTCAACATCTCTACTAATAATATATTTCTTGATGATGGGATTATAGAGTTTATATGCTTTATATTCTTCACTATATCCAATAAAAATACATTTCTCACTTATATCATCTAACTTATCTCTCAATTATTTAGGAACATGTGCATAAGAAACCGAAAAAAAATAAAAAAATCTTAAATGAGATATATGACAAATCTCACCATTCCATGCTTCTTCCGGGCTTCACGTTCTTCGTCGGACTTATGTTAAGGATATAAACATCACAAGATACTACTTCTCCCCAATATTCATTTTCTAGATTCTTTTCCTTCAACACACTTCGAGCCATATCCATAATAGTTCGATTTTTCCTTTGAACTATTCCATTTTGCTATGGAGTATAACGTGGAGTAAACTATTAGCATATACTGACCACCTCTATCTGATCTCAAATTTTAATATGCTTTCCACTTTCATTTTGAACCATAGATTTAAATATTTTAAATACAATAAATGCTTCTGATTTTTGTTTGAGAAGATAAACCCATGTTTTTCGACTGTAGCCATCAATAAAAGTTAAAATTTAAACATTGGCAACCAAATAAGGTGTTCACATCCGTCCACACAAATATGTGTGAACAATATCCAATGGAGCTTTTTCCATATACGAAACTCTAGAAACAAATTTTTGTCTATGACAGTTTGCATGTATACAACGTTCACACAAGTTCATTGGATGTTGAATATTGGGTAGCCTTTTCACCATTTGTTTCTTTTGTAACAAATCTAGACCACCAAAATATAAATGACCATATCTTAAATTCCATAACCATGATTCATCGAAATTCTTAGTTTTATAAGAATCCAAGAAGGGAGACAACTCATTTCTCATTATAAGCGGAAATATCCTATTCTTTATCATTTCTAATCTTGCTATCAACTGATTGCTTGGATATTTGTCAATGATAGTGCACACATTATTCTTGAAGAAAAATTTATAATTTTTCTCTATGAGTTTTCCAATGCTCAACAAATTGCATTTTAAGCTAGCTACATAATACACATCATCAATTTTTCTTCTCTCACCATTTCTAGTATAAACACAAATTGCTCCTTTACCTTTAACGCATACCTTATTATCATTACCCAGATTGACTTCAGACTAAATACTGGTGTCTAGATTGAAAACCAAATATTTTTTTCCCTTCATGTGATTGCTACATCTACTATCTAAAAACCAAATATTATTTGAACAGTCTTGAGTTACGTTACAAGTAAAAAACACTAACTTATTATTATCTTGAAATTCATCTTAGATGTGTGCAGATTTCTTACCAACACTTTCCTACCTCTTTAGACACTTAGTAGAAAAATGATCATATCTCTTGTAATAATAGCATTGAAATTTAGAAATATCATACCTTTGATTTCCTCGCTGCCACGTTCTATTGTTACCCCCCCTTAAATTAAGAGGAAATTTATGAGATTTCTCTTCATGCTCATAATAATCTCACAGACATCTTTGATCAACTATTCTGCCACCTCTTCCTCTATTACTCAATCTTCCTCTGCCTCTTCCTTTATTAAATTACAACTAAGTTTTGAAGGCATACTCCAATGTGCTATCCTCATATCTTGATATCCTCAATTCATGTGAAATCAACGAACCAATCAACTCTTCAATTTGCATTTGACATGTGTCCTTGAACTCTTCTATGGGTACAACAACTGCTTCAAATTTCTTCGACAAACTTCGAAGAAATTTCTCCACCACTCTCTTGTTTGAGAGGTCTTCTCCATAATGTCTCAATTGATTGACAATACTCATGACTTGAGTCATAAAAGCATCAAAAGTTTGAATATATTTTATTTTTAGATTCTCAAAATCTCTCCTCAAATTATTCAAATTGACATTATTTACTTCTGTTGCACCCTCATAACAGGATTCAAGGTTCTCCCACGCCTTTTTTTGAAGATTTTTCATTTGAAACTTTTGAAAGAATCATGTCATCTAAGACTTGTTGAATAAGGCCAAGAGCTTTATTGTCTTTATTTTTTATTTCTTTCAAAAACATTAGTTCAACATTTGTAAGAGCCATCTATGTTGCCTCATTAGTAGGCTCTAGATACCCATTAGTAACAAATCCCCAAAGGCCATGAGAATGAAAAAATGTTCTCATTTGGACATTCAAATAAACCAGGAAACATAAATTCTTTCATTTAAAATAGACACTGATTGAGTATTGGTATTTGAAGCCATTTTTCTCAAATAACCAAAATCTTCAAATGAAATTAAAAGCAATTTCCCACCTTATTATTGTCTCATTCTTCCAAATAAATTATATAAAAAATGACCTGAAAGAAATATCTTAAATATTGAGCATGATACTCTTTAAAAAATTTGCAGCAATATTGTTGTGCCAAATTACATAACCCTTATTTAAATGGCAACATTAAAACATAAAAATATCATACAATACACATATACAGTTTCATTTCAATGATTTCGAGTGTTAAAGAGATCAAACTTCATAATTTTCACCCTCCAATACAAATATGGTTGTAGTGTAGCATTAAACAGCTCCAACGGTTAGAAATGAGCCAAATATCCTAAGATCTCACAATCTCAAACAATTGGAAACAAAACATAGTCCCTTCATGATAACATCAAGGAAATATCCAAACTCCTTTCTTCACTCAATTCTGGCTTGAAAATATGTAGCTACACACTTCTACTCAGCGGACACGACACTTGACACAATTCTTACAGTTTATGGACTCAAATGGCTGGCTCCGATACCAAACGAAAGAAACACTTCTACTCAGCTGACACGACCCTCACAATTCTTAAGGTTTATGGACTCAAATGGCTAGCTCCGATACTAGATTAAAGAAACAGAGAGCACAAAATAAATCAAGAAACACCATGAGAACATAGCTACAACTTCTTATTTACATAGAAATTTCAAACAAAAATGACAATGTCGGTCTCTTGGTGAGAATCGATATTTATACAAGAAAATTTATGTAGGTTACAGTAATTAAAATATTATTTATCTCAGGGCATGTTTTCCCTTTCACTTCTGCAAATGGTGGTGATTATTAGATGTTTCGAAAATTCATGGCAGTGAGGCTGTGCAGGCAGCGTTGGTGGTGAAATAATTATTCTTACATTGAAAACACATTAAATTAATATTAGAGGGGTTAAAGTGGAATGTATGGAAATGAGATAAAGAATGAGACTAATTTTAATGGTGGAAAACTCTCCTAGAGGACTGCACATGAGGCTCGCGACTATATTACAACATTTTCAGACATGACGTAGTCACATGGAACCATGAAATTCATCTCTCGTTATGACTAGAACTTGGAACGAACTAGAGCAAAACAGTGCATCGTTGCAATACTTGGGGTAAAGCGTTTTTTCTGAAGGTGCGTGAGACTTTATATTTATATGTCATGAGGGAGAGAGATCCTCTCAGAAGGAGAAGAAAAATGGTGGAAATTAAGTGTTTCGTTGGGCAATAGTTAAATATATTTTTTTAATTTTTGGAAATGACATTAGTGTTATTTCTGTGATGAAATTTCTATCTTTATTACATTTTAGTTTAATAAAGCTATATTCAAATAACTGCATATGTATGTAACCCATGTTTATTATATTTTAATTTAATAAAGCTATATTTATTATTTTTTAGTTTAATAAAGCTATATTTAAATTAAAATACATGGAGTAACTATTATATAACCCTTATTAAATAGTCAATATCATTATAAATCTGTTTGTGCAACATTGTAGATAAGATTTTACTTGATAGTATGCGAAATTCCCTTACTCTAAGGGGATTATGATGATATAATCTCAGGGGATTATTATGATATAAAATAAGGCTTAATGTAATTTGTTCAATACACTCTGAGGAATTTTAATTTTCTCCTTTTATATCCATCATTCTAATTCGGTCTCCAGGAAACACTTCTTGAGCACCATAGTGAAGCATGTAATTTGCGGAATACGCAGTAAGACTTTTAATTTTCCCCTTTTATCCCCCATTTTCAAGTCTTCGGTCTCCAAGAAAATCTTCTTGAGCACCGTAGTCAAGCATATATAATTTTGTGTTTAGTTATCTAGGTAAATTAAGAAGTATAAAATTAAATAAAATCAAAAGATATTTAATCTAACCAAATTGTGTGTATTTAGAATTATTCCTGCTAAGTCTTACAATGGATAGTATCATTTCTCTACCCTAATATGAGTTTATAATATTATTATTATAGGGATAACAACCTTAATCTGAAGAATTAAAGTAATTTCTCCTTAGAAAGTTTTAAAATTGATCATTTATGGAAAAAAGGTATAAGACCCTTCCAACTCCTTTCATATCATGTGACGCTTTGTTTAGATGATGGTAATATAACCCTTATTATATATGATAAATTTCCACTCAAAAATATGGGCATAGATCCCTATATACCAATCACATGCACCAGATGAAATGTGCCAACTCTATTTAAATATTTTATATTTCCTGTCCAAGTATAATTTGAGAATTTCCTAACATATTCATATATGCCACTAGTTGGAACCACTCGTAGTTTCAAAAATAATGGACAGTATTCGCTTCAACCTTAAATAAGTCAAATCATTATACTGTGTGACATATAATATGCACTCAGACCATCCGATGTAATTTTGGTAGTGAAGGATTTAATATAGAATCCCATGCTTTATATGTGAGGTCAAACTAGTTATACTTACAACTTCAAAGTGTGTCACCTCCTTTGTTCCATAATTGATCTGACCATATCCTTGACACTAACAATTATGATTTACTCTCGCTAGACTTGGAGACTGCATTTGAATTTTCAGTGATCCCCATCATGCAAGAAAGTGGGATAAGCTCTTAAGTAGCTAGTCCCTGCGGCTTAAGTGATTTTGGAAATTGAGGTTTAAGTGAATTCGAATTCAAAATCCATCTTCCCCTCCTTGACTTAGGTCTGCACGTTTTGACTTGGGTGTTGGTCACTAATTAATTCGCTTAGTGCTTACACTTAAGAACTTTGGACGATGTACTCTCGTGAACAAAATCCATGTGAATTCAAAATCCATATTCCCCTTGGATGTTGGTCACTAAGTATTTAGCTTTTTTATTTCACCTAAGAACTTTGGTGGATGTACTCTCATGAACAAACTCCATCTGAATTAACAAGTGCCTTTTTCTTCTTTCTGTTCCTCTATTTTTTCTCCTCCAACTCTCCCAACTGCTTTCCCTTATATTTACATGGCCATGCCAAAGTGATATGCCTAATATTTGAAATTACCACATGGTGAGGAATTTTTCGGCCTCTTTGGTCTACTTACTGATGGCAATGCTCTCCCTTTGCTACCCAACACTCATCCCAACCCTTAGAGCTCTACAAGTAACCACCCCCATATCCAGAAGAGGCTTACACCATCTGTTTGTTAGTGAGATTTCGATCCAGATCTAGAATATATATAACGTCAAATCAATGTATCATAGATTCAAATCCATTGATCAATACAAAGTGTAATAGAGTGGCTTAGGGAATTTCTATGCCAATTTTCTTATCTTCTCTATCTCATGTCTAATTCTTGACATGTTATCAGAGAAAGTTAGTTTATTTATGGTAGTGGTCCATGAGAGAAATTACATTGCCCACAATAGGATAATGCATATCTACAACACTGGATGTGCAATTGAAAAGATAAGATCATAGAAATATAGGTGCAAATTTAAATAAAGGTGGATATCTATTTTTTGGTAATTTCTAGATTTTGATCTATGTCTTTTCTCAAATTTAATATTCACATTTCTATCCACCTTGATTGTCAAATTTCCAATGTTATATTTTATTTTTTTTGAAGCCATTGGATTCCAATTGTCTCCTCACAATTTTTGCAATTGAAGAGAAGCTTGGAGTTGGCCAACTATTCTAATAGGCCTCATTTCTCATTAGTATTTCTAACATCTCCATAGCAAAAAAATTATATGTTATACCAACTCTTATATTATTTTCAAAGTCAAATCTATTGTTGTCTTTCTTTCTAAGACAAGGTTCAACTTCAATAATCCATGCTAGTACATTTGGGAAATGTATGCCAATATATGGTTAAGTGTCCTTGTAATTATTTATTCCATAATCATCAAAAATATAATATTTTTCAGTGTAGGCATTTTTCTGTTCATTAGGTGGGATGTTTAGCTCTTTGTCCCACATTCTTACACTAACTAAGAGCATAGGTCAAATTTCCATATTCTAGTTCAAATTTTCTAGTTTCATGTAATGAAACTAAATGTTGATGATATTGGTTAAATTTCTCTAAACTATGTTCAACTACTAAAGGTTTTCTATACTACCATATTCCATATGGAACTTTGTCAATTTTACTATGTTGAGCAAATATTAACACATATTATTGTATAGGTAAATAATGGTAGAGTGAATACATTATAGTTTCTAGTTAATTCATGTGTGATGAATCTTTTCCGAGTGTGTAGCCTAGTAATTAAAACCTATTGTGGTCAAGGAAAAGGTGGGCATATCAGATACAAATTATTTCATGGTAAATCCAATTGAGACATTTTCAACTCAGTGAATACATATCGGGTTGTGACAAATTTAGATAAGGAATATTTTGTTTGTTAAATCCATCTTGTTTATGCTATGTTTATCTCTGTTGTAGTGTGTGCAAGCATGTAAATCATTAAAAACCTATGTTTCACTTATATGAATAAGATTAGTTCATATATAAATCACATTGTGGGAAATGATCGAGGAATTCCATCCTATCATATATCTAGTATTGTTTGGTACATTATATGCCAACGCAAAAAAAAAAATTACTCTCACAATTTATAGATCAAGAAATTCATATAAAGACATATATTTCCACCACTGACCAACTTAAGGATTCAAAGGTAAAAGGTAATGGATCAAGTAAAGGGCCTATGTACATGATGACATAGGCTATGTCGAGGGGTAGTTTATTGGACATAGCCTATGTCTAGGTGGATTTTACTGCACATACTTTTTAATTATGTGGGGAGTGTTTTCATATTTTAGTATTCTGCTCAAGTTTTCATCGCTTGCATATGATTTTGAGTGGAGCCTATGTTTCTAATGGATCCCATTGCATGTAGAGTAGTATATAGAAATTTTCCTTGATATGTTTAGCCCTTTTCCATTGATATCAAAGGCGGAGAATGTGACGATGATGATCAGTATTCCAAGGATAGTTTCATATGGTTGGTTCAATAGGGGATTGAAATAAATTCCAAAGGGGGATATTTTTGGCATTGATGCGTGTTGGAGTGTTGCAGGCATGTTGTTGGTTGGAATTGTTGTCAACATGGTTTCTTGGGTTGCATTTGAGTTGGTTATGCATGCATATATGTGTCTGTGGGTGGATTTTATATGGATGATGTGTATTTGTCCCTATGTCATGATCCTCATGATCATGTTGTTGTGTTTTTGAGATGGATGATGGTGTGTTGAACTAGGTCTCCATGTCCCTGATTACATCTCTCATGTTGATGGTGTTGTAATTTGGGCTTGGAGAGGATCTACATGTGCCAGTGGATGCTTGAGATGGTTGTACATGTGCTAGAGGATGTCTGATAGGTATTGGAGATGAATATTGATGACAGGGATGTTGGGGAGTAGTTTGATGTCCCAAGGGCTAGTATGGTTATTGGTTGGCATCGTAGTCAACTTAGTTTGATTGATGATGATGATAGTGATCTGGAAGTGATTTGGTGAAGTGTTTTAGAGGTTTTAGTGACTTCTAGAGGTCCTACAAATGATTTTCAAGCTCTGGAAGAAGTTTGAGAATCTTGTGAGCTGAGTTGATTAAGTTTTGACCATATTTAGCGAGAGTCGCATGTAGCCAACTGTGTGGGAGCATATGAAAATCTCCAGTTGCTAGCAGGTGGGCCTATGGGAGTAAATAAGGAGTTCCAGTATCATGGAGCCTGTGTTGTGGGAGAGAATAAGGTTTTTCCTGGGAATTTATCTACATTCCTCACGTTTCTCAGAAAATTTTGATTTTACAATGATGTCTTTTATCAGAATATTTTTCCAAATAATCGAAAAAGTTTTTGGGGCCTCTAAAAGGTAATAAAGGCTGAAGATATCAAAAGGCTAGTGAATTTAGTGGTTGATTTGGTAAAGAATCCTACTTCATCCAAATATGAAGTGTGTGAAGAGGATTTTTGAGTGGTCGATATCCTGTAGCATTTATGAAGGAATCAACAAAGAAAATTGATAAATAGAGGAAGCCTTTGAGTCTAATTGGTTGGTTTCCTGGACAGTGAGTGAGTATGTCATTGTGAGGATATTGTGTGTGAGTAGATATTGCAGTAGCTACTCACATTTTTTATGCATAGATATATCAGAGTGTTGTTAGAAAAAAATCAGAGCAAGAGTTGAGAAGAAGATTTAGAATTTGTGTGTGGTTTGTAGCATAAAATGTAGAAATTATATAACTTATGTTTTATATGTCCAAGATTATCCTGATCTCACACTATTTTAACTTGATGAAAAATACAAAATTTATTCCATCATTGATCATTTGCGGAAATTAAATCAAGATTGCAATGCACACATGAAACAGTAAACATTCACACACATTAACACAGTGGTTTAATGGGAAAGCCTGAAGCTGAAAACCCAAACTATCTGGATATGATATATGTGACAAAGATAATGTAACAATCCTCATACAAAGCTGATCATATCAAGCTCTCAGTACAATACGCTACACACTAATCAAGCCCGATCTTTCAAATACATGCACCGGCCTTTGCCACCTGCTAGCCTACCTCTACTGCGAAATCCCTGCCAAAGAATGGCTCTGAATTAACGTGAATTTCTCCAGCCTTGCTCACGAAATCCTCATTGGCATCTCTACTGAGTGTTGGATGCAATCAATGCATCACTATAGTCACAACTGATAGTCACACTTGCTCTTTCACCTATCTCTCGACTGGTCTCCACTTAAACTGTCATGCACTGTAGTTAACTGATGTATTCTTTAGTTGATTAATGAGTTATTATTTAGTGAATTAATTAATTAATTAATTCACACCACTCTCACTAGTGTATCAATCTGTTAGACTAGATACAACTAGCTCAACTGATTCTAACTGAGTTAAACTAAATACAACTCCACCAAACTCTGTCACATGAGTTCTAACTGAATTCCTCCATGCATTAGCTCCAGTAAACCCTCAGGAATAGCGTAATTCCTTCTGTTAGCTATTGTGCCACATCTGTGCGCTTAAATAAAGTGCTCTAAGAGAATAAGATAATGTTTAGAGTCCAAATATTATTAAGAGCTAATAATATTCGACATATCTATTTTTAGACTAGCAATATAAAAATAGATTCTACCCAATATGTCTAAAAATATAACTCCATCTATTTTTCCAAATTGACCAACCATCCAAAAATAGCATCCTGCAACTCATAGAATATGATGAAAATGTCTAAAAATAGACATAGTCTAAAAATACACTTTGCACCAAGAAATAGCCTGCGGGCCCACTTACTGAAGGAAACTCTTTTCACTAAGCTCATCATCTTGTTGAATCTCAACACTCCCTCTCAACAAGATAGGTATTATCTTCCACCCCGATCCTATCTCTATGGTATTCGAATTTGCTTCTAGTGAGCGCCTTCGTTAGAATATCTACATCCTGGTCCTCCGTAGGAATGTAAGAAAGCAACATGATCTTCCGCTGCACACAATATCTGATATGATGGTATCGGATGTCAATATGTTTAGATCTATCATGAAATACTGGATTAACTGAGAGTTTAATGCAACTTTGATTATCACAATATATCACAGTAGGATCTAAGTGAGAACTAAACAAGGCGACCAAGATATTCCTCATCCATATAGCCTCGCATGAAACCAAACTTGCTGCTATGTACTCGGCCTCCACTGAACTGAGTGCCACAGATCTTTTTTTCCTACTGTACCAATAAATTGTTGTAGATCTGATACTGAAAATCCCTCCAGATGTGCTCTTTCTATCCGTTGGGCTTCCTACCCAATCTACATTCGTGAACCCATGCAGATTCACCTCATCCGACTATCTGTACCACAATCCATACCGAGATGTGCCCCTGAGATATCTCAGGACATGCTTGCCTACCTTCCAAAAGAGCTTGGTAGGCTTCACCATCGCTTGTGAAAGCTGGTTCACATCATAGCATATGTCCGGTCGTGTATTGACTAAATACATGAGCGAACCAACCAACTGTCGATAAATAGTGGCATCCACCACCTCTGCCAATGTAGCATCCTCTTTCCTCCAACCACCAGGAAGAGGAGTGTTGATAGGCTTGCAGCCTTGCATGCGAAACTTCTCCAGTATATCCCGGGCATACTTGCCTTGAGACACAAACAGTCCACGCTTCTTCTGCCAAATTTCCAATCCCAAGAAATAATGAAGGAGGCCCAAGTCCTTCATCTCAAACTCGTTTGCAAGATCTTCCTTGCATGAGTGTATCAACAGTTCATCACCTGTTGCTATTAAATCATCTACATAAAGAACAATGATCAAAAGCTTACGCTCCACCACAATCTGGTATAGGTTTGGATCCGCCTCACTCTTGGAAAAACCAAGTCCGGTGAAATAACTGTCTATTCGTGTGTACCAAGCACGAGGTGCTTGTTTCACCCATACAACACTCTTTTGAGCCTGCACACATGCGACTCGCTGCTGAAGATTTCGAATCCTTCAGGCTGCTTTATGTACATCTCCTCCTCAATGATTCCGTTGAGGAAGACAGTCTTCACATCCATATGATGAATGTGCCAACCCATCTGCATTGAGAAATCAAGGATGGTCCATATGGAAGAATACCTTCCGACAGGTGCAAAGGTTTCTTCATAGTCGATCCCTTCGATCTATGAGAAGCCCCAGGCAACAAATCTTGCCTTATACTTCTCGACGCTCCCATCAGCAGCTTGCTTCACTTTGTACATCCATCTCGAACCTACCAATGATTTCTCTTCCAGCCTTGGGACAATCTCCCATGCACTGTTTCTGACAATCGAATCATACTCTTCCACCATGCAATCTACCCATGCGGGATCCTCCACAACTTCCTCGAAAGAGGATGGCTCCATCACGATACACTTGCTCATCAAAGCCATGTATCTAGTAAATCGGTCAGGTGATTGTCTCTGTCTGCGATGTGATGTAGGAGCTCCTACATTCTGCGCTGCATCAAGATTCAGTCACTCAGCTTCTGTAGTGCGCTTCCGCCCTCTGATGTTTGGCATTGCATGAGTGGTTTCTTCCACTCCATGAACCTCCTCTTGTGGCTAATCCACATCTAGAAGTTCATCTTTAGGAAAAATTAGCTCGTCATCTGCATGCAAGTGTAGCTCCCTCTCAAGCGACAACTTCATGGATTTCTCCTCATGAAATTTGATATCCCGTCGCACAACAGTCATCTGACTGTCTTGCAAATACACACAATAGTTGTGGGGTGTTTCTGTGTACCCCAGAAATATCCCAACCTCTATGATTGGCTCCAACTTCTTCCTGGCATTCTTCATCACATGAATGTAAACAGGTGAGCCAAAAATCTTCAAATGAGAAATATCAGGCTTCTTACTAGAAAATGCCTCTTCAGGTGTACTCATGCCAAGTACTCTATGAGGAAAACGGTTTTGCACATAAACCGCAGTGTTGCATGCCTCTACCCACAAGTGTATGGGAAGGCCCTAATCATGCAACAGCGCCCGTGCATCACCCACGATCATCCTGTTCTTTCTCTCCGTGACCCCATTCTGCTGTGGGTTATGAGGCGCTATGAGTTCTCTTCAAATTCCTTCTTTGCTACGTAAGTCTTTGAACTCGCCAAATATGTATTCACCACCATTATCACTCCTTAGAGCTTTCACCTGCTTCCCCGACTCTTTCTCAACCAGCACCTTAAACTCACAAAACTTTGAGTATGTATCGCTCTTCTTCTACATGAAGAAGATCCAACACTTACAAGAAAAGTCATCAACAAATATCACATAATAACTATGCTTTGCTATTGACACAACCGAGAAAGGTCCACACACATATGTGTTAATTCTCTCAAGGATCATCGAGGTGCGACTATCCTTCTCATGAAAAGTGGTCTTCGCAAATTTTCCCAAAGTACATCCCTTGCACTGATCTTACTGCGCAAGTGCACCCTTGGGAAGCCCAGCAGAAATCTGCTGCAAAATTTTCAAAGCACTATGGTGAAGATGGCCCAATCTCCTATGCCACAATTCGCCCTCATCCCAGCTCACCACTCCTTCTGCTTTGCTTTCCATTACTGCATAGCCATCTACCTGCAATTGATAAATATTCTTAACTCGAATCCCTATCCTCCTGGTTTGACCAGTTGTTTTACTACGCACGAAGGCTTTTCCCTCACTAAAAACAACATCATAACCCTTGTCTTCCAACATTGCCACAAAGATCATATTCTTCTTCAATCCTAGAACATGCATGAAATTCTTCAAGATGAAAGGTTTGCCAGACTCCCTCTCAAAGGAAATGGTCCTGATATGAGTCGCACTATATTTACCATCATCGCCCATCTCGATGTGCACTCCAAGATCCTTTTCATCCAGATCACTAAAAAAATCTTTGTCTCCAGTCATATGGAAAGATGCACCACTGTCAAGAAACCACACCGATCCTATCACACTTGAAACCAAGCATGCGATCAACAAAAAATCTAGCTCAAACTCCGAGGCTAAGGCCTTTCCAGCTATAGATCCAGCAACTTGCTTATTTTTCTTATTTTGTGGGAAATTAGTGGTGAAATGCCCGTGTTGGTGACAGTGAAAACACTTCACCTTGGAAAAATACTGCTTCTTGCCTTTAGCTTCGGATTTGCAAGATTTCTTCCCTTTTCCTTTCCGAGCTTTGGCAGCCAAAGCACAATTTTCTTCATCTTCATTCTTTGATGAATATCCATCCTTGTTACCCTGCCTTATCTCCTCCTGCACAAGATCTGACAAAAGTAGCTCCCATCCTGGTAGTTTCTCTCGTCCATTGACAGAGTCCTCGTAGCTATGCCAACTCTTCGGAAGCCCAACGAGAGCCAAGCTCACCAAGTATTCTTCATTAATAGTAACCCCCACACTTCCCAGCTCATCCTTGCAGTGGACAAACTTCGTGAGGTATTTTGGTATACTGTCACCTTTCTCCATTTTTATTTTTTTGAGCTTGTCTTTAAGCACCAACTTCCTCTGGTCGCTTCTGCTTTGGAAGAAGTCTGTCAAAGCCTTCCACATGAATAATGGAGTGGCTTTACCATGAAGGTTGGACACAATGTGGTCCTTCACACCTTCCAACATAATTATTTGACACTTTTCTACCTTCTTTTGCCATGCATCAAGTGCGGCTGCATCGCTAGAAGTAGGCTTTAGAATATCTACATCTATGAACTCCTTTAGGCCATTATCATCCAGCACTGCCTCCATCCTGTCCTTCCATGCAATATAATTTGAGCTCCCATAAAGGTCATACTCCAATCGCAATATGTTGAAAGATATTTCAATGAATGCTCAAATTCGACACCAAGAAAACACTGCAGCAAATTCAAATTCCACCAGCACAAAACTCAACCGCTTCAATAATTGCAATCTCCTCCAATGATAAAATTCTCTGATACCATGTAGAAATTATATAACTTATGTGTTATATGTCCAAGATTCTCCTGATCTCACACTATTTTAACTTAATGCAAAATATAGAATCTATTCTACCATTGATCATTTATGGAAATTAAATCAAGATTGCAATGCACACATGAAACAATAAACATTCACACACATTAACACAGTTTTTTAACAGGAAAGCCTAAAGCTGTAAACCCCACCTATCTGTATATAATATATGTCATAGAGATCATGTAACAATCCTCATACAAATCTGATCATATCAAGCTCTCAGTACAATACAATCGCTACACACTAATCAAGCCCGATCTTGCAAATCCATGCACCGATATTTGCCACCTGCTAGCTTGCCTCTACTGCGCAATCCATGCTAAAGAATGGCTCTGAATGAACTTGAATTGCTCCAGCCTTGCTCACGCAATTCTTAATGGCATCTCTACTGAGTGTTGGATGCAATAAATGCATCACTATAGTCACAATTGATAGTCACACTTGCTCTTTCACCTATCTCTCCACTGGTCTCCACTGAAACTGCCATGCATTGTAGTTAACTAATGTATTCTTCAGTTGATTAATGAGTTGTTATTTAGTGAATTAATTAACTAATTAATTCACACCACTCTCACTAGTGTATCAATCAATTAGACTAGATACAACTAGCTAAACTGAGTCTAATTGAGTTAAACTAAATACAACTCCACCAAACTCTGTCACATGCGTTCTAACTGAATTCCTCCATGCATTAGCTCTAGTAAACCCTCAGGAATAGCATAATTCCTTCTGTCAGTTGTTGTGCCACATTTGTGCACTTAACTGAAGTGCTCCAAGAGAATAAGATAATGTTTAGAGTCCAAATATTATTAAGAGCTAATCATATTCGACATATCAATTTTAAGACATGCAATCTAAAAATAGACTTTTCCCAATATGTCTAAAAATATAAGTCCATCTATTTTTCCAACTTGACCAACCGTCCACAAATAGCATCCTGCAACTCATAGAATATGATAGACATGTCTAAAAATAGACATAGTCTAAAAATAGACTTTGCACCAAAAAATAGCTTGCGGGCCCACTTAGTGAAGGCGACTCTTTTCACTAAGCTCATCATCTTGTTGAATCTCAACATAAAATTGGAAGCTTGTTGTGTTTTTGAGAGAAGTGTTTTGGTGTGAGTAGATGTGAATAAATTCCCCCCTCTAGGTCTGATTTATTATTCATATTTTATGAGTAGAGTGCTAGAGTTGTTGGGTTTCTCATGTTGAGTGAATTGAGAACCTAATATGAAATACTCTGAAACATGGTTCACATGCCAGAAGTGAAGGCGGGGAGGCTTCATAATAGATAATGATTTGGAATTCAATGCTAGGAATATTTTTCTCCATCTAATAGGAGTTGGACAGTCTAATGGTAGCTGTGCTAGGATCATTGGTCGTGGGAGCTTCCAGTGGATTGTACTCCATAGATCCACAAGAGAAACATATTTCTGCATGGATAGATACCAAAATACTGTAGTGGAATCCAAGTCTTATGGATTATGGGTGTAAGCTAATCCATGTATTATTTGTTCAATAGAATAATAGAAGAATTGAGCAGTGCAACAAAAACTGGGTGGTTTTCTCCGAAAATGGTTTCCACGAGAAATACTTGGGTTATTGTGTGTGCATTATTTTGTTTCTCACGGTTATTTCTCATCATTGTTATTATTTCATTTTGTTGCTTCTTACATGTTGTGATGAAGTAAGGTTGTGAATGTGCATTGTTAATTGACATTGTGGCAAAAGTTTAAATTGGTAAAAATTGATACAAAGGCCATCACTACTGATTCACACCCTCCCCCCTCTCCCACCTGAGTAGTGAATATATGTCCAACAAGAACATGTCTTGAGTTTTTAAACCTGATATTGTATCTAATTTTTCAAACCTGACATTATATCTGATGGTTTGTTGATTTTATACAACAAATATATTTTTGGCTTCAAGATCATGACTCAAAATAATTCCTTACCATTTATTCTATTTCATAGGAAGAACCTTATTAATTAATTGTACATATAATTTTATGTTTCTCTACCGTAATCCTATGTGACAAATATCCCAAATAAAAATAAGAGGGAAGGACATATATATTTTCAACCTTATCACTACACACCTAAAATTACATATTGATTGTTTGATTCAATGAAATACATAATGCGACACTAATAGCTCGTAAAATATTTAAAAATGTACAATTATAAAACTTTTGATAGAAGGTAATGAATTAAATTAAATTAAAGTCCAATTCAATGCTGTTAAACAATAACCAATATCCCACTTTAATAGAAAATATGTGTACAACAAAATCCCTAGAAAAGTTGTTTGATGAAACAAATCATCACAAAAAGCCTTTTATGAAAGGGGTTTGAGTTCATTAGGAGAAGAAAATTATAAGGTGCCTTATAATGAAATTTGCCTTTGAAAAATACACTAACCTTCAAGCTAATCTGAATATATATGTTCTTGTTCAAGGAATCTCAAGAAAAATTAAATGTGGAACTCATAAATAGATCTATTGGTGAATAAAATTGAAATTTTGGGGAGTTTGTAAAAATTCGGTCAAATTATTTCATAAATGAATCTATTGGTCATTAAAATTTAAATTTTTGGGAGTTTGTAAAAATTCAGTCAAATTAATTCAAATTCAACTCAAATTCAAGGGCTTAATTTCATTTACTTACACCAAAAACTGAAAATCACTAATCCTCTGCCACTTAAAACTTGGTTTCAGTTTCTAATATCTCACTCAGTGTTGTTCTCTTTCAGCTCTGACTCCAATAATCATTCAATGAAAGCACGGATTACTTTACGATTTACTCGTAGGAATGCACGATTTACAGCATTAGAGGTTCATACAAAACTGAGACAGATTCAACTCAAGGAAGGCACTTGTTGCCGCACAACTCCCCTTGTTTAATGTAATTTTCATTATATTGTTTTATATTTTATTTATTCTAAATATAATTTAGCTATAATTTTTTTTCGGGGAAGTTATAGTGATATAGTTTTATTATTTTTATTTTTATTTTAGTCTAAAAATATCGAAATTTATTATGATTGGATTTGAATTAAATCTTACTAATTTCGATTTTTTATATTATTTTATTACAAATATTATTTTAAGTTGCTTTAGATTCATCTTTTCTGTATGCCTTTGTTCAGTCCAATTATATGTTTTTTTTTATTTTATTTTTATATTTAATGGTTAATATTAGATTAGTATTTTATTTTCTTCTATTTTTAAGATTTTTTTATTTATTTATTGTATTTTCGTATATCTATTCAAATAAAATTTGGATTAATAATAGTTTTGGTTTGGATGATAAGGAATAATGGAGAATTTTAGGGATGAGATAAAGGAGGCTAAACAAACTCAAAGTGTTATAAAAGAAGCTATGTGAAAGAACTATAGGTTGGAATTTTTGGAAAAGGGAAACATCTTAACACTATTGTAGGAGTCAGATCATTGAAAGAAATTGAACATTTTGAACGATATCTTAAGAGATTTAATATAGTTATGAGATTTTATTTACCCACAAAACTTTGATTATATCTACAACTCTTTTACACTATTTTTTGAGTTAAAAAAATAATTCATAGCCTTCATTTAGTTCAATTTTGTTTTGACTCTTAATCTAGATAAGTATTTGATATTGTTTTTTGCAGTATTGTGATTTCCATTTAATTATATACTTATTTACAACTTTGGAAAGCTACCTTTTCATGATACATCTATTTCTTGTCAAAATTTAAATATGAATTGAAATAGATATACTTGTTATTACTCATAATTATTTAGTATTTTTTGGATATGTTTATCTTTGTTTTGAATATGATTGAATATGGTTGTGTTATCAGAACTATTTCCTTAATGCAATTAAACTATTATTTTCAAATTGATTCAATTTTAGTTTGAGTGTGTTTTTGAGATATTGATAACTCTTTATCAAGATACTTGTATTCTTACATTTTTTTTAACATCAATAAATTGTATGAACTACTTCTTGAGTTTGTTTAATCGTTTTAATATTAAGCTCATATTTGGTCCATTATATTTATAGTTGGATTTTAATTGAGAGGGGTCTAATCCTTCTTTTAATCAACATATATTAGGATTTAATTTTTATTCTTGCATGGTATATTAGAATTACATATTTGTTTAATAAGGTATTGTTGAAGGTCTTTTTTCATAGGAGAAAACTTCCATGTGGCTTGGTTGAGCCCTCATTTTTTTCAACTCAAAGGATTACCTATTTCAAGCATGTTGCAGGAAGGTGATTCCTTTCTTTCTGACTGCTAATAATAGTGGGTAATATCATACATTAGTAGGCAGAAGGTAAATGTAGAGTTAGATTAGATCAACATCAAGTTTTGTTAGATTTAGACAAAGGGTAACATGAACAATTTCAACTTGTTGGAATCACCATCCCAAATGGATAAGGGCCTAATTGGATCCCTCACTGGGTGATCACCCAAATGATCATTATTGAATTGTAATATTTCACTTTTCCAAAATGTTATTGATCACCATGCTGTCAAATTTGATTTATTGTATAAAATGGAATGTCGAAAATTTTGTTGGATACTTTTCTATTAGGATAATAATTTAAAAAAAAAAAAATTATACATAATTCTATTAAATGTTTAGGGAAGTAAAATTTTCATTTCCTAGCTTCAATCAATTACATTCATTACTACTTAAATATGTGTTGGCCTACCATTTGAGAAACCAAATCATACAAATAACATTAGTAGATTCAAAATTTCAAAAGGTAAGCAAGTTTTTATAATGGTAATCAATATTGTGAGTACAAGATTCCTTGAAGAAGTTAAGATTATTGACAAAAGGTGCCAACATTGTCAAAGATATCCATGTCACATGGAGAGTCATTTTTTTTATCTCCATACTAGTTTTCATTGTGGGAATACAAATCTCTTCTTAAAAAAAAATTGAAAGTAGAAAGAAGTTAATAATATAGTTATTGTGGGAATAAAAATCACTTCTCAAGGTAATTTTGAAAGTATAATGAAGTTAAGAGGATAATATATTATGGATGGATAAATTCTTAGAGATTGAATCTAAAATTAAAGAAACTACATCAATCTTACTATGTAGTAAAAATAAATGTAAAGACACAAAGAAAACAAAAAAAGAGTCAAAGGTTGTAATCTCCACACCTAAAGAGGAGAGGGGACTTTGAATGATAAAAATAAACATTCACACACATAGTGGGAGGAGTAATTTGAGTAAGTGAATATGGTTAGTGTTCATACAAAAACCATCACATTATTTAAAGCGGATTAATGAGTATTAAAAAAAAAACTACCACAATATTAAAAGGAGATTAGTTAGTGGTAATCCAGAATCACCACATCCTTGAAAGCATTTTGGTTAATGGTAAACCATAAACCACTAGTTTCCATGGAATATTATTAGTGGTAAACTAATAAAATCACCACTTAAAGAATCCCTAGCCTTAGATTATTTCTTTTCCATAAAGAGATATTGAAAATTAATTTCACATTGAACCTAAATGGGGGAATATTATATATTAGGTTTGATATTTAGAAGTCTTATCAGTGAAATTTTAATGATTATTCAATCAAAAGATTGGAATTCCAACATAGCAAGTGGTCCCTTGAGAAAAAATCGTTTCAATTATTCATGAGTAATTTTTATGCATAATATTTTTTTAGTTCCAAACATCTATATTACTTGGAGATTTCTTAGGAGAATCTTCATTGAGTCTCAATTGAATAGTTTCATATTGAAGATTAAAAAAATTATTGGTACACGTGTGTTGTATAATTATTTAAACTTTTCATTCAGAGGTATTGGAATATTAGTTTGTGAATCCCTAGAAAATCATAAAGTCTAAGACCATATCATTATGATTTTTTATATTTATCTTGATTAGGTGTTGTCATGACCCACTATTGAGTTGTCAGTGAAATCTAGATCTTGATTTAGATCTAGAAGGTGAAATTGATGTACTAAAATTCATATCTTTAGACCAATACATACTGTAGCAGAAGGGATTAAGGTATTTTCTTCCATTTTTATCGTGTTGTCTCACTCATTTATAATTATTAATAATAATATTAATATAATATTTTAATAGTATAAATACTACTATTTACAATATAATATTTTAATATTATATAATGGATATAATTCTCCATGGTTAATTATTATTTAATATTATATTATGTTGAACCTAATATTATGTTATACTATGCCAGGATGGGGGTAAATAGACATGCTTTGTTGGAAAGACACATGGCCTCTCCATCATCTCGTAGTTGGCCTCTCCACAAGGCTTCACCTGCCTCTGACGTGAGAGCCATAAATTGGTTCCCGGTCTAGTTCATTCCTCGGAATTCAATTTCGTGTACTATGAATTCATTCTTGCCTCGTCCAAATCGTAGAGTGCTCTATCCTTTTATGGGAAATGGCACCGAATCATGGCCACATTTGTCCTGCCCCTCCCTCCATTTCTCCCTCAGCCTTGCTCTGCAAGCTCCCACTCTCTACTCTACTGATCCCCATTGTGCTTCCGCCCCCCATGCCATTGTTCAGTCACCCTCTGCTCATCCGTTTCATGCTATTTCTCATCAGTCCACTCCTCGCATATATCCCTCTTCTCCTCCGTCTCCTCTGCATCCCTAGAATTCTACTAATACCATGCCTCACTTCCATTGAATGCGTTGTCATAGGGGAGGAGGCAGAGGTTCACCCTCTCGCCCTCCAATTCCACCCATAACCAAACGCACAGTGACTAGGATGCAAAGGACCAGAATTTGCAGATCCATGGCTCCTCTTTCTCCAGTATTTTCATGCCTTACTATAGTTTTTATGTTCACTTTTCTTCTGCACAACAAACTCATTTTCTTGGATCTTTTGTGAAAATCTAGTTTCCCCATTAGGGGAAGCTCTCTCTATGTTTTTTGAAATCCTTTATGGGTTGGTTTCCCCCAAGGGGCAGCCCCATTTTTTAATTTTTGAATTATCTCTTCCCAACCGGGGTTGGATACCTCATCAATCCTAGTCAAGGAGCTGGAATGTACTTTTTTTGTAACATATAATATTATGTTAAAAAAAAAGTACTGTTAAACTCAACAATGGTGAGCACTATAAATATGCAAGGCACATGAGAAAGATAAACCTTTTATGCGCTATTACTCACAATGATACATATTTATCATACACGAAGTGACCCTTGGATTCCATATTCCAGGGTCTCTTGGAGTTCCTATGTCCATTCATCCTCAACACCTACCCATGGAGGATTAGGTCTCCAACATTCCCCCTCTTAATATGAAGGGGTATTTGTGAGTCCAAGAAGAGAGTTGTAATATAAATATTCAAAGAAAGCATGGCAGAACTTAGGTTGAATCAACACTTTGAAATGTTGGCATAACGTGGTGGTTTAAGGATGACCACCATCACTGGAACGCTTAGTGCAGTTCCCATAACTCTTCCAAATATGGCAAGAAGCTAAGGGATTCTGCTAGAGGAAGTGTCTATCATATTTGAAGAGGGAGACCTTCAACCTAGAAGAAGGGAGTTCTACAGCCTGTGATGGTTTAAGAATGACCACCAACTCTGGAATTCTTGATGCATTTCCTAGAACTCTTCCAAAACTCGCAAGAAGCTGAAGTCTTATACTAGAGGAAGTCTCCCGAATTCTTTGAAGAGGAAGGATATTAACCTCGCGTATATTGTTTAAGGCTTTCCACCAACCAAAGGAATGCTCATCAGCATCCGTGTCTCTGGCTACAACTCTAAATCTTGAATGACAAGTTGTGGCTCAGGCTTTCTTGAACTACTGTGTCTCTAGTTACAAATTTGAATCTGGAATGAGAGATTGTGGCTGAGGCTCGCTTGATGTGGCTTTGAAGCTTGTAGATGAGCACCATTTCCCCCCTGTCCGGAAAAATGTGAGATAATGGTGAAAACTCAACTGCAATATTGTTCAATATTCTAGAACATGTTCTGACATGTGACTTAAACATCTTCTTGGTTGTTGATACCAATTGCCAATAAGTGATCCATCCAAGATGAATCTTTTTTCTTACAGGAGGCTTGTTTGTGAAGCATCTATGTGAAGAATAGGTGTGTGGACCACAATGATTGCACGGGTGAAGATCGAAATAGTGATCTTTCATATGGCCAACACGATCACAGTGTTGGTATTTTTCCATTTTTTTTTGGTGCTTTGGAAGAGGAGTAGGATCTGGAATAGCTCAAGGTGAACTGTCATGAAGAAATTCGGCACCCTAAAATTTGATGGGCTTGGAGTAGTCCGGAATATGAAAGGATAAATCCTTTTCATATCCAAGACATGTTTCGTTCTTGTTATGGACAAGCTCTTCCCAAGGTCTGATTATGGGCTTGGGAGGTGCATGCTGAATTTAGACACCTGGATGAAAATTTTCTCTTGAACTAGGCACTGAATGTGAATCAATCACAATGTTATTGACTTGCTGATTATGGGAGTCTCTTTCAATATTCTGAATGGAAACAGGTTCATATTGATGACTCCACTACTGTAATTCTTCTTGCTGGAGCTAAAATTCAAGTTGCAAAAATTCAATCTTCCCATGTCCATTTTGCAGAAAAACTATAATATCAGTCATAGTATCCTTGCTAGTTTTTACCATCGCATCCACACTCGAATGTTTTAGAGTATTCAAAAACTCTAATATGCCATCAAGTCTATCCATTATCTCAACAAAAATAAAGGCTTGAAAATCCTAGTGGAGGCTTATTTCAGATTCCAAATATAAAAAGTATCAAATGTGTAGAAAGTGATCATATAATACAATTTGACACACTAAAATGGAGATTAACCATTGAATGATTTGAAATTTTCCACTACTGCTAGATCATAAAATAGCTAGTAAAATTTATCTTATACATAAGATCCTTACATCCATTTCCATAATCATAGTGTCACAAGTGGGCTTGAAACTAATATCTAAGTTGTTTAAATCCTTCTACAAACCTTGATAAATGCTCATTTTTATTCTCCTTAGGATTGTTGGTGCATTGGGAGTTAAGAGTGAGAAGGCCCACCAATTGACCACATCCTGGAGCCTACGGCAGTGAGGAGCAGGCCCCGTGGGTGAGCAGGAAGTGTGGCCACAAGAGGTGCGAGAGGAAGCTGTAGTAAGGCAGCATTTGAGGAGTCGGCTACAGGAGTGCCACCAATTCCATAGGGCAGTGATGCCAATGCTACAGGCTGGCAATGCCGAAGAAAACTCGATGCCCAGAAGGGAGGGCCGAGTGGAATTACTGGCAGGAAAGCTGCATCAACTTTACTACTTTTTAATACCGATAAAAAATCACAGCATTGACCTCCGACATTATCTAGATGAGAGTGCAAGGAATAGGAGAGGCCGCTAGTAACGAAGGTGTATTATAGTGCAGATGAGTCTAGCTGACGAGTGCAGGAGTTTGAATGGAAATTGAATCTGTAATGCAGTGTATTGCAGAGTGTATGGAGCACTGTCAAGGAAGGCAGAGAGCGCCCATAATGGCAGGACTGAGATGACCACAAAGAGTAGCGGTGGTTCAAATTGGAGCAGGGTAAATACACAAGGCATATGAGAAAGATAAACCTTTGATGCACTATTACTCACAATGATACATATTTATCATACATGGAGTGATTCTTGGATTCCATATTCCACGGTCTCTTGGACTTCCTATGCCAGTTCATCCTATACACCTACCCATAGAGGATTAGGTGTCCAACAAGTACATTATTAGACATATTATGCAACAAAAAATATTATGTTCTACTAATTTTGGACATATTTAACATATTTAAAATGCTCATAAATTAAATTTTTTTGTGTAGTGATGCGTGACTAAAATCATCCTAGACCTTAACTCTTGATCTATCAAGTGTCTAGCTAGATTGAATCTCTTGAGGTGTAATCAGTTTTCTCATGTTTTGCACTAAAAAAATAATTTGCAACTTGAGAGACTCGATCCCTCTTAGTGCTTCATAGGTTTGTAGTTATAGTTAAGAACACATATTTCCTCCTAAAAAATTATAAGTTAAAGTACATACTCTTCCATCTATTTTAACAATCAAATAATTATGTAAAATAGCTTGAACATAATCATAATTTTTTTTGTTTAATTTTATTATTATTGTAAATCTTTCTTAAGTAAAATATTTTAATATTATATTATAATATAAAATACAGCATATCAATATATTATATAAAATAATTATTTGACACATTTGATTTCAGTTCTATATTGAAAAATATTTTGATGCGTCACATTCTAACAATATTGAAAAAACAATTTAGTATATTGAATTCATTGATATCACATTTTAAAATAAACATGTTGCATTTTTTTGGATAAAAATTTTATGCAATTATCAATATTAAGAAAGTAAAGATTTGCAGTAAATTACATTACATATTGATATCACATAATATAGAATAAAATAAATAATATCAATTTGACAGACATAATGTCCAAAATTTCAAAATAATAGAAAATAAATATGATTTTGAATACATTATAAATAGAATTTGTATATTAAGAAAATAGTTAAATTTTATTTAAAGATAAAATAATTTAAAATGTAAACATTTTGTTAGTTTAAAAGTTTATGAAATAGTTAAACTTTCTGATGGTTAATCTCTCTTGACACTTAATAAATTTTAATTTAAATTAAAATAAATATAAATTAATTTAAAAATACTACTATAAACATTATCTATGCAATATAATTTTTTTTTTCGCATCATGCAAGGGTATGTATGATTGTATATACATAAAACATAGACTTATTCTATATTAAAAAAAAATTGCGCTTTGCTATCAAATATCGAATGGAAAGTGGTAGAAAATTAAGTTTCGTGTTAATAATTTGTTATAGGAAATTTCCAAAATGATTGAGAAATTATGATCAGATACTATGGAAAATGGTGAATATGTAGGACTAAAGCACTGTATATTATGTTATGGTGTATGATTGATTGTTTTTTTATCGAATATAAATGATCTAGTAAACATAAGTACATTTTTTATCAAAAACCATAATTTTATTTATATGATCAACAAAATTACATCGTATATATACAAAATTAAATGTATAGTCAATAGTACCTTCACATATCCAAATGGTGGAGAAAGGAGATAATCCTATCGGCTTATAAGTTAAAGAGAGAAAATATGATAAAACAATTCATATGTACATTCAAAGTTATGTGCTATACAAATCACTTAGCTCCTCTTTTTATATGTTTTTTTTTTTTTCACTTTCTGCCATCCTCATATGTTTGGATCAATTGGAACCAATGCTAATTCCACCTCAAGTATTCAGAGGGGTTTCTTTGTAAATTTTGAGATTTCATAAACATGATCTCTTTTCATATGCTTTGTCTTATTTTCTGAAAGATTCACATCTTTTTGCTAATCTGATGCCTGTTTCCCTTGTCTTTGCGTGTCATCTTTGTCATGGATACGAATCCACTATGGGTTTGTGTGTCCTCTTCCACTTCGATTAGAGGGTATTCCATGGTTTTTTCTTTTTCTTCTTCCGAGAGGTGGAGATCATAGGTCTTCCATCCTTTTGATTTGTGTTTCTACCCCTTTTCCTTTCTTGGGATTATTTTTACCTGTGAACATATGTTCTCCAAATTTCTTATTTGGTAGCATGTTTAGCATATGGAAGGCATATTCTCATAATATAATACTTTTGTCCATTGTACTTTTTTATGTTACGATTGAATTTGATTAGGTATAAATTTATTAAGTTCTATTTCTATATATATTATACTTATAGTGAATAGATATTTCTTTATTCTTTCAAGATTCATATTTTGAATTTTCTCAACTTATTCCTCATTTCTTCTAGACAATTTTGGTCATAGAATGTAAGGGGGAGATTTTAAGGCCTCAACTACTCTAAAATTATTAAAACCACTTGTTTCTTGACACTCTTGGCATCAAAGTATTGTAACCGTGGGTTGATGAAGAGCCCAAATCTTCTTCAAAACTAGGGCATACCTTTTAGTACATTAACCAGTTGTTCCTAAGTATAAAATTATACCATAAAAAATGTTTAAAAGAAAAGAATATGTCAGAGTTGAGGTCCAGAAAGAAAAGAACCGTTTGTGTAAAGCATGCCCAAATCTTTCCCAAAACTGGGCATACCGTTTAGTACATTAACCAGTTGTTCCTAAAAATAAAATTGTACCATAAAAAAAAGTTTAAAGGAAAAATATATATTATAGTTAAGGTCGAGAAAGAAAAGAACCGTTTGTGTATAGCATCAAATTTAAGCCAGAAACCATTGAAACTACAAATCATGATGAGTAAAAAAAAAATAGTTCATTTGCAAGAGATTAACCTCCATGGAAAGAACTTGTTTCATTTGTTCCACAATATAGGATCCTAATTTTTATTTGGGATAATCAATAGAATTGGAAGCCGTCTCTTGCTCTCCATCCTTGTAAGAGGAAAATCTATAATATATTTTGGGTTCTAGAGCTCCTCGTTTTAACCGTCAATTAAATATCATGGTATAATTCGATGAGATGTGGTAGTATTTCATCCAGAGAAAACACTAAAGCATCTTCCATTTGGATATAAGGTACTATGTACGTAATATCCTTAGCTGATTAAGCTACCATCAAATCTCTCCTAAAACTCATGTATTATATATTACAAAATACTACTAATTTGATTTAATATATAATGAAAAATGTGGTCGCAAGTCAAGTTAGCTGATTAAGCTACAATTAAATCTCTCCTAAAACTCATGTATTATATATTACAAAATACTACTAATTTGATTTATGAAAAATGTGGTCGCAAGTCAAGAAACAATTTTTTAAAGAATTCATTGTAAAATTAATTTTAATATTCATGAAACCGAAATGATTATGAGAATGGAAGGGTGAAGAGAGGGACTAGGTTTATGAAAAAGATTTCACGGAGGATTATTTGATGTAGGAGCATTAGAGTTTTCAAGCTATTTAATTTTCTTTGTGAAAATAAATAAATAAATAAAAATAAATTTTTTAAAATGAGGTTTTGATTTTAGAGATGAATTTATATTTTTTTATGTAAATAAATTGTATTTACCATGTTGGTATATTTTATGAGTTTTAGAATTGATAATTCATAGCTTTATAAAATATATGGATAGGTGATATTTTATCTATAACGAAAAAAAAAAATCTACTTTGAAAACCATAAGAAATTCTAGAGATAATTTATTGAGTGATTTTAGAATTTAGAAAATAAAATTTATGAATAATTTATTAATAGATTTTAAAATTTTTAAAAAATATGATTTATGAAATGATTTATGGTTGATTTATTGAATGATTATAAAACTTAAAAAATAATATTTTATAGAATGATTTATGAGTGATCTATAAAATGGTTTTACAATTTAGAAAACCTATCCTATTTTATTTTATTAATTCTATTTATTGTAAATGTAAGAATAATAAAAAGAAATTGACAAATGCATGTAGAAGCGGGCCAAGAAAAAGTAACGAGTGTTTTTGTATAATTATATGTATAATTTTTTTTGGGAATGAAAGTCGGTCTTGTAGAGAAATCAATGCAGGATTTGTTCATTTATTACGTAGTCACTATTGGCTATAGTAGTGATCCAGAAATTATCATTTCGTCATAGAATATCACGTCAGGAATTTAATTGGGATGAGGGATTTCAAGCATTAAATGATAAATTATATGTGGATCAATTTCTTACAATAATTTTCATATGTGTAAAATAATTATCTGTTATATTATATTTTCTTTTGAAATAAATTATATATAAATGAGATTTATAAATATTATGCTGGATTTTTTGGAAAAGAAATAAATATTTGCATGCAAGAAAATAATTATTATAAAAAAAGTGTATTATTGCATCTAAAAATTTTGCATGAGTTATCGAATAATGAAGACAATTTAACGAGAATAACATTGAAAATATTTGCATCATCTCTTGGTAAATGAAGATAAGTAAATAAGGGTAATTATGCAATGGATTTCAAGGGTTCTTGAAATGTTTTTTTTTGAGTTGTGAACAAAGAAAATTTAATTACAGTAAATTATCGAAAATAAATCCTGTATTTGTGAGGCCTTTGTTGTGGTCTTGGAAAGACTACCATGTTTTTTTTGGATTGTGAACGAAGAAAATTTAGCTAGAGTAAATTTTTAAAAAGAAACCATATATCTGTGAGCTCTTTGTTATTGTCCTAAAAATACTACCAGAAATTTGTATAATTTTTTATGCACGGATAAAACCACCACTTAGGTTATATTTCTTAAGAAATAAATATATTTTTTTTGTATGCATGGAAATGACATTTGTTATGATTTTATTTGTAAAAGAATAAATTTAGAGGTGAACAAGACCATGGCCATGATGTTATTTTTCTTGGAAAAAATGGATGTTTATGTATATATAGAGATAACTCATGTGCTAGTGTTCTTGGAAAAGAATGTGCACAATAATATTAAACAGTTTCACGAAAAAATATTTTCGTGTTTTTTTTGAAATATTATAGAGTTGCATGCAATATTGTGTTAGTTTTATTTTGCAAAAATATTATGTGTATGCATGTAATTGTGAAAATTGTATGTAATGACATGAAAAATCATGGCTAGTGTGCTAGGTCTATTCAAAAGAACCAGGACGATTGTAATGGTTTCCTCTTAGAAAGGAAGTCATACTTGTAGGAGGGGAATATTAGTTAATGTTGTATTTATTTATAGACACACACACACACACACATATATCTATATATCTATATATATATATATATATATATATCTATATATATATATATATATATATGTTGATGATTAATGCATGTGTAGTTTTTATTAAAAGACACTTGTTGCCATGTTTTGTTTAAATTTTATGAATGCACATGAATAAATGATGGAACATCACAAATATAGATTTATTGTTGATTCGATTAACAATCTATCTAATCATGATATCAAAGGTTGCTCATAGTAACAATTGATGGAAAATACTATGGCATATGCAAAGATGTATTATGTTACCATTATGGCAGGCAATAAGTTAGTGGTATATGAAGATTGAAGGAATGTCAATTACATGATAATAAACTAATGGGAAGAGCTAGTCTCCAAAGACAAAATGCTCAAGGGTTTGCAGGTAAATGACATCATGATGATGGTAATAGATTATAACCAGTTCTGTTGTTTTTGAGATGAGATTATTTGTAAACTTTTATGGAAATTGTTGAAGGATGGACTCCTTTACAACCATTGAGGTAGGGGTAAAAGCCTACACAAGAATTTAAGAATAAAATTAAATGTTTGTTGGTTTTCAACCTATGGGTTTTGAGGGTATATTAGTTTCTAATGATCTGATTCCTTGTTGTGCCATTTTTATGTTTTTTTTTCCATCAATGACGTGACATTTATATTATCAAGAATGTGATTAACTAGATGACTTAAAATAATTATGGAATTAATGCAAGGTTACGTCAGAAAGTTTAAGATAATATACTACAACAATAATAATTAATATTGTGTAACTTACTCTTCCTTTACTAAATATTACTCTATGTAATGATGATGGTTTATATAATTCTGATTGAAAGAAACTGGAAAATAATTCAAAAAAATTACACATTGCTATGTTATAAAAAAAAAATTTAACTCGAACCATTTTCACCCAAAGTTACTAAGGATGTTACAATGTATTTGCAGATATGCGAGACCTAATCTCAATGTACTTCCGTTTTTCATTGTGTATGAAGTTCCAATGAAAAATAGGGAGGACACCTGATTAGTGTTTTCAATGTATATCCGGAAGGTGTCCAAATCTTGATTTTCATTTCTACTCAGAAGCTCATATATAAGAACGAACACGGTCCTCTTAAGAAATTGAGTCACCCATATGCACGAACTTCTACTCCACTGCATAATGCATTCCTAACATGGCTATGCACACATAAGCGACCATATTTGAAGGAAAAAGTTATTTGCGTAAAATCCTAGTAGTGCAAGTCTACAATGACCTCCATAGTTGTGAAGCCTCTTCCAGTGATGCAGCCTTTGAATAACTTGTTTAATATTTTAACCTTGAATTATTTCCCAATGAAAGTTCATACACATGAATCTTCATAGGACCAAGCCTTGACTTTCCCTCTTGGGCCATACGCTCAAAAAAATGAAGAGGTGACCATTATACATTAGCTTCATACATATGAATCTTCCATAGAACCAAGCCTTGACTTTCCCTCTTGGGCCATACGCTCACAAAAATGAAGAGGTGACCATTATACATTAGCTCGAACCCAATACCACAAATGACCATTTCCAGGGAGAAATTATTCTCATATTCCCCCTTACTTTCCTCACCTTCAATACCAAAACCGGGCTCATATTTAGTGGTCGCGCTTAGCAAAGCTCTGTACAAAAAAAAATTTAGCCCTTCTCGAGAAACCCATTATTTCCTCTCAACCAAAGTTTTAAGTACATAGTAATGCTATTGGTTCGATAGAGGTAATTTTAAAAGGGATATTAATATGGGATATTTTAAAGGTTTAAAACTTTTATTTGTGCATCATATTTCAGCTAGCATTAGATGAGGTTAATAAAGTTGTCTTTGTAACTTTTGTATCACGTGCTACTACAAAGTGTCAAATAAATATGAATAAATTAAGTTTTCGAATAAAATAATATTTATATTCAACTATAAATAGACATAATCGATTAAGATGATGAAGAATATAATTTCACAAATGAAAATGTGGCATATTTGCAATAGGCTTGTGTAGCACCCTTTTGTCTTTATGTTAATATCTTGTTATATTTAGACCGAATTATTGGTAAACTGGATGTTTCAGAAGACATGATGTATTGTAATGAATATGAGAATTAAAGTATTATAATTTAATAAATAAGTTTTATTAATAAATGGAAAATATGGGAATTACTTTGGAAAGAAGCACTAGAGTAAAGGGATTCTTGTCAAATTTACAAAAATTATCTTTAACAGATGAGAATAAAATAAATATTCTTTTATCTGGGACAAGTTGAGAAAAATGAGATTCTTGGGACCCAACAAATGTTGTATGTGTGAATAGGCGGAGGAATATGGAGAACATTTGTTAAACATATGCCCCTTTACGGAATGCCTTTGGAAACTCTTGGAAAACTTATTTAGACACACGAGCATAGATATTATGAACATCCTGACAACTTTGGAGGCCTAGAGAATAGGAATTTTCAAGTGCTCAATGCTAAACCATGCTTGGAAAATTAGCATTGGATTTCTTATATGGGGTATTTGGAAGGAGCACAACCGTAGAATTTTCAAAAAGAAAAAGACCTCAAGCAAAAAAGTTTGGGAAGGTATTATTTGGGATATTAGAGAATCAATCCTTTCAGAAAAAGGCCTCTTGAAATATTGGTAAGTGGCACAGGAAGAGGAAAACATCCTGACTTCCTTGAATATCATGCCATAGATGTTGGGCCCAACCTAATGGAAGATACATATCCCTAGCCAAGTGTCACCAACAAAGTATCAAGCACCTCCCCTAGCTTTATCAAATTAAATTTTTATGGGGCCTCCAAGGGTAATCTCGGTCAGGGAGCCTTTGGAGGAAGATTTATAAACAAGAGAGGGCATACCATAGATTTATATAAAACAGACTCTGGCCATGCTAGTAACAATGAAGTAGAATTTCATGCAGTTAAACATGGACTCATTATTACAAGTCGAAAGGGATATGGAAAATTAGTTGTGGAAGGAAATTCCACATTGGTCATCAACAGTCTCAAACGCATATATGATGGCGCTGCCTAGAAGAAATTAAGTAATATTTGGAGAATGATCCATCTAGTTTAGGAAATGGACAACCTTCTCCCCAACTATGAGTACATTATTCCTTAGCATGTCCTGCATAGTGGCAATAAAGTTGTATACTTTCTAGCTAATTGGCGATGTAATAATAAGGGATTCAATCTAGATATTTCACAGAATATTGCACATCTAGAGGATTTTGGGCCATTTCTTCGCATCCTTCCTCAAGACCAGCTATATTCCAACCCATAAGGTGCTGAGGAGCGAATAGACTCCCGATTCGGGTGCGATCCTGGTATTGACCCCTAAGCTGGATCATGATGATCTTGTTAAAGGCGAAGCCTTACAACCTACATGCAAGGCTAGATGAAGTCATGTGGCATAGAGTGGGAGGCAATGAGGGCTGTGTGCGAGGGGAAGGACTCATCTCGCAAGGTAGGAACTGTACGAGAAGTGGAGGTAAATTGGAAAGGAGGCATTGGAGGGACTTTATTATATGGGTTTGGTATTGTGTGAGCACAACTCCGTGGGTGAAGTTTAATTAAGACTAGTGGTAATAGGAGTGACTAACATGTGACCCACAAGATGTGGTGCCAAACTCACCAAGGGTATGTTGTATTGTCCTCTGAATTGTTCTGTCTCTTGAGTATGGATACTATTGGTATTTTCATGTATAAAATTTTATAATGGAATTATGTTAGGGGTAACAGCTATGTTGAATGCTTTGGATTCTGGGAAGTTTCATGGGTCTTAGAAAGTCAATTTCACTCCTATTTGGTATGATGCTATGTAAAATGGGGATATGGGTATGTGTAGAGGAGTAGGTGGCTAGGACTACCAAGAACTAGCCAGATTGGCCACCTAGGCTGTAGGTTAGTGGCACCACCCTACCCTAAATGTAATATTTATATTGAATGATGCAGTTACCATGTAATGCTACCACTCCTATGAGGAGCATGGGAAAGAAGGGAATAATACCACCAAAGGGCATCTAGGGAGGCCTCGATATAGAGCCTTGGGAAGGGGTGTGACTCAAAATTTTATTCGCGACATGGGAAATTTGGTTTAAATTTTTTTGAATCAATGAAATGATAACATTATGTATTTGTGAATGACTATTAATAGTGTCATAAATATGGGGTTTAGAAAATACTTCAAAAACACAATTGGGGGCATTCAAGAGTGCTACTCCATTGTTTTTCTCATCGCTTTTCGGAAGGAAGCACCGATTTCTTGAGCAAAGAATGTAAAGGAGGAGGCTGGGATGAAATGTAGATGGAAAATTTGGAAAAGAGGTGCAAAGAAGGAGTAAGGAGAGTCATCCTCCTAGGGACCAAGGAGGTCAGGCCACAAACCTCAAGATACTCATATTAAGGATGTTGCTCCTACATATGTCCAAGAAATTTTGAGCCAGTTTAGGAAAGTAATAGTGAAGTGGTAGGAATCCCTCACTCACCAAGTGGAACAAGAATATGTGTTCCTGGAAGGATAACTTATCATGCCCGACTTAGGCAACACCAGAGGCATAGTTTATCAATATTAGCAAACCATTCATCTCTATTGGAGGATGAAACACTTGGTGGAAAAATCCATCATGCATACCACTGATTTTATGCAGGTAGATCCGGCAACGCAGGAAATTCAAAAGGATTTCAAACTCTTACAGCTCCAATTTCAACAACAAAACTCCTACCTGGGAAGAATCGGAAAAATCCTTAAGGGACCTCATCAATCAGAGATGCCTGAGTCTATTTTTAGAGACTCAATGCCCATCGAGTCCTAAAATGATTAATATGGTTCCCTTCCTTTCATTTTACTATTACATTTATGTTTTATTAATTTTATGTATATTTTGTTGAAGAACATAAAAGGTAGTGGCCATAGGAAATCAAGATTTTTTAAGCTTATAGACAGTTCGAATTATAGATCTGAGTACGATAGACTGAAAATATTCCTCTTTTAGATGGAATATAATGAATTTTGATGGCCAACAAACCTGGTTTCCCACCAAGGCAAGTTGAGGCCTTGGTAGATAATATCAACAATAATCTGCAACTTTTTTAAAAATGAATGAAAATAATAGGTACTACTCAAGTTACAAAGAAAAAAGGGTCTTCCCTAAAAAGGACTCCTAAAAAATACTTAGGAGATAATCAATATGATTTAATGAGATGGGAGATAAAAATCCATTAAATAACTTAGGTCAAGAAATATTGTAGGTATGGGTGGAGTAAATTTTCATGGGAGAGAATGGCGAACTTTACAAGAAAAGAAAGAAATGCATATTCAATATAAAAAGGAAAGATAGCCTAGAAAGGAGGGTTGGTAGACCTAAGAAAAGTAGGACACCGCTAAGGAAAAATATGTTTGGGAAGGAAATTTATAAAATACAATAGTGGAGAAGCAAAGAGGGTTTTTGAACTCCTTGGCAGGCATATCTCAATTTGGGTGAACTGGAGGTTTAGTTCATGGTTGGGAGGATATACCTGGATGCCCAAGTGATTTCCCAGAAACAAACACGGTTTCAAAGTATGGTACATTCATTATTCTTAATGAACTAAGTGGATTATTATATACTTAGAGTAATTACATGTATGCTCTAAGATGAGTTATTAGTATTCTATTTCTCATTAGAGTTATATTATATAATAGGAGGAAAAAATTGTTGGCACAAGAAGTGCTTTTTTATTATTTGTTATAATTATCTTATGTTAGAAAATATTTTAATAGGATTACTATGAAGAAGGATTATGGTTAGGTTATTGTATTAGTAGTTTGAAAATAACTTAGGATACTTGTGAAATTGAAAACAAGCTAGAGTTACTATTCTCATATATAGCTAACAAAATTTCTAAAGTAGGTATATTGAAAAATTTCATGTAACAAGAACCGTAGATCGAAGAACGGGAACATGAGTGTGAAAGGATTACCCTGATTTCTAAAGATAATGAACATAGTATCGGGACGGGGTTTTTCCTTCTTTAGGGAAAGGAGTTTCTAGTATATTTGTTACTCTCCACAATGATTAAATTGGTAGAGCCTTGACGTTACCCATATAAACACAATCAACACCTGATATCGATTTGGAATATAGGATGATATATCTATATATATAAAAATTTTATTGAGTGTATGATTGTTTAGAATTTTACCAAGTATACATATTTAGTAGGAAGACTGTAACAAGTGATAAGAATATTAGAAAAACCAAGTTGATAACCAATAGAATCCTTGATATGGGTTAGACTATGAAATTAATAGGCATGGAGGGTTTAAGCCCTAGATGAATATTTAAGGGATCTGTTTATAACTACCATTATTGTAATATCAAAATGAGAAATGAAAATAAAATCCTAGAATCATGGAAAGTTTGAACATAATTGAGAATAATCCACTATTCATACAACTAATCTATACAAGTCAACATAAAAATTAAACTAAAGTAGTATACAATTTGATAAGATTCATGCATGAAACAAACTGAACAAATTTCCATTAATATTAAAATTACTGAGTCAAATGTTGATAACCAAAACATAGCTTGTTAAAGAAAAAATAGTTTTGTATCAATAAGAACTAACTAGTCATGATATAGATTGGTTAAATTATTACATGATTACAAAAAATCAAACATTGTTTCCCATAAAATAAAAGGGTCTGATATATCATAATTAAATGGTTCATTAATATACATATATAGGAATTCTAAGAAAAAAATTGTGGAGGTCATATAAGTCCTTGGAGTCCCAATAACCTAACATATGAGCCATGAGGGCATTCATGCCTAGAAAACTAACATAAATATTTAAATATTTATAGAGAAATTAGAGGCGAAGAAGGTGATGCATACACCATAGGGAAACAAAGAAGAAAATTCAAGCCACAAATTTGAAACCTGGAAGGAAAGAGGGAGAAAATTACACCACGCAAGTGTGGAAAGGAAAACACAACTCCTTCTGATGGCAGAGATATATGGTAGTAAGTGTACCTAGAAGAAAAGAAAAGAGAAATTGATGAAAATAAAAATAATATAGGTACAAATATGCTCAAATGTGAGAAATGAATGAAATTGGGCATTAGTGCTTGAGAAAAAGGAAATGCACATATAAATATTTTCTTACCTATAGGAATCCATGATAAAAACCCAATTGGATCTCGATTTTTTCATTTTTTAAAACCAAAATGGGCCAGTTTAATCATGGCATGCTTAAAGTCAATATAGGAAAGTATGGATGTGGTGGAAAATAAGTAAAAGATAAAAACAAAGTTAAATTATAGAGATACGTTACCTGGCAGGGAAGGTTCCAAATTCCAGTTCAATTCTCTTTGAAGGAACTTCACAAATTCAGTGCCTCCCAAACCAATTTTTGTATGAACGAGGCACAGACCAAACCCGGGCTACTAAAAAAATTTCAGTGAGAAAGGAAATTGAAAGAAATAAAAAAAGAAGATAAATGATTTAAATGAGAGGATCACCGAAAATTACCCAACTTAATTAATGAAGGAGAGGACTTTGGAAGTGGTTGTCCAGATACTCATACTCACACAAGGGACTATAGAGGAGAGATGTGAATAAAAAATTCGAATAGAACACCTGTAGAGGGTGGACTTACCTTTTGGGTATCGACAAACACTGGAATTTTTTTTATCATAGCTCAGGAAAATAGAGCTTCATAACCTAGAGTATGACAATGATAACCCAACCAGAGTCAGAAATAGTTCACACCTTGAAACCTACAAAGGAAAAAAAAGTACATTAATATTAGTACTGACCAACCTTGCGTGTGAGTATAAAAAATATTTAAGGAGACAATCTACCTCTAAAATAAGAGGGAAGCACATAGCACAAATGAAGGTAGGTGCTCAATGATACCTGAAGAATATATACTTCAAGTAGGGTAATTATACCCGATGTCGTACCGTGAATTCCATCCGAACACCTATTCTAGAGCTCCATGAATCCCCCCCCCACCCCCAGAATGTTAGAAGGACCCTCATACCTGTCATGGTGGTGCATTGCAAATGGAAAAGGTGAAACATGTGGAATAATCCTTAATCCAAATTAGGGTTAGGGGATCAATCTCGAGGAGGATTCCAATCGTCAAATTTGAAAGCCCCTCTCATCTACTATTGAATTTATATGTATGGTAGTGTGCATGGTAATCATGTGGTAGATGGAGTGATGGCTTGCGTTGTGGTTTCCATGTCTCAGTTTCACAAGGAAAGATGTACCATGAGAGTCAAGAAATTAATCCACAAATATTTTACAAATGAACACAAAATCATTCTTATTGTGCCTATAAAATCTTATAATTTGTAAGTAACCATATATATCACCATTTGGTCTTTTACCCAGGCGTATACTAAATTTCTACCCACCTTCATATAATATCTATTATTTGCGCCCTAGAGCCATAAAACATAGGACTTCGATAATGCCGAATTCAAATTATTAAGTGTCAGGAGAGGGTATGGTGTAGTTATGTGGTTCAAATTTTAGAAATGACTTAAGGCTTTAGGTAATCTAGAAAATGAAAAATACGTTATTGTTTGAGGCAAAAAGGGATGGAAAATTTTGTTTAAAAATGAAAAAAACTAAAACGGAAGAACAAACATATATAAAAATATCAAGGTTCACAAGAAGGTTATGTATACCTTATATATGATACTCAGTAACAATTTTTATATTAAAAAAAGAAGAAGAAGATAGGGAGTAGGGTATGTGACATATGGTATCACAGCCAGGTTCAAAATGTGGCTTGAAGGAATCACCACAATAATAAGTAACCAAGTGAAAAATGGAAATATTGATTTAATTAACATAATGCTAATACTTGTATGTGTTGACAGTAAGGTACTAAATAGGGGAAGGCTACCACAGAAAGGTGGAGGAACCTACTCCAACCATAATAGGAGCATAAATATATGTGGAGTAGGGGAATGTAATGACCCCACCAACAACTTCATTTATGGATATTATCCGGAATTTTCAGCAAGCGTTGGCTCACCTCAAAAACAACAATGAATGCCTATTAAAGGTGTGTGAGGAGAAAGATATAATTATAAGAGAATTGAATTAAAAGTATATTCATACAATAATAGAGCCAAAATCACTTAAAAGAAAGAGTGTGGAGATGGAATTAGAGAAGTCTAAAAGTTCAGGTGATTCAGTTATAACTTATCCAAAACCAAAGAAATTAAGAAGAATAGGGTCGACATGCAAGGGGAGTTTACTTTTGATTTGGATAAGGAAGCGGATGCAAAGGCTTAGATCCTCAATATGGCCAATTACTTTCAAGTTAATGAGTACGCGAGAAATCTGAAGGCCAGATTGGCCATTTATCAACAACAAAGAAAAGCTGCTCTCTAGTGGAAGGAGGTCAAAAAAGTACATACCTTGGAGCAGAATAAATTTTCTTGGGAGAAATTCCAAAGACAATTCAAGTCTCGATATCTAAATGAATGGTACTATGATGATAGAGAAAAGGAGTTCCATGAATTGAATTTGGGACAATTAACAATGGACATGGTTGGGGCTAAATTTAGCAATTTACTGTTGTATGTCCCTTATAGTAAAGAGGAGAAAGCCAAGTTACAACAATTTTTAAATTTATTATGAACCCCTTACAAGGAAATGATTTAGTTTTAAAATCCTAAGAAAATGGATGAGGCATTAAGGAAAAAAATATTATGCTACCAATAGTTTAAGAGCAGGGGTGAAGGTTTAAAACTTTGGCAAGGTAACGATACGAAAAAAATTTCAATGGGAGGCAGAAACATCATACGTTAAAATTTTTGGGAAGGATCATGAGAAAAAAAAGTTCAACAAGGAAATTTAAATCAACCACAAGAGTCTTAGACTGAGTCCAAACCCATGGACCTGAACAATAAAAATACTAGTGGGGTCAATGAGAGAGAATCGCTAAAGTGCTAGGGGTCTGCTGAACCACAACTATTTATAGACTCGCCGCATAGTCCTATAACCATTTAGAATATTCAAGATATCCATGAGGCAACATTAGTGAATGACATTTCTAGAGGAATTCTTAAGATAAGTGTCACGGTGGACAGACAAGTTGAGCATTAATATATGATGATCAAGATTGAAGGTACCATTTTAAACCAATATGTTTTTGTTTTAATTGATCTAGGGGATAGTTTAATTTATGTTAGTCCCCATTTTGTTGAAAGATGTTAATTAAAATATGAAAAATTTAAGACTGCATGGTTGGTATAGTCATAAAATGACACAAAAAGAAAGGTAGTCATTCAAGTAAGACCGTGTTCCATTAACTTAAATGGATATTCCAGACAAGTAAATTTAAATATTCTCCCTTTAGGATCCTATGATATATTAATAAGCAAGTACTGGTTGTAGAAAGAGGGAGGTGTTATAAATTGTTTTGAGAAAATCATAAGTTGTGTGAGTCAATATGGGAAAACCCAATTAATTAAAGGTATAAAAAAATCTATATCACATAGACAAATATCATCTTTACACTTGAAAAGGAGTGCAAGAAAATGGTTTCAATTGCACATGGTAAAGGTGGAAAAAAATAAAAAACAAACAAAAAAGGAAAATTTAGAGACACTTCCAATCATTACTGAATTTCAAGAATTTTTTCCAAAGAAAATCCCAGGTTTACCTCCGCATAGAGAAATAGACTTCTCCATCGATCTAGTACCAAGTTCTCTCCTAGTATCTAGAGCTCCTTATTGACTGAGTATACTAGATCTATTAGAACTGAAGATGTAGTTGCAGGAACTACTAAACAAAGGTTACATTAGACCTAGTGTACCACCATGCGGGACCCCTATTTTCAATAAAAATGATGGCACATTCAAAATTTGCATCGATTATCGACAATTGAATAAGTTAACCATAAAAAATAAATAGCCACTTCCCCATATTGATTATTTGTTTCATAAAGTGAGGGGAGAAACCATATTTTCAAATATTGATTTAAGGACTGGTTATCACTAACTAATAAAAAATATGAATATTTTCATTAGATGTATTTTTGAACTAGATCACTATGAATTTGTAGTGTTACCCTTTCGTCTTACTAACGCACTAAGAACATTTATGTGTTTAATGAACAATGTACTTCATAAGTACCTTGATAAATTTGTGTTGACATTTATAGATGGTATTTTAGTGTATTCGAGGAATGAAGAAGAGCACAATAACATATGTAATTGGTGCTAGAAAATTTAAGATAACATCATCTATATGCAAAACATAGAAAATGTGAGTTTTATAAGGATAAAATACAATATTTGGGTCATGTCATTTAAAAGTAGGGAATATAAGTTGATCCTGAGAAGGTTAGCGCTATTTTAAATTGGCCCATACCTGAGGATGTGTCAGTTGTCTACTCATTTATGGGAATCAAAGGATATTTTCAAAGACTTATAGAAGTATTCTCTAAAATAACTTACCCTATTATTTCATTACAAAAAGATGGAACAAGGTTTAAATGGATCGCCAAATTCCAGGAATGTTTCGACAAAGTGAAACAATTGTTGACAGTAGCTCCTATATTGAAAATTGCAAACCCAAATAAGGAATTAATTGTTTTCACTAATGCCTTTTTGGATGGTTATTGGGGGAGTTTTGATGCAAGATAATAGAATAGTAGATTATGAGTATAAAAAACTAAAAACACATGAAAAGAATTATTTTGTGTCTGATTTAGATCTCGTTGCAGTAATACATGCTCTAAAGATGTCGAGACACTACCTTTTAGGAAAAAAAACTACTCTAGTAATATATCATATGATTTTGAATTTTATTTTCAGCCAACGAGATCGAAAAGCTAGACATGCAAGGTGGTTGTCTTTCCTTACTGATTTTGAGTTTGAAATTAGACACATAAAAGGAAAGGAGAATAAAATAGTAGATGCCTTAAGAATACATGTACATGATTTAATGGGAGTATATATTAGCATTTTTTGGAGAGATTTTATAGAGAAAAGTAAAAATTCAATACAGCAAGATCATAAATAACTAGAAATTCGACATAAATTGCAACAAATGGAAATTCCAGGTTGTGTTGAAAATTTTGAAAAATTACTAATTTACAGGAATAGATTGTATGTCCCTAACGTGAGTGCTCTGAAGTAAATTATACTGAATTAATGTCACAAGAAACCATATGCATTCCATATTTTATATCAAAATATGACAATGACACTGAGAAAATATTTTTTTTGTCGGGCATGAAAAAAGTGTGCTTATAATACTAATCAAACTGTATCGAATGTCAATAAGTAAAGTCGGAACACCAACACCCTACTAGATTGTTGTACACACTTCCCATTCCTGAATGGAAAGGGGAAGTTATTCCATTGGATTTTATTTTAGTATTATCAAAGACAAAACAACAAAATGATTGCATTATGGTGGTGGTGGTCACCTTGAGTAAAGAAAGAAATTTTATACTGTTGCAATGTACTTATCGAACAATGACAAATTCCAATATTTAAAAAAAATATTTTTTATACTACAAGGAGTGCCAAATATGGTAGTGTCAAACATGGATGCTAAGTTTACGTCCAAATTTTGAAAAGATCTATTTAGGGGTAGGGGAAATCAACTAAATTTCAACACTACGTATCACCCTCTAACGGATGGACAAACAAAGAGGTGAAATTAGATTTTGGAAGTTATGCTAAGAATGAACGTCATGGACAACCCTACCAAATGTGAGGATTTTCGACATTTATCATAATTTCCTTACAACAAAACATACCAAACTTCAATACAAATGGTTGTTTTTGAAGCTTTGTATGGAAAAAAATGTTTGACAGCTCTTAGTTGGATTTAGTTGTAGAAAATATTAATATTAGGTCAAGTTTCCTTGCATGGAAAATTTTAGGGGCTAATATTCGCACGTGGTCTAATTTTCAATGATTTTTCCAAAAACAATATTCGCCAATTTCCATTTTTTATAAAAACGATTTGATCAAATTTTACAATATAAAGTTATTTTACATATTGCCAAAATTATATAGAGGGTATATATAAAATAATTACAAATTTAAATAATTTTAAAAATACTTCAATAAACATTTTATATTTTGCATATTAGGGACCAGTGAGATTCGCCAATTTTTGAAACTTCAAGATAGTTTTCCATCCTTAAAATTTTCCCTGATGCCTTGCAAGAAATGGAATAGGTGGTACGAAATATTAGATATAACATTAAAATGACACAGGATAGGAAAACAATTTATGCATACAAGAAAATAATTCATAAATAATTTAAGATTGGATACCATGTTTACTTAAGAGTAAAACCGAGAAAAATTACGTTAAGAAGCAAGATCTATGAAAAATTGGCACCACCATTATGTCGACCTTTTGAAATCATGGATAGAATTGGTACAATATCATATAAATTAGATTTTCCCAACCATATCATGATAATTCATGATAATTCTGAAGTAATTGATTAGAATTTGATATTGGTGGAACACGCAGGACATTTCTTTCCAAATCGACTCTGAATCTTAGATAAGAAAGAGATATTTCTATGGAAATGATTATTCACTCGGGTTAAGGTCCACTGGAAGCACTTTACACCTGAGGAGCCTACTTGGGACTTATAGGATAAAACACAAGAGGTCTATCCATAACTGTTTTAAAATTGAAAGTGATGGAAGAATGAACACTCCAAACATTGTTGAATAAAAGTGGGTGGGGGAGTATGTAACACCACTATGTATTGATGTTAATATATTGTCATATTTATACTAAATTATTTGCAAACTTAATGTCAGGGAAGGGATAATGTATTGGAATCAATATGAGCAGCAAATTATTATCATGTAATAAATATTTTTTATGAATAAATGGAAAAGATGGAAACTACTTGGGAAAGAAGCACTAGAGTAAAGGGATTCTTTCCAAATTGAGAAAAATCATCCTTGATGGATGAGAGTAAAATAATTCTTCCCTAGAAAGGACTGTTAAAAACATCCCTAGGAGATAATTAGTGGGATTTAATAAGATAGGAGAAGAATCCATCAAATCACTTAGCTCAAAATGTTCAATTTCTTTCAATGATCTGACTACTACAATAGTGTTGAGATGTTCCCCTTTTCCAAAAATCGCTCAAAATGTTCAATTTCTTTCAATGATCTAACTCCTACAATAGTGTTAAGATGTTTCCCTTTTCAAAAAATTCCAACCTATGGGTGGAATAAAGCACCGCGAGAGATAAAATTGGGTTGTACAGAAAAATGAAGAAATATATTTTTGAAAAATAAAAAGGAAAGATAGCCTAGGAAAGTGGGTTGGGAGACCCAAGAAAAGTGGGATGCTACTAAGGAAAAGTATGTCAGGGAAGGAAATGTATAAAATACAGTAGTGTAGAATCAAAGAGGTTTGTTGATCAACTTGGCAAGAAAATCCCATCTCGGGGGTAAATGGAGGTTCAATTCATATATGGGAGGATAAGTGTGGATCCCCAAGTGATTTCCTAGCAAGAGACATGATTTGAATGTATGGTATCTTCAATATTCTTGATGAATTAAGTGGATTATTATAGAGTTAGATTAATTGCATGTAAGTGTTAATAGGAGTTCTTAATATTGAATTTCTAGTTACAGTTCTGTTATATAACATGTGGAAAAAATCGTTGGAACAAGAACTGATTTTGTATTGTTTGTTATAATTATCTTATGTGAGAAAAATATTTGAAATAGTATTACTATAAAGAAAGGATTATGGATTAGGTTCTTGTATTAGTTGTTCGAAAATAACTTAAGATACTTGTGAAATAAAAAACAAGTTAGAGTTTGTATCCTCATATATAGGTAACAAAAGGTTAAAAAAAGGTATACATAAATATTTCAGGTACAAATAACAGTAGATCGAGGAACAAGAACTTGAGAGTGAAAGGATGACCCTGATTTCTAAACATAGTGAACAAAGTATAGGACGCGATTTTTCTTTATTTAGGGAAAGGATTTTCTGGTACATTGGTTACTATTTGCAATGATTAAAGGAGCCTTGAAACTACCCATCTAGGCAAAATCAATAATTTATGCCTATTTGGAATATAGGATGATTAAAAATTTTTTTGACAAAGATTATGATTGTTTATAATTTTGTTGAGTATATATATTTAGTAGGAAGAATATAACAGGTGATAAGAATTTTAGAAAAACCAAGTTTATATCTAGTAAAATCTTTGATACATGTGATATTGTGACGTTAACAAATATGGAAGGTTGTAGCCTTATCTGGGTATAAAGAACACGCGTATTCGCTCTTAGAGAGAAAAGAAAATAAGAATATATATAAAATCTCAAAATTTCTGTCTTGATATTGGTTTATCCCTTGTACAAGGGAACTTTGGTTCTAACTTATATAGTCAAATGGAAAATTCGATATTATACCATCCATACTCCCATGAATAATTTAAGAAGGATAGGAAAAGGATTCGATAAAAATCTTTAAGGGATCCATTTATAAATCCCATTACTATAATATCAAAACCAAAAATTAAAATAAAATCATAGACTGATGGAAGGGCCGAACGTAATTGAGAAGCCTCAACTATTCATAAAACTAAGCCAGACTGGTTATCACACCAATTTAACTAAATTATTATACCATTTGATAAGATACATGCATGAAACAAACTAAAATTTTTTCCATTAATACACAAATTACAAACTAAAATGTTGATAACTATAACAATGCTTATTAAATAAAAAATAGTTTCGTATCAACAAGAACGAACGATTCATCATATAAATTGGTTAAATTATTACACAGATACAAAAAAAGCAAACAATGTTTCCTAGAAAAGAAAAGGGTCTGATATATCATAATTAAATGGTTCATTAAGATACATATATAGAAAGTCTTCTTCTAATCTCTTAGTGGTCATATCAGTCCCTAGAGTCCGAAGACCCTATCCTATGACCCATGACTACATCCATGCCCATAAAAGTAACATAAATATTTGTATATTTCTACAAAACTTAGATGCGGAGAAGGCGATATAGACACCATAGGGAAACAAAGAAGGAAATCCAATCCAATAATTGTTGTCCTGAAAGGAAAGAGGGAGAAAATTACACCACACGGGATTGGAAAGGAAAACACAACTATTTTTTATGACAAGGTTATTTGGTAGTAAGTGTACCTCGAATAACAAAAAGAAGAGAACTTGAGGAAAATAAAAATAATATAGCCACAAAAAATGCTCCAATGTGAGAAATGAATCAAACTGTGCATTAGTTCTTAAGCATAATTAAATTCACATGTAAATATTTTCCTACATGTAGGAAGCCATGATAAAAACCTGATTGGAGTTTGAAAAAAAAATATAGAACCAAAAGGGGTCAGTTTAATCTTGACATGCTTAAACTTGATATACAAAAATTCGATGTGGCAGAAAAGAAGGAAAAAAGAGAAATAGTTAAATTTGTAAGATACATTACCTCACGTGGAAGGTTCTAAAGTCTAGTTGAACGCTCTTCAAAGGAACTTCGTGGAGTCGGTGGATCTCAAACCCAATTTCCTATGAACGAGCTCTAGATCAAGCCCAATATACTTAGCAAATTCTAGTGAGAAAGGACCCTGAAAGTAAGAAACAAAAAGATAAATGATTTAAATTAGAGGATAACGAAAAATTACCAAACAAACTTAATGAAGAAGGAGGACTTTCGAGGGGGTTTTCTAGATACTCAAACTCATACTAGGGAGTGTAGCGAAAATATTTAAATAAAAAATTAAAATAGAACACCTTTAGAAGGTATACTAAGCTTTTAGGTATCGATAAGCCCTAAGCTAAAAAATTGTTATACCTTAGGATGTTAGTGCTTCATCACATTTTGTATGACAACGATAACCCCACGAGAGTCAGAAATACGTTGCACCCTGAAACCTACAAAGTAAAATAAATTGACATTAATGGTAATACTAGCTTACCCTCCATCTAGGTATAAAAATCGTTTAAAGAGAGAGTGTGGCTCTAAAAATAGAGGGATGCACATAGCACAAATCGAAACAATTTCTCAATGATACCTGGAGGATAAATAGTGCAAGTAGGGTAATTATCCTTATTGTCATAGCACAACTGCCATCAGAAAACCTGGTCTAGAGCGCCATGAATTTTCCCCCCAAATTGGAAGGACCCTCATAAGTGTCGCAACTGTGTGTTGCAAATGGAAATGGCTAAACACATCTAATAATACTCAATCCAAATTAGGGTTATGGGATCAATCCTGAGGAGGTTTCCATCCATTGTATTTGAAACCCCCTCTCGTCTCCCATCAAGTGTGCACTTATGGAAGTGTGTGTGGTAATAACATGATAAAGTAAGTTATGGCTTGCATTGTTCTTACTATGTCTATATTAAACAAGGAAAGGTGTACCATGAGATTCAAGAAATAAATTCACAACTCTTTTACATATGAACAACATTTTCTTCTTATTGTGCCTATACAACCTTATAATCAGTAGGTAACCATATATACTTCCATCTTAGTCTTATTCCCAGGAGTATAATAAATTTTTTCCCATGTTCATATAATAAGTATTATGCACACACTATAGCCACAAAACATAGGATTTTAAGAGCACCAAATTCAAATTATTGGGATTCAAGAGAGGGTATAGTGTAGTTATATGGTTCACCTTTTATAAACTCCTTAAGGCTTGAAGTAATCTAGAAAATAAAAAATATGTTCATGTTTGATGCTCAAAGGGATCAACAAGCTTGTTTAAAAAAAAATTTAAAATGGAATACCAAACATATATCAAAATATCAAAGTGCGGGAAAAGGGTATGTATACCTTATATATCGTACTCAGTATTAATGTTTATATTAAAGAAAAAAAAAAACTTATAGGGTGTAAGGTATGTGATAGTGCGAGGATGTTATGTTTCACCATTAACATAAATAAGTATAAATAGATTTTATGTTTCACCATTAACATAAATAGGTACAAATAGATTTTATGTTTCACCATTAACATAAATAAGCATAAATAGCTATAGATTTTTCATCATTATTGTATATCTTTACCCATTCTCATATTCTATAATTCCAGTATCTAGATAAATTATAAGGAATTTGTGTTACTTAGAATATATTATAATATTATTTTTAGCTTTTTTGTATTTGAATAAATGAAACTATTCCATGAAAATAAACATCATGTGGTATGCATTTTTCAAAATATTTTAGTTTTAGAGAAACTAGTTCTAGAAACATATCTTTGACTATAATATAGTGTTATCACTACAAATTCAACTTATAATAGAATACAAATCATTGTCATATACAACTTATTATCATAGGTAGAGTAGTAATATTAGATAACTAACTAGAAATTGAACCACATGTTGCAAAGGAAACGTCGTAAGGTTATAGTATATGAAATAATAGCATATAAGAAAGAGGAGGTAGTAGGAACTTTCTTGGCTCCAACTGATCCTCCAGAATAAGGGTGGAGAATTATGTTTACTGCACCTCTAATCAAAATATCCATATTGGGTAATTGATGTGAAACAACTTCTTTGTTATTAATTTTATGTAAGATGTGTTTTTTCATAATGGATGAGACATTTTGGCCAACGTATTCAAGACCTCTATATGACCAAGTATTCATGTTTATTTTTTTCTACATGAAGGATGCACTTGGTTTTTATGACCAGGTTGGGAAGACTTCACCCTTCCACAAAATTATTTGCTTCTATCACATTCACAATGTTGAATTCCTCCGATACTACTCCTAGAACTTTGGCTTTGCTATACAACTAGAATTATTTAATGGAATAAAAACTTATCACTATGATCTGTTTTACTTCATAAGAGACTACTAAGAAGCTTAAGTATGTTAAATCCACCTTCACCTCTCATTTGAAAATAGAGCATATAGTTATCTTAATCGTCAATTTTATGGATAAGAAACATTTGGGCCTTTTTTAACCCTTGGGGATGATTAATTAATCTCAGTTCGGATAATTTATATCAATAAATTATCTAAAATCATATTTCCATAATTCCTCTTTGAATGAAAAATATTCCACTTCTTTATAACTTTTCACCTCAGCGAGAATAACAAGCATCATCAAGACCCAAAAGCAAGAAGAAAAAATCAACTCATAATCAGGGAATCTAGTGACTTCTTTAAGGATTATAATTCAAGACTTTAGTGCCTTTTGAATCTCATTTATTTTCCCATCAAATAAAAAGAAAAAATAAAATTTTGTAGTGCTAAGAATGGGAACAAATTTTAAATTTAATAACTCCATTCCCTGGTGATAGTACATTTTGGTTATGAAAGGAAATTATTTTCCTGATATTTTAAGTAATAGATTCCTCCCCAAGTTACCCTTTAGAGATACCTTTTTTTTTCAACTGATTGCAATAGGTAACAGTATTTTGTCTAGTATTTTCCGAGTCATTGAATTTAAGGGCAGAGGTAAAGAGACTACTAGAAAAAAAATATAAGAGTGACTGAATGTAAAATGAAAATAACATTGAGGAATCCCTTCTGATTTTCTCATGTGGGCCTTCTTTAACTGATGAAGTAGTAGGAGCTTTCTCAACTCCAAATCCTCCAAAATAAGCCATGAATAAATATGTTGAGTGAACTACTACTCATGTAACCTTTACTTCTCCTTACAATTGGAATGTTTCACTTCCCATAACTCGATCTCAGTTTATAATTCTAGCTTTCTCTTGTTTCTGAATAAATTGTCTCTATATCACTATTTTCTATCTCTTTTTGAGCACTTTCTTGAATCATTTAGATAATGTAGCCCATCTAGATTCCAAAATCCTTGAATAACCCATTTTCACGAGAGTCCTCTTCTATTTCTAATTTTTCTATTTGGTCCTCCACAGCCTTGTCAACATCGTTTCCTTCTAAAGAATCATATATTATTGATAAGTCTCCATTTTCCTACTTTTCTTATTCCATATACTTCAGATCTAAATGAATGGAACTTGAGATAAGCTTCATGACATTTTCCAAATTCCATTATTCTTCATTGCACTTCTAATGTGTATCAGGGAAAATGGATTCCATACACCTAACGTTATGCCCTTTTAGGGCTTGTTGTAAGGTTGGAAGCTTCCCTTAACCATGTATCCTTTCCTCTGTTTCCTTGACTTTGTTACAAACAATTGTCAATGACCCCTTTAAATGTACACAATAAATAAATTTTCCCCTATTTATATCAGGTTGACTAGAAAAAATGGAATTTTCATATTCAATTGTATGTTTCCACCACACCTCTTCCATATCTAATGGGTTCTTTTTCATATGTTTCTTTTCATCAAGAAGCATAAGAATTCTTGACAAGGGATCCCTTAATGTTGGAAAAATAGAGAGCTTGAAAGAGATGTGGATGTACTTGGAAATGATGAGGAAATGAGAGATATAGTGGAACTTGTCAATGAGAATTTTGACCACACAAATGAAGTCATCATTTTAATAAAAAAATAAAAAAATAAAAAATAAAATATTAAAAATAAAAAATTATATTTTTTCATTGTATAGGGCAAGTTCAAATTAAAAATAAAGAAATTATAATTTTTTTTATTTAGGGACAACATCTTACCTACAACAAGAAAAAAATTTGAAAGAGTATGTATGTAGTTACAAACTATTACAATTAAGTAATTAAATGTAAATTTAGTGTTATTTAGGAAATGAGAATTATGTACATTCATGTCAAATAATTGGAAATTTAAAAAAGATCACATATTTAAAAAAAATTCATTATTAATTTAATTCTTTATATATTAAGAAATAATACTGATGAATAATAAAACACTCGTAACATAAATAATATATAACAAAAAAACCATGTATTTTTGGAATAATAAAATATTTGTAACAAAAATAATATATAACCAGAAAAACTATGTATATTTGGATGTATGAAAATTTAGATACATTTTATTAAGCCAAAATTTAAAATAATAATGGTTAAAAACATTTAAATATAATTTTATTAAATAATTAGTTTAGATCATTATTATTTATCAGAGGGATAAATTCTCTTTTCGTTCTAAAAGAGGTTTTCATATCAATACATTTGATCCCTCTACGCTATTGGTAGATTCAAAGTTAAGATTGATTTAGGCCATTTTAATTCCCCCTTTAAAGAAACTACATTCCACATGAATACCATGGGTCAATACTATGGGTTGTTTCTATAGTTTATTATTATTTTTATTTTTATTGTATTTTGACCTAGTTAAAATGTTCATTACATTATGTCAATCATTTTATTTAATTTACTTTTATTTTTAGTTTTGTATAATTTGACATAGTCAAAATATTAAGCATGACATTACAACATTTCTATCATACTTTGTGGGAGAGCATCGTAAAACAAAAATGTAATATTTAAATATAAAAATATTTATTTTCCTTTTTTTATATTCATTTTTATCCATGTAATATCTATTAACTGGTTTGTGTGGAGTTTAATTTTATGCTATACATTTTATTAAAAATAAAAATTTAATGCTTATGTATCCAACAATTTAATGTTTATGTATTTTACAATTTTTTTTTATTCGTTAAACTAGTTTATGTAAAATCTAATTTTGTTAAATTATTAATATAAATTTTATTAAAAAAATATAGGTTAAAAAATAACGAATTTTTAATAGTAACATTTTAACTTAAAAGTCACCAAAACTTAAATTCAATCTAACTTATTAAAAAGAAAAAAACTAACATTATAAAGAAAGCATATATAAAACTATTTACTTGTGAATCTAATGGCCTAAAACATTTCAATCGTCTAAGATTTGATCCAATGGCTCAAACATGGACACAGTGGAAGATAGGGGAGTTGTTTTCAAAGAGAAACATCTTACTACATAACTAGAAATTGCACTACATGTTGCAAAGAAAACGCCGTAAGGTTGTGCTATAGGAAAGAATAACATATAAGAAAGAAGAGGTAGTAGGAACTTTCTCAGCTCCTCCAACTGATCCTCTAGAATAAGGGGTGGAAAATTATATTTATTAGACCTCAAATAAAAATATCCATATTGGTTAATTGATGCGGAACAACTTCTTTGTTATTAATTGCATGTAAGTTGTGTTTTTTCATAATGGATGAGACATTTTGACCAAAGTACTCAGGACCTCTATATGACGAAATATACATGTTTATTTTTTTTTCTGCATGAAGGATGCACTTGGTTTTTATGACCAAGTTGGACAGACTTCACCTTTTCACGAAATTATTTTCTTCTATCAAATTTGCAATCTTGAATTCCTCTGATACTACTCCTAGAACTCTAGCTTTGCTCTACATCTAGAATTATTTAATGGAATAAAAAATTATCACTATGACATGTTGTACTTCATAAGGAACTACTAAGAAGCTTAAGTATGGTAAATCCACCTTCACCTGTCATTTGAACATAGAGCATAGAGTTATCTTAATAGTTAATTTTATGGATAAGAGACATTTGGGCCCTTTTTAACCCTTGGGGATGATTAATTAATACGAGTTCATATAATTTAAATTAATCAATTATCTACAATCATATTTCCATAATTCCTCTTTGAAGTACCAATATTCCACTTCTTTGGAACTTTTCACCTCCGTCAGAATAACAAAAATCATGAAGACCCAAAAGTAAGAAGATAAAATAAGCTCATAATTAGGGAATATAGAAACTTCTTTAAGGATCATAATTCAAGACTTTAGTGCCTTTAAAGATCATTTATTTTCCCATCAAATAAAAAGCAGCAATCAAATTTTGTAGTGACAAGAATGGGAACAAATTTTAAATGTAATAACTACCTTCCCTAGTGATAGTACATTTTTGTTTTGAAATGAAATTATTTTCCGGACCTTTTAAATAATAGATTCCTCCCCAAGTGACCCTTTAGAGATACATTTTTTTTCAACTGATTTTTGTCTTTTATTTTATGAGTCCTCGTTACAATTGGAACTTTTCTCTTCCCATATCTAGCTTTCTCTTTCTTATGAATAAATTGTCTCTATATCACTATTGTCGGTCACTTTTTGAGTGCTTGCTTGAATCTGTGAGATAATGTAGCTCATCTAGATTCCAAATTCCTTGAGTAACCCATTTTGTGAAGAGTCCTCTCTGGTTTTTAATTTTTCTATTTGGTCCTCCATAGCCTTGTCAACGTCATTTCCTTCTAAAGAATCATACATTAATGAATCATACATTATTGAGAAGTATCCATTGTCCTGCTTTTATTCTTCCATATACTTCAGATCTAAATGAATGGAACATGAGATATGCTTCCGAGATTTTTCATTTCATTTCTCATGTGTATCAGGAAAAATTGACTAGGGCTTGTTGTAAGGTTGGAAGCTTCTCTTCACCATGTTTCATTTCTTCCATATCCTTGAATTTTATACAAAAAATTGTTACTTTAAAGGTAAATTTAGTGTTATTTAAGAAATGAGAATTATGAACATTCATCATTATTGTTCAAGATAAATCATGTCCCCTGCAATAATTTGGAAATTAAAAAAATATCACATATTTTAAAAAATTTCATTATTCATTTATTTTTTTATATATTAAGAAATAATACTCATGAAACATAAACCAGTTGTAACATAAATAATATATAACAAAAAAAACCATGTATTTTTTTAATAATAAAATAGTTGTAACAAAAATAATACAAAACAAGAAAAACTATGTATATTTGGATGTATGAAAATTTAGATACCTTTTATTAAGTAAAATTTCAAAATAATAATGGTTATAAACATTTAAAAATAATTTTATTAAATAATTAGTTTATATCGAGAGTTAAGATTGATTTAGGCCATCTTAGTTCCCTCTATAAAGAAATTACATTCCACATGAATACCATGGGTCAATACCATGGGCTTTATTTATAGTTTATCATTATTTTATTTTATTATATTTATTTTTTATTGTATTTTGACCTAGTTAAAATTTTCAATCAATATTTTTATTTAATTTACTTTTATTTTTAATTTTTTGTAATTGTAATTTGACATTACAACCTTTCTATCATCACCAAAACCTAAATTTAATCTAACTTATTAAAAATAAAAACACTAACATTATAAAAAACATATATAAAAATATTTACTTGATCTAATGGCCTAAAAAATTTCAATCGTCTAACATTTGATCCAATGGCTCAAACATGGACACAATGGCAACTAGGGGAGTTGTTTTCAAATAGTGAGTTGTAGTGACAAGAATGGGAACAAAATTTAAATGTAATAACTCCCTTCCCTATTGATAGTACATTTTTGTTTTGAAATGAAATTATTTTCTCGATTTTTCTTTTTCTAAGTCCTTCTTAAAATTGGAATGTTTCTCTTCCCATAACTCTATCTGGGGTTATAATTCTAGCTTTATCTTGTTTATGAATAAACTGTCTCTATATCACTATTGTCTGTCTCTTTTTTAGCGCTAGCTTGAATCAATGAGATAATGTAGCTCATCTGGATTCCAAAATCCTTGAGTAACCCATTTTCTGAACAATTCTCTTTTGTTTTTAATTATGTGATTTGGTCCTCCATAGCCTTCTCAATCTCTTTTCCTTCTAAATAATCATTTCCATATACCTCAGATCTAAATGAATGGAACATGAGATAAGCTTAGTGACATTTTCCAAATTCCAAGATTTTTCATTGGAGTTCTCATGTGTATCATGGAAAATAGATTCCATACACTCAGCGTTATGTCTTTTTAAGGCTTGTTGCAAGGTTGGAAGCTTCTCTTCACCATGTCTCCTTTCTTTTGTATCCTTTACTTTGATACAAACAATTGTTATCTATCCCTTCAAAGGTAAATTTAGTGTTTTTTAAGAAATGAGAATTATGAACATTCATCATTATTTCTCAAGATAAATCATGTCCTCTGAAATAATTTGGAAATTTAAAAAATATCACATATTTAAAATTTTCATTATTAATTAATCTTTTATATATTAAGAAATAATACTCATGAATTATAAAACAGTTGTAATGTAAATAATATATAACAAAAAAAACCATGTATTTTTGGATTAATAAAATAGTTGTAATAAAAATAATACAAAACAAGAAAAAATATGTATATTTGGATGTATGAAAATATAGATACATTTTATTAAGTAAAATTTTAAAAGAAAAATGGTTATAAACATTTAAAAATAATTTTATTAAATAATTAGTTTACATCCAGAGTTAAGATTGATTTAGGCCATCTTTGTTCCCACCATAAAGAAACTAGATTTCACATGAATACCATGAGTCAATACCATGGGTTGTATTTATAGTTTATCATTATTTTATTTTATTATTTTTATTTTTTATTGTATTTTGACCTAGTTAAAGTGTTCATTACATTATTTTGTTATTTTTATTTAATTTACTTTTATTTTTAATTTTGTGTAATTTGACATAGTCAAAATGTTAAACATGACATTACAACCTTTCTATCATCCCCAAAACCTAAATTCAATCTAACTTATTAAAAAGAAAAAAGCCAACATTATCAAAAACATATATAAAAATATTTACTTCATCTAATGGCCTAAAAAATTTCCATCGTCTAACATTTGATCCAATGACTCAAACATATACACAGTGATAGATAAGGGAGTTGTTCTCAATAATGATGCTTTACGCTGTAATTGTTTCTAAATAAAAAATAATAAAATATCCAAAATAAGCAATCAATCACGAATATATTTTAAATAGGTTAATTTCTTCAACGATAAAATTTCCAAAATAAGCAAGCAACATCGTTATTACAAGAAGCTAAAGAATCTTAAAAAGATAAAAATTGTGAATATAAAAATAAATCAGAGTTATAATTACAAAGAAGGTTCGTTACTTCATATTTCCTTTAAATTTTCACCAAATATTTTCAATGAAATATAACGAGAGGTAGATAGAGTTTCTATAACACCCACTTCAATATCTATCCAAAATTAGGCGACCTTTTATAACACCTAGTTGAATATCCATCCAAAATTAGGTGAGTTGATTGGAATCATTCCACATATCTGAAGATTATTTAGAAAACATCAAAAAATATGGTTCCAATCTATTATAAATGGTTTTCCAATTTATATTTCAATTTAGTGATATATACCCATTTCATAATAGCACAGTGGAATATCCATCCAAAATTAGGTGAGTTGATTGGAATCATTTCATATATGAAACTATGGGTACAATATATTATAGATGGGTTTTAAATTTATATTTCAATTTAATGATATATACCCATTTCATAATAGAAAATGTAGGTGAAAATATATCATGCGGATTGAAATAGTACAGGGAAAATCTGGAAAATCTGTTTAGTAACATAAATTAATAATCATAAAAATGAAGATTATATATATATATATAGTTATTTTATAATAAGTTAAAAATTTATATAAGATATTTATTAATATACTTAATGTAATTTAATTTATTATTAATAAGTATTAAATTGAATAAGGAGAATAATCATTATTCTTTTTAATTATTTGAAATAAACTTAATTTGCATTTAAATTTAGATATATTAATATTATGAAACAATTTTACAGCTCACTATAAAGGAAATGTGTGATTTTGTTCTTGTTAAGCTGTTGATAATGATGAAATAAAAAGAAAAATATATATTTTGTTACTTTTAGTTACAAGCATTATAAAATATTTATAATTTTACTTTCATTGTGATCATTACTTATTAATATTAATGTGGTAAAAATATTTCATTTTTACTTTTAGAGTCATAAATAAAATATCTCAAGCTCTATTTAAAGTAATATATTTCTATGACAACTTTCGAAAAATAAATAAAATATTTTACTACGTTGAATTTAAGAATATTAACATATATTTAGAAACATATTAATAACATAAAAACATATTAAGGTTAACAATATGAATTATAAATAAAATATTTCTAGCATGTTAAATAAAATATTTTAATGTGTCTCGCACACACACACACATATTATTTTGGTTAAAACATTTTAAAATATAAAACATTTAATGTAAAATATAGGAAATTTAGGTTTTGGCCTTTGTCTTATATATATTTTTAGTAAAATTTTCCATAAATATTTTAATATTCACATTATATATGATAGTGATGGACCCAATTCAAAAGAAATTAAAATAATAATTGATGATGATGATGATGATTAAAGTCCACTGACACCAATCTTTGGTCTATGGGACCTAAAGAAAATATTTTTTTAGTTTGATTTGAAGATTTTATTCCTATGCTCAAAAAGCTTGGAGATAAGCCTCCCGAGCTCACTATAATTTTGATATTTTTGACATCTTAAAAGACTAGGAAGGTCACTATTGCAACAAAGATTATGAAATTGAGCTCTAATGTGGTTCTACGTGGGGCTCTCTAGGAGGAAGTGATTTTCATCCTAGATGTTCATATTCTCACAGAGATGGCAGATCATTTCCGTCCATGGTGTTTTAAGAACTGTCCAACGACCTGTTTCACTATGGAGCTCATGACAGTTTGTTCTAATCTTGGCTATATTAATTTTCTTCTCTGAGCTAGTTAAAACAGAGAGATACTTTTGATCTTCTAGGGTGGGGATGATGACCTCCTTATAATATCTTAAGTTTCTTTTAGCTTCTAGATGTTTCTATCACCACAATTTTTCTTTGAACTTAGAAGTAACAATTTTTTTTAATGTTATTAATGTTTTGCAAAGCAACATTCTCGTTGATCTCCCAGTGTTCGCCCTGGTGTCTTTATACCAACCTCATTTAAGCCTTAGGTGGTTTTGGGTAGAATTTAAAGCTAATTTAGGAATTCTATGGTCTCCTATGCTATTGAGTTTGTGCTCGTACAACAGAAGCCTAGTCATAGTTAGGCTCTCGATAGGGGAAAGACCTACTTCCATAACGAGAATAGGATAAGGTGTATTTATTTTAATTTTTAGGTTATACGTTATAAAACGTTTATGGATTTGCTCAATCTTTCTCGAGGATTCTCTAGAGATGTTGCAACCCCAAATCTCACATCCATATAAGATAACAGGAGTGACTAAAATTTCAAAGAGAAACTTCTTTCTATCCCACATTACGAGGTTTGTCGTTTTACAATTATTTTCAAAACCAAAATAAGCTTTCCACGCCCCATTAATTCTTCTATGAATGCTATAGTTCCAGTTGAGCTTGTGATGAATATCAATTCCTAGGTACTTGTAAGAAGACTCTTCCTCCAAGTTACTATTTTCATAAATAAAATTAGTCTTAGTTTCATTCTTGGATTCCATAGTCATAACTTTTGTTTTGTTAGTGTTAACAGACATATCCATGGTAGATTAGAAATCCTTAAGAAGTCTAAGTTTCTGATCAAGATCAGATGGGCACCTTGCGAGAAGAACATTATCGTTAGCATAGAGAAGAAGGATGATGACTATCCCAGTTAAGATCGTGCCAGCACATCCTGCTGCCTCTAAACAACCTTCTACCTTGTCGATGTAAATGCCAAATAGGGTAGGGGAGAGGGGGCAACCTTGTTTAACTCCGATATTAAACACTTAATATCTTTCGACCATTCCTCATTTCTCTTTAACTTGGCAATTACATTCTAGTATAACCTTATAGCTGCCACTCTTAGTTTGAAAGGAACATTTAACTCTTCTAATCTATTCCATAAGCTGTTTTTAGGAACCATATTGAAAGCTTTTCTAAAGTCCACAAAGCAACCGAAAAGATAGAAAAATATAATATGAATATTTTATATATATATATATGTATATATATATATAGATATATATATAATTTCTTATATTTAAATATTTTAAAAACATTTAAGTTAATATGGATATTAGAGAACTTGGAATAAATTAAAAAAAAAACATATATGAAAAATATAATGTTAAAGTCTAATAAAATAAATATAATTTAACATGAAAATAATAATATTGTTAAAAGGATTTATATATTAAAATACATTATAAAATTGGATTAATTTAGTGTGTCTTTTTAACGAAATTACGTATCTATTTAAAAACATTTTTCATCCTCCCACTTTTATTTTCTAAGATTCTAATCCAATGCATTTGATTTTTATTTTCTAAGATTCTAACCTTTGATTTTTACAAAAATATCATAGAATCCAAAATTAGAATAGAATTTTGGTATTTTTATCAAATACCTTTCTTCGCATAGAAGCAATCATTCTACTATGGTGTAGAATGATATTTTATTGGTGATCGAGCCCTGAAACGTTAATAAATACATGAACATCTAACCAGAAATCTACTCACTATTTAAAAAAAAAAAAAATACACTAACGCTACTTTATTTGTGTTTGAGACCTAAAACGCGAATAAATACATTAACATCTAGATACTGGACTCAAACATTGTGAACTCAACTTGCATCTCTGCTCCAAGATTCTCCATTTCTACCCCTGATCCTGTGGGTTGGATTTTTTCTTGACAGAAGGTGGACCCTTGCTTTTATTTTAAAAGAACAAGAGCCATTACATTAAGGGTAGCTACTTGCACGTCATTCGAATGAAATCTAGTAGTCTTTAGTACGATTTGATCTAGTAGTCTTTAGTGCGACTTTTGAAGGCTTTTAAGGTGACTTTTTAAGGTGTAATTTCTCTAAATTCTTGCAGGAATTTATTGAAAAGAGATGTTTGATTGCTAACTTTGCACAATAGAAGTGCCCTAGAGGTTTTTGAGGGTGCTAAATCCATATATAGAGTCAAAAAAACCAGTTTGAATAACAAAAACCAAGATTTTACCTCAAAAATTTTCACCGGATTCTGGCACCTGAAACTTCAAAAAAATCGCACTAAAGACAACTCCGAATGAAATTGTTTATATGACATTTATAAGATTTTGGTGTGAAAAATCTACAATATCTCACTTGTTAATTGTCAGTGAGGTCAATTATTATTTGAAGTGTCAGTAAGATCAATTATTATTTAAAAAAAGCATTATTATTTGTGAATAATTTATTATTATTATTATTATAAGAAAACAATATTTTTTTCAAATTTTTTTCAAATTTTGATAAAATTTGTTTAGATTTTTTTGTAAATCTAAGCTATAGATACTAAATATCAAAATTTTTTGAAAAAAAATTATTGTGCTAAATTCATTTCTATTATTAAAAACATAATTAAAACACTACTACCACAAAATTTTTGAAATTTTATACGACAGAAATTCTATAATTTTTAGCAATCCATACCATTTCTACAATTCCCTCGACAGAACAACCATATTTTTAGTGAAATAATTTTAAATTATATTTTAAAATTAAAAAAATAGTTACGATTTAGATAGAAATAATTTTAAATTATATTCTAAAAGTAAAAAGCAGTTGCAAATTGGATAGTATCTTAAAAAAGCAGTAACATTATAACGTTAAATCGTTAAAGTTACTTATAAAATAATAATATGCTTTCAAAAATAACTCAAACTTTAATTTATTACGTACACATCCAATACATAAACCATATATTTCTGAAGTTGTAATTTTAAATTTTTAAATAAAAAATAAATATAATGTAATTGTGATACAATATTTTATATGATGTATCCAATTAAGGAGAAAATAATTATAGGCTCATGGCGTATAAAAGTGAGTCATGGTCCCATGACACTGTATACGTTGGCATTCTTGGTTGGCAATACAAAAATCGGTGATGTAGTATAACATGTGATAAGTTTTGATGTAAACTATGAAAACTATGTAAGGTTTATATATATATATATATATATATATATATATATATATATATATATATATATATATATATATATATAACATTCATTATAGAATTTATTATTGTGCATGTATTTTTTTTAAGTGTAAGTTGGTTGATTGGGGTTTTGTTATGGATTGTTTTGTAATTTTCATTTTTATTAATTGTTAGGATTTTTTTTGTCTTATTTCTTTAACTTTTTTATTTTGATTTTTTTCATTTTTCTATAATTTCCATTTTTCCTTTTATATAACTTTTTGACCTTGATTTTTTTCTTTTTCCTATTATTTCTATATTCATGAATTATATTTTTTTCTTCATATTTTCAATTTAAGATGATTTATTACTAGCACAACCATATTAGTAAATGTGGTTGATATAAGTACTAGGAGTAAATTTAATATATGCTAGCAGAACAATAAATGTGGTTGAGAAAATCCATTGGCTTTAATGGTATACGTCTGATATTAATGGTAATATTAATATGTATATGTATATTAATAAATATATAATATTTAAATATTTAAAATAGCAAGAATATTACAAAAATAACTATTATAATAAATATTAATATCAATATCAATAATTTTTTTGTAAGCTTTCTGGGACTACATCTTCATCATGTCGAATATATCACCACCCTAACATGGACGAGAATTGAACCGATGACTTCACATCAAAGAGTGCCTTAACATGGCACCCACCACATCACTCTTTATCCAAGACCCCGTGGAGAACATCAATATTGATATTAATTTATATTAATTCATTTATATTTATTATATTAATTGATATTAATTGATATTAATTGATATTGATTTATATTAATTAATTTTATTAATTATATAATATAATATTAATATATATTGTTACAATATAATATGATGGTGATGATAATCAATGTCGACTAAGACCAATGTGGCCTATCAAATCTCAAGAAATGAAAAAGAATTTAAGTTTGATTCTTCAAAATCTTGTTTCTATGATAAAAGAGAAGCGAAAAAAGCACTTCAAGATCGCTATAGGTGACTGGCTTAATAGCTCAAGAAGATTGAAAGTGTAGCAAAAGTTAGGGAATTGAGAGAAGATTTGAGTAAGAGACAGACAATAAAAAATGAAGTCTTTTTCATCTTCCACCTGCTTGGTATCACAAATATGACAGATTCTATTGTTTTAGGTAGTTTTATGAATAGACCACCGCCTGGTCCCACTCCGAAGCTCATGAGAATTAGTTAGTATCCTAGCGATGTTCATTTTTTACTTAGTGTTGGTAAACACAGAGAGATAATTCTGATTATCAAGGGTGCGGTTGATCGCCTCCTTATAGTATCTTAGTTTCCTTTTACCCTCCAGCTCCTTATTGTCAGGGAAAATTTTAAGGATGGAAATTTATCTTAAAGTTTAGAAATGTTGGCGAATCTTATGAGTCCCTAAAATGCATACTGTAAAATGTTTGGTGATATTTTTCTAAAGATCTCCAAATTTCTAATGACTCTATATAGTCTATATAAATATTTGGTGATTTTTGGGATAACATAATTTTATAATATAAAATTTGGGCAAATTACTTCTAGAAAAAAATCGAAATTGGAGAATCTTTTTTAGAAAAACCACGGAAAATTAGCCCACCTGCGAATATTAGCCCCTAAAATTTTCCATGCTTATTATCCCACAACTTGTCCTTAAACTTGGAGGTAAGAGTACTTTTGAAATTGTCTTATCTTACCATACTAAGTACTCCTTAATTCCAAAATGGTTGAGCTAAGACTAGGCATCCTTATGCCACCCATGCTTGCGGCAAAGGCGGGTGTTTTTACTATAGTTAGAAACAATTTTTGGGAGCCTTTTGGATTCCATGTTGTATATATTCTTCTTATACATCAAATATATAAACATAGTCATACTTTCAATGGGGGACAAACCAACTTCAAACAAGAGGATATGTTAGGGAGGATTTCCTTTGATCTTTAGGTTGTAGGTTATGAATTTCTTTTGAATCATCGGAATATTCCTCCATGACTCTCTCAATATACTGCAACCCAAAATTTAGATCATTATAAGAAAACAGGGGTGGCGAAAGTATCAAATAGGAGCCTATTTTTACTTCAAATGTAAAGATCGACTGACTTATAATTGTCTTAAAGCTCATAATAAAATTTCTAGCCTCTGATAATCTTTTTCTCAATATTATAATTCTAGTTGAGTTGATGGGCGAATTTGATGCCCAAATATTTATAAGAAGAAGCATGCTCTAAGCACTGGTTATTATACTTGAAACTACCATGGGTGATATTTTTCGATTTAATGATCATAAATTTAGTCTTGTCTGTATTATTTGTCATACCCATCTTAGATCAGTAGACATGAATAGACTAAATCTACTTGTCAAGTTAGTCATGGATTTTTTCAAGAATAACGATATAATCGGCATAAGGGAGAAAGGTAATAAGAATACTAACAATCTTGGTGCCCTTGCAATCGAAAGTTTCCAGGCACTACTCTAGCTTATCGATGGATATGTAAAAAATGGTATGGGATAAGGGAAACCCTTGCTTAACTCTTATATTCCATTTAATTTATTTATATCACCCGTAATTGGTCTTAAGCTTGGAAGTGACCTTATTGTAGAGATGGATCACAACAATCCTCATATTGGGAGGCACCATGATCTCTTTAAGTCTCTCCCAAATTTTATCTCGAGGAACAGTGTAACACCCCCAATTTATGTGTTTGAATTTCAGAGCTAAACATTTGAACTTTAATCCTAAGGGGAGTGGACCCCAAAGGATAAGTATTTTGTGAATGTGATTAAATATTTAATTTGAGGAAATGAATAAAATTATTGTGTGCAGATTGACCAAAATGAGATTTATGAGATCACTTGCTAAATCCATTAGGATGGATGAGGCAAATATTTCCCCACAATCTTTCAAAAATCCTTGAAAGAAATTAATTCTAATTTAGATTCTTGAGGAAGAATCTAAATTTCCCCAATGATGAGGAAAATAGTTGGGAAGAGGTAAAAAGCTGGAAAAGCTGAGGAAAAGCATAAAACAGCTTTAAAGAATCCCTAAAATGGGAAGCCTAGGCAAACAGGAAGAAAAGCATCCTGATATTCTGGACGCAGAATTGGAAACAGGCTTTGGGGAACAATAGCTTAAATAAGTTGCTCCTAAACAGATTAGTGGTTGGTCTGTGGTGGAGGTGATCTCAGCTCGGGGGTGAGTTCTGGGAGACAGAAGGACTCTAAGGTTGGGAGGTTGGTCGACTACATGAGTGGTATGCATTTAAATTAATTGATGTTTTTACTTACTGTGGTATGAATTGGCTACATATAAATGTGTGATCTGATATTATGAATTATGGAAGTAGATTTTTATGAAGCATGGAAATATTTATATATGCATGAGGTGTGTGATACTACTCCATACATTTAACAGAAACGTCATCAGAGCTAGTCCTCAATTTCTGTATAGTTGTAGGAATCATATGTATGAGAAAGAATTCATCAGAATCTCAAAACCATAATTGGCTTAAATCTGAGACTACATAATTCCCAAAAGAAATTCAATGGTTTAACTTTAATCTGCTTCTGTTTTAGTAAATTGATTCTAACATGTATACCTAGCGAAAATCAGTATGAGATGTATGTTACAATGGCTAACAGCAGGATCTAATGAGCTGTAAGTTGAGTTAGAAATCAAGTAACTGAACCTGACATAAGGATTAAAAAAAAAAAAAAATATGTTAACTATGCATAATGGAAGTAGAGCAGAAACACATTCCAGAATGTAAACATTCAATTTTTATCAATCAACATGTCATGAGAAATAATGGTGCAAGTGCGCATAGTAAATAAAAAATGAGGCAAACATGTAAGAGAAAGTTCAGAATACTCTTATAGTTATTATGATAAGATTTTTAGATCTATTTCGGTAGTAGAAGCAAGATAAAATCAGACCATAAAATCTCTGTATATATATATATATATATATATATATATATATATATATATATACATTACCAGTACATGCAATAAATTCTCTACAGAGTGATACCTAAATGAATGGAAAAAAAACCAGTAGGTCAAAAGAAACAAAATTTACTAGACCTGCTTATAAATGTAACAATTTAATTCCTCAGTTACATGCATGGAACTACTGTAACATTTTGTTTAAATATAAAATTATTACTCAGGTTACTCAAATTACCCAGTGAAAGAACTGGGAATATTATGTCGGGAGAATAAAATAACGGAATTCATTCAGTTAGATTAAACTAACAACAATCGAAGCTATATTCTCTAAGGAAAGGAACTCTATACATCTGTAACAAATTTAGCAGACGACGCCATACCAGAATAAGAGTTCTAACAATTTAGTATTATAAAAAAAAATTGAGGAATACGACCTGTATAGATGAGGAACTACAAGCTATTATACATAACGTTTTCACCGAAATTGACGAGAGAGAGAATTAAGTTATGTACATTCATTTACATATATAAAAGTTGCACGACAGGAAAGTCGATTCCAGAATAAAAAACAAATAGATTCTCTTCCCTCGCAGGAGAAGTCAACCACAGTATTGGTTAAAAGAAATTATTACAAACTTATAACTCTGATCTCCAAAAATTCTCCGGCAGGAGATAAGGAATTAAAGAGGGTAAATTAAATTCTCATTCCCTCTGAGGGAATTGTATGAGGCACCAACCTGTGCGTAGGAGAGAAGCGAGATTAGTATTTGAACTAAACGCATGTCAGCCAAATGATTGGTAGATGGTATGATAGACGCCACATACCTGCAACGAACCAAAAGATTGATTATATGAGGGAAAATAAACCAGAATAATAGCTACAATCCTGAACTGAAGGTTAAACTACAAAAAGAAAAATGAAACCAATTATTTCCAGCTTACCTAACGATATATTCAGGGAGCTTGGGCAATGTAGACACTGGAACAAGCAAATACGCCAGGCCCTTAAAACTTGCGAAAAATTGAAATATAGAAATATAGAGGGAATGACAATGAAAAGGTTATGCATATATTCTCGGAAGAACCCTGCAACGAATCCAAAACACGTTGAAGGAGTCCAATACGCATGAGCGCCTAAGTCATCAACTCTTACTGTAACTCACCGAAGTGAGAGCGAGTATGATATTAAATCAAACTCAAACGTCAATACACCATACGATGAGCTCTATATAATTGAAGTAAGAGAAATGAAGAGATGTATAAAAGAGAGGGGTTACGAAGTATTAATCTATCCAAATCGTTAAACTCCAACTCTGGACAAAGATATACACTGATATAACGAAAACGTAGAGATAGGAGGATTGGGAAGTTGCATGGGATGAACGATCGTTACCTGAGTTGAAGGATGAGACGACATAATTCTCACTTAGCTTCAGAAGGTATGAGGAGCGATCTATATGAATGATTTCTCTGGTGCAGCATGAGAGAAAAATGGAACAAATGAACTCTGGAGCCGCTCTGTGGGAAGCCGTCATTACGAAACACGAAAATGAAGTCATGTGTTGAATGAACAAGGGTTATACGCCTGTGAAACCCTAACCCCAGACAATCACCACCATACACGTGGCTGACAATGCCCAAATTCCAAGCATTGGAAGGTGGTAAGCCTCGTAACTCCACATGAAATCTGGAAAAGATTAAGTTTTAATGTGCAATTTTAATACAGCGTATCATTCAGATTGAGTTGATGGGAGCAATAAAGGGTGAGGTACTCCATATCCCGGTTGCAGATTTGACCAGTAGGATAGAAAAAACACAAAGCAAACCGGAATTAATATCAAACCCTAGCGTACTACACAATGTTGACGTGTGAAATCGAACCATAAATACAAGGTACCAAATCCTCATATCAATTTGAATGGCATCGAACCCTGAATAAGATGATAGTACATCAAGTTGATGTTGTGAACGATGCATAAGGGTATAAGTATTAAGCACCAACATAGAGTCAGATAGAACGACGTGGTAAGTCCAAGAAGGAAAAACCCTTACCAAACGTAACTATGCGTAAAAGAAATCATACAGTGGTATACCTATATATCGAATTGATCGGTTCCCTATGATATTAGGGAGAGGGTAATGTGGATACTATTATAATGTAGATGATATATATGTTGAGGTCCTAATAAGACAACATGATGATCATACATGTCGATATGGATTCTTACAAATAGTAACCAATTATAATACCCACTCAAGAGGAGCATTAAGTTCTCAAAGGTACTCATAATACCCTTACAACCGGACTTAATGGTTGGGTTAGATGTATTAAAAATAATAAAATGGAATGCGGAAATTATAATAAAAAGAGCAATAACAGTACATCATTACACTTGCAGTGGAGGTGGAGACTGGTATATACTGATATGTGGACATGACAGGTGTATTAAATAACTGGAAATCTAAATGTGACGATATAATACCTCTGTGGGAATTAATCGTATAGAATTTTTTTTTTTTTAGGGAAAGTGAAAGGGGAGGTGTGACAAACGTTGTCGAAATATTTTCTAAAGTTCACAAAACAATAGAAGAGATTGGCTTTACTATTGTGACATTCCTCCGTAATGATTCTGAGAGTGACAAGATGGTCGATAGTCGAGTGATGTCTCCTAAAACCAAATTTTCCTTTAGCTCTTTTGCCTTGGCTTTCAAGCCAAAGGCTAAGCTTATTTTCCAAAATGAGCCCATAAATCTTGGCTAGGATGTGGCTAATCATAATGGTATTGTAGTTAGACGGAATTATTTTGTCCTCATTTTTAAAGATAGGCACAATAAGGCTTTGCATCCAAGGCTGAGGGAAGCCATGTGTTACAACCAACTTGAGAAGCCTGTGGAGATGAGGAATGAAGATATATCTTCCCATTTTAAGGATCTTAGCTTGGTATCCTTCAATGTCTTTAGCTTTCCCATTAGCGAGCTTATTAATACCAGACTTAATGTCTTCCAAAGAAAATACATCCTCCTCAATTGGAGTGATTAAGGTGGTGAACATAGTGTCTGGAGAGTCATATAACTTATTAAGATAGTTGTCCCAATTTTCTAAGGGGATAGAATGATTATCTTTGGTTTTATGAACAAGAACATTCAGCCAAAATTTTCTGGGCATGACTTTAAAAAGGTGGAGAAGATAATCTTGTATTTTATTAATATATGATTTTTTCTTCTTCTTGATGATATTTTTGTATAGATTGATATTCTGAAGCTTAATGATTTCATTAGATAATCTCTTGATCGCTTCCGAAATTTAAAATCTTTTCATATCATGGATTCGAAGTTCTAATTGACTTATTAAATGAAATCTCATTATAAAACTTCCTAATCGTGTTGGAAAGGATAGTAGTGAAATGGTAATAAATTTGATCAATTTTATTATTATAATTCATGGGGCCTAAATCCCTCTCTAAATCCCTTAATAAGAGGTCGGTTTTACTTCTATCAAAGCGAATGTGTCTTTTTCTTTCATTGGTCTCCTGTAGATGGGTGGTATGCATAGAAAGATTGAGGGATAGAGACAAATTTGTGGTCGAAATGTTGAATCCACTATAATAATCCATCGCATTTCGATTGTGTAATTCTAGGATCCATAATTGTTTAACTAACTCTTCCATAAAATTGTTAACACTACGCAGATATTGTTTCAACTACCTAAATCTAGCTCATCATCATGCACTTAGTTACTAGGTTGGTCGGGACAGTTGAATATATCATCAGATTTAACGTTTCAGGTGCACCTAGCCACAACAATGCATTATAACGTTATAAAAATTAAATATTAATAAACAAAAAATAAAATCTAATATTAAAATTAATTTTTTTTATTACATTTTATTTATTTTTATTAATATTAGATTTTATTTTTATTTATTAATATATTTTTTTTGTAATGTTATAATGCATTAATTATTGGCTAGGTTTTGACAAGTGACCATTGTATCTCTGCATTATTTATATTCAAATATTCTGATTAGCACAAGTAACAAAGTCATGATGATGAACTACACTTGGTAGTTTACAACACGCAGGCCCTCCAAATGATATTGTGATTTTTCTTAAAGATTTGGTTAAGCAATCCATCAATATATTATTAATATTAATTAATATATATATATATATATATATATATATATATATATATATATATATATATATATATATATATATATATATATATATATATATATATATTAATTAGTTATTGATAAAATATTTGTCACAATGTGACATTGGGACATGGTTAATAAAAATTATAAACCAAAGGGATTTATATTAAACCCAACGATAAATATTATAAACCCTATGAATAATACTATACCCTTGGAATATGAACCGTTAGATTAAAAAAACCAAGAGATTGATATTATAAACCCAAGGGATATATACTAAAACCTAAGGGATTAGAAATCTAAGGGAATAATAAATCCAATAGATTAATATTAAAAACCCAAGATGTTATAAACCCAATGTGTTATAAACCTAATGTGTTATAAACCCAAGGGAATAATATTATAAACCCTACATATAAAAACCTAGAAATAAATATTATAAACCCTAAAATAATCATGGTTGACCATGGTTGATTTTCATATAGAGACAATTTTTTTCACAATCTCATATTGGACAATGCTTGACCATGATTGATTTTCATATGGGGACGATACTTATCCAACACAACGTTAGACGAAGGTTGATTTTCTTATTGATAAAATATTTGTCATAATGTGATATTAAATGCTATGAAACTAGCTCCAAAAATAGAAGAAAGGAGAGATGAAGGCCTTAGAAATAAGCCACTTTGAGGGGGAAACCTCATTTACATTACATAAATGAAAAATTGTTGAATGATTCAAATTAAAAAACCTCCTTTCTATATATATGAGTCCATGGGGTCATAGTATAATCCTAGTCGACTTAACAATAATAATGTAATGACACAATAATAACAATATCGGGGTTAAAGGGGTACAACAATAAGGGACTACACTAGTAATACAGGGACCTAGCATGTCCCTCCCCTTCAAAAAAGTGGTGTCCTCAATGCTTGAGTAGTGTTGGATGCTTCTATATAAAATTCTCATCCTCCCATGTTGAATCTTCAAGGGCTGAGTTCTTCCACTTGATGAGATACTCTAAAATTGATTTGATTTCATAGCTATCGATTTCTTGTTTCTATGACTGCTTCAAGTTCCAATATGATTTTTCCTTCCTCGTCAGGTTCTGGAAATATTGTTTTAACTAGAAATTTTCACCTATAATATTCTTTAAGAATGAAACATGGAAAAGTGGATGCACTCGAGAAGAAGCAGGAAGCTCCAATTTTTATGTCATAGTACAAATATTTTGCAACACCTTGTAAGGACCATAGTACTTTGGCGATAATTTATTATCCTTCTTAGCTTGCTTGAGGGACATTTTTTTCTATGGTTGTAGTCATAAAATACCCAGTCTCCTGTGTCAAAACTTCTCTCGTTGTGATGTTGATTTTCTTGTTGTTTCATTTGATTTTGTGCCAAATTTAGGTTATCCTTTAAGATTTGGAGAACTTGTTGTTGATGCTCGATGTGATATTCCATTGCTTGAACCTTAGAATTTTCTCTTAAAGATGATGTGATTGACGAAGGATGATATCCATAAAGTGCAATAAATGGGGTCATTTTGCTGCAGTATAGAAGGAAGTATTATACCACCATTTAGCCAAAGGTAACCACTTTACCCATTGTGTTTGTTTATCAGATATAGAACATCAAAGATATCATTTCAAACATTTTTTTCACTATCTTAGTTTTACCATCGGATTGAGGATGATAAGATGAGTTATGAACTGGTTGAGTACCCAAAGAAGAAAATAATTTCGTCCAAAATTTTCTAGTAAAAATGGGAGCTCTATCATTGACAATAATCTTTGGGTTTCCATGTAGATTTTGAATTGTTTCCATAAATGCAGTAGCAAATGTACTTTCTTTAAATGGGTAATATAATGCACAATGTGTGCACACTTGGTAATTCTATCAACTACCACCATGATGACACTCTTTCCTTTAGACTTAGGTAAACCTGTGATAAAAAATCCATTGAAATATCCTCCCAAAGATGACTTGGAATGGATAAATGTTGTAGAAGACTAGGGGTCTTAATTGTCTCAAATTTATTTTGCTAGAAAACCAAACATTAAATTTTGAATATCTAATTTAAGGCCATACCAACAAAAATATTTCTTCACCCTGTGGTAATTTTTTAAAAATCTCGAGTGTCCTCCTAAAGGATATGTGTGCAATTCCAAAAGAATATTTTATTTTAGTTGGTAATTCTTGCAAATATATAAACGATATTTGTACAATAAGGAATCAATTTTCCAACTAGATGTATCAGATGTACTAGGATCTTGTTGAAACTTTTGAATCAGTGTCCACACTTCTTCGCCCTTCTTCCATTCATCCCTTCCTACGGTTATCCAATCTGGTTGGATAATATAAATGGCACATAGCAATGCTTCCACCTCTCCATACTTTCTTGAGAGTGCATATGCAACAAAATTTAGCTTCCCTTTTTTGTAGATTATTTTAAAGGCATAAACCAACATCTTTGTAACCCATTTTCTCTACTCTTATTAAGATATTCTTTGTTCCAAAAAGTAGTTAAGACTATCATGATAATTTTTTACCTTGAAGTGTCTTCCCATTTGGTAAGCTCACCATTTTTTTAGTGCATGTAATATTCCCAACATTCCCTTCTCATAAATAACTTTCTATAAATACTTTCCTTTGATTGGGATACTTTCAAAAGAAACGGTTCTTCCTTCTTGCATTAAAACTGCAAAAATTCCATTTCTTGAGGCATCACATTCCCCAATAAAGGTTTTTGTGAAGTCTGGCGTAGCTAAGATAGGAGCTAGGCACATTTCCTCTTTAAGATGCTGAAAGGAATTAGTTGCTTTAGGAGTCCATGAAAATGAATCTTTCTTCAATAATTTTGTTATAGGTGATTCTATTCTCCCACAATTCTTAACAAAATTGCGATAATACCCCATTAACCTGAGAAATTCTCTCAACTAATTTATGGTTGTGGGGACATTCTATTCCTTAATGGCTTTAACTTTTTTAGGGTCTACCTTAACACCTTCGTGAGATACAATATGACCCAGATATTCCACCTCTTGTACTCCAAATAAATATTTGGAGGTTTTTGCATATAATTGTTTATCTTCCAATAGTTGGAGCACCCTGTGAACATGTTGAAAATGATCCTTCCAAGACGTGTTGTAAATTAGTATATCATCAAAAAAATACTAATAGAAATTTTCTAAGGGTTTGAAAATGGAATTAATCAACCATTTAAATCTAGAAGGTGCATTGGTAAGGCCAAAAGGAATGACCAAAAATTCATAATGAGCCTCATGAGTTCGAAATATTGTTTTCAGAATATCTTAAGTCTTCATTCTAATTTGATGATATCCTGAACGAATATCCAACTTGGTAAAATAAATTTCTCCATGTAATTCATCCAATAATTCATCAATTAGAGCAATGGGAAATTTATCTTTAATAGTGATCTTATTGAGCTCCCTATAATCCAGACACATGCACCATGATCCATCCTTCTTGTGAACCATAATACTGGAGCATAGAAATAACTTGAACTAGGTTGAATTATACCAGCCTCTAACATTTCTGCAATCATACGTTCAATTTTTCTCTTTTGTACATAAGGATATATGTAAGGCCTGATGTTTAGAGGAACACTTCCTGGAATCAAATGAATAGCATGATCATGATCACGAATGGGTGGGAGTCCTTTCGTAGTTTCAAACACCTTGGAATGATTGTCCAAGGCTTTTTGGATATCTGGATAAATAGATGATTTTGATGTCAGAACTTCTACTGAGCATGATTTTGCAATTACACATCGTTGTTATTTTTTTAGAAAAGTTTTCATGACATTATAACTTATTATCTTTCTCAACTTCCCTGCGATCCCTCGTAATTCAACTTGCTTTCCTTCTAAAAAAAATTCAATAAAGGTTGTTGAAAATTAAAATCTACCTTCCCCAAAGATTGTAAACATTGTACTCCTAGTACACCATCATAACCTCCCATTGGAATGGAAAGCATTGAACTATTAAATACATATTCCCCCATGCTTAGCTTGATATTATGGCATTTTTCAGAGTAATTTATAGTTCCTACATTTGCAACCATCACTTGACATTCTGGTGCTGGCTATATGAAGCAATTGAATTCCTTTGCTACCTTATAATGAATAAAATTATGGGTACCACCCGAATCAATAAACACTATTACCTTTTTCTTCTTGATATGTCCTTCTATCTTGAGGTTTTAAGGAGTGGCAATTCCTGCCAATACATTAGACGATATGGTTCGACTCATTTCTTCTTTCTCCAGGGTTGGTTCTTGGTGTATATCCTCTTTTTTGAAGTTTCTTGTTCATTTTCTTCTACCTCATCAAAAGCTATGTAAAATAATTTCTTCTTAGCACACTTATGACCTTTAGTGTATTTGCTATCCCAACTGTAGCAAAAGCCCTTTTTCTATTTTTTCCTCCAATTTTTGTGGTGTCAACATTGTAGGTTGTGGAAGTCTAGGAGTAGAAATACTTCCATCTTTAAATATGTGAATGGTAGGCTTCCTTGTCGCCATAATTTTACATTCAATTTTTCTTGCCAACCTGAATTCTTTCTCCAATGAATGAGGTTCCCTAACACGAACCTCATGTTGGATTTTATCCTTTAAATTCCCTATGAAGACATCAATCCTGTGTTCCTATGGAATATCATTTACCCTTATATTCAATTTCTAGAAGTCCTCAATGTGTTCCACTTCTGAACCCTTTTGTTGGAGGTTTATGAATTGGCTAAAGAAGGTGTTGCTCTTTGTATCCTCAGAATGTGCTATCATTTCCTTCGTAAAAATTTACCAAGTGACAATTTTTTTACGATAGCAAGGCCATCAATACCATACAAATGTATTTTTCTCTAAATATAAAGATGCAATGCATACCTTTTGTGTGTTTTGCACATTTTTGAGATCAAAATATTGCTCCATCTGTAGTATCCATGTTACGGGATCATTGCCATCAAACTTCCTCATATCGATCTTTGGAATATGGTGGGTATTCAATCCAACATTAGAGTTTATGAAATCACACTTAACATTTATTTTGTTATCATCATTAGTTTCCTCTATTATATTTCCGCCATTAGGATACATTTCTTGTATCAACTTTGTCAAACCTTCCATGTCTGGTTTTATATCATTATTCATGTCTTCCATTTTGTCTTTCATTTTTTCTTCTATACCATCAATCTTAGCTTCCATGTCTACCTGCCATTCTTCAAACCATTCATCTTAGCTTCCATGCCTTTCTTCAAAATACCCATATTACCTTCCATGTCTTTCTTCAAACCATCCATATTAGCTTCCATGCCCTTCTTCAAACCATCCATCTTAGCTTCCACGCCTTTCTTCAAAGCTTCCATTTCATTTTTTGTTGCTCTTTGAGAGAGAAAAATTTGGTGCACTTGCTCCTGTACTTTTGATATATCATGTTGCAATTCTTCATCATCATGGGTCATAGTAGAGTATTCTGAGGGCTTCATGGGTGTTGAATTATTTTTAGTGGGAATCTTAGAAGCCAATACTGATATTTATGATTCGGTATTCCCTTGGAATCACTTAAAACTTATTGTTCAAACAAGTCTTATGCAATTTGAAAAATAAAATACACACATTTTTCATGCTCTTGAGGAGATCGATATTGAAATTGAATTATCTCTATGATGTTGGATCTTCAATATCTAGAATTTGGTCCTGAATTAGCCCTCTAAATCTTATTTTGAATGCCACAGTTCTGATCTAATTTGAATGCTTGAAGGAAAAATTATGCCCAATCTCCCACAATGACTTAATTATGAACTAGTTCAGTAGAGCGAACTTGTAGGACATTCCACGTATCATTGTTTCCTCCTTCGGCTCTAAAATTGATACATATGAAACTAAAGTCTGTGTAATTTTGGCCACCTTTTACATAATTCCAATCCGATTTTCAGAGGGAGAGAGAGTTATGACAATTTTCCAAGGTGACCTCATTTAGATGAAATTCAAGAGCTTGTAAAAACCCTAAATTACACAGATAATATCTCTGAAAATATTGAGAACCAAGATCTGAATTTTTGACACGACGTTCCTCAGGATTTTGGCTTCGCGTGTTAAATTTTTAGCTTATGAACCTTCGTAGAAAAAAATTATAGCGAAAATGCGACGATGACCTGTTTGGTGCAACGAAATCCTAGAATCCAAAGCTATGATACCAAATGTTATGAAACCATCTCCAAAAATAGAAGAAAAGAGAAATCAAGGCCTTAGAAATAAGCCACTTCAATTGGGAAACATCCTTTACATTACATAAATGAAAATTTCTTGGATGATTCAAATGAAAAAACCTCCTTTCTATATATAGGAGTCCATGTGGTCATAATATAATCCTAGTCAACCTAACAATAATAAAATAATGGCACAATAATAACAATATGGGGGTTTAAGGGGTACAAAAAGAACAATAAGGGGGCTACACTAACAACAATAAGGGACTACACTAGTAATATAGGGACATAACATTGAAAAATGGTTTACCATGATTATAAACCCAATATATTTATATTAAACCTAAGATTCAATATTTAAAGCCCTATGAAAAATATTGTACACTAGGAAAATGAACCCTTAGATTAACAAACCTAAGAGATTTATATTATAAACCCAAAGTAATAATCAATCCAAGGGATAAATACTAAACAACTAAGTGACTATAAACCGAAGGGAATAAATTTTATGATTATTATTATCCATTTTTAAGTTCACAACGATACACCAAATTTGTATATGAGAGCCCCTTGTTTGTGGGACAAGAGACCCGCCTTTGCTCAACAATTTGACTGCTAAGTCTACGAAGGCATACATACTCTACCCCCCTCTAGTTTTGAACCTATGACTTCGTAGGAGGAAAAAATTCTCTTAACTATTAAGCCCACTCAATTTGTATTAAACCCATAGGATTAATATTATAAATCCAATGTATATAAACCCTAAGATAAATATTATAAAACATAAACATAAAAAAACATCGTTGACCATGGATTACCATTGTTGATTTTCATATGGAGACAATATTTGTCACAATGGGACGTTGGACCATGGTAGAACATGGTTCACCAGGGTTTATTTTCATATTGAGACAATCTTTACCATAATGTAACATTACACCATGGTTGAAAATGATTATAAACCCAACAGATTTATATTAAACCCTAGGATTAATATTATAAACCCCATGAATAATATTATACCCTAGGAATATGAACCCTTAAATTGATAAAACCTAGGGATTTGTATTATAAACCCAAGGGATTAATTATAAAACCCAAGCTATTATAAACATAGAGGATTTACAATGGTTTACCATCGTTTATTTTTATATTGAGACAATCGTTTCTCACAATGCAACATTTCTCCATGGGTGACCATGGTTTATTTTCATATTGAGACAATACTTGCCAAAATATGACATTCGACCATGGTTGACCATGGCTCACCATGGTTGATATTCATTTTGAGGCAATACTTATCACAATGCAATGTTGGAGCATGGTTGAGAATCGTTAACCATGGCTAAATTTCATTTTGGGACAATATTTGTCACAATGAGATGTTCGACCATGGTTGACTATGGTTGATCATGGTTTATTTTCATATTGAAACAATATTTGTCACAATGTGACATTGGACGATGGTTGACAATGGTTGACCATCATTATAAACTGAAGGGATTTGTATTAAACTCTAGCATTAATATTATAAATCTTTTGAATAATATTATACCCTACGAATATGAACCTAAGGTATAATATTAAACCCAAGGGATTAATATTTTAAACTGAAGATATATAAACCCTAAAATAAATAAATTATAAACCCTAAAATAAACATGGTTGACCATGATTCATTTTCATATTGAGAAATTGTTAGTCAAAATGTGACGTTGGACTATGCTTGACCATGGTTGAGCATGATTGATTTCCATATCGAGACAATTTTTGTCACAATGCAATGTTCGACCATGGCATTAGGAGAATTTTGAGGTCTAAAATGGGCCTCCTAAGGAAATTATAAAATAATAGTGCAAATAATAAAATAATTTTAGATTACATCATCAAATTTAGAGGTAAAAAAAGAATAAATAATAATAAAATAATAAAACTATTTTTTAAACTCATACTTTCAACTTATCTTCCTAATTTTTTACTCAAATTTCGATAGGGAACACTCGTTGGATGCATAATTTAATTCCTAATCCAAGGAGTACCCACGTTGCATAATTTTGATAGACCCTATAACACTAAAACTGAGAACTACATGAAAAACATGATTTCAATCACGATTTTTCATGTATTTCTCATTTTTCATGTGGTAGAGTCCATTGAAAGTATGCAACATGGGTAATCCTTGGATAAAAAAAACAAATCTTGCATCCAATGAGTACTCCTGCTCGAAATATGAGTGAAAAATTAGGGAGATAAGTTGAAAATACGAGTTGAAAAGATAGTTTTATTATTTCTTATTCCTTGTAATTTTTTACTCCAAAAATGGTTAATCATCCCCCATGGTTGACGTCATCATATTGAATCCTATTGGTTCTTATAAAGCTTATTTTGGTTGTACATTTTTCTTAGGAGGCCCATTTTAGACCTCAAAAGTCCCCTAATGTTTATTTTCATATTGAAATATTTTTCATAATGTGGCAGAGGATTTAGATTATAAACCTTACGAATAATATTACACCCTACAAATATGAACCCTTAGATTAATAAACCAAAAAAACTGATATTATAAACAATATGAATAGTATTACAACATGGGAATATGAACCCTTAGATTAATATTCTCAACATAGTGGTATTATAAACCCAACGGAATAATGAACCCAAGGGATTAATATCATAAACCCTAGGTATATAACCCCTAATATAATTACTATAAACCCTAAAATTGGACCAAATTTGACCATGGTTGTGCATGATTGGTTTTCATATCCAAATGATATTTGTCACAATAAAACATTGGAATATGGTTTACCATGGTTTATTTTCATATTGAGACACGTTTTTTTCACAATGTGACATTAGACCATTGTTGACCATGGTTGACCATTGCTAATTTTCACACTGAGACAATATTTTCACAATGCAACATTGGAACATGGTTGACCATGGTTGACCATGATTATAAACCCAAAGGATTTATATTAAACCCAAATATTTATATTATAAACCCTATGAATAATAAAATACGCTAGGAATATGAAGCCTTCGACTAATAAATCCAAAAATTGATATTATAAACACATGGTTGATTTTTATTTTGAGACAATATTTGTGACAATGAGATGATAGACCATGATTTATTTTCATATTGAGACAATCTTTGTCACAATGTGACATTCAAAAATGGTTGAACATGGTTGACTATCATTACAAACCCAAGGGATTTATATTAAAACTTAGCATTATAATTATAAACCTTATGAATAATATTATACCCTAGGAATATTAACCCCTATATCAATAAAACAAAGGGATTAAATATAAAACCCAACGGTAAATTATAAACCAAAGGGAATAATATTAAACACAAGGGATTAATATTGTAAACCCAAGGTCTATAAACCCTAATATAAATATTATAAACCCTAAAATAAACATGGTTGACCATGGTTCATTTTCATATTGAGAAAATATTTGTCAAAATGTTGGACCATGGTTGATCATGATTGATTTTCATATCAAGGAAATCTTTGTGACAATGTGATTTTTAACCACAATTGTTTTTCATTTTGAGAAAATATTTGTCACAATGTGACGTAGGTTAATATAATAAACCCTATTAATAATATTACACTCTAGGAATTTGAAACCTTACCATTAATAAACCCAACATATTGATATTATAAACCATATGAATAATAGTACACCCAGGGAATATGAATCATTAAATTAATAGACCCAACAGATTGATATTATAAACCCAAGGGAATAATACAACCAAGGGATTAATACTAAGAACCAAAGGGATTAATATTATAAACCCTATGTATATAAAACCTAATATAAATACTATAAACCATAAAATAAATGTTGGACCATGGTTGAGCATGATTAATTTTCATATCGAGACAATCTTTGTCACAATGCTAGATTGGATCATGGTTCACAATGGTTCACCATGGTTGAGTTTCATATTAAGACCAGATTTTTCCATCATTGAACCATTGTAGACCATGACTGACCATGGTTGATTTTCATATTGAGACTGTCATTTTCACAATGCGACATTGGACCATGGTTGACCATGGTTGATTTTCATTTTGAAACTATGTTTGTGACAATGTGGAATTGGACAATGGTTGACCATGATTGATTTTCATATTGAGACAATATTTGTCACAATGTGACATTGGACCATGGCTCACCATGGTTGACCATCATTATAAATCCAAGGGATTTATATTAAATCCTAGGAGTAATATTATAATCCTTACTAATAATATTATACCCTAGCAATACTAATGCTTAGATTAATAAAAACAAACGATTAATTCTAAAACCCCAAGATATTACAAACCCAAGGGAATAATTTTAAGCCGAAGGGTCTAAAATTATAAACCCAAGGTATATAAACCCTCAAATAAATATTATAAACCCTAAAATAAACATGGTTGACCATGGTTCATTTTCATATTGAGAAAATATTTATTAAAATGTGATGTTGGAGCATGGTTAACCATGGTTGAGCATGATTGATTTTCACATCCAAACAATATTTTTCACAATGTCATATTGTTCCATGGTTGATTTTCATATTAATAAAATATTTGTCACAATGTGATGTAGAACCATGGATGACCATGATTATAAACCCAAGGGATTTATATTAAAACCAAGGATTAATATTATAAACCCTATGATTGACGTTAGACCATGGTTAACAATGGATAAATTTAATATTGAGACAATCTTTGTCACAATGCAACATCGAACCATGTTTCACCATAGTTGACTATGGTTAAAAATGGTCTATTTTCATTTTGAGACAATCTTTTTCATAATGAGACATTGGACCATAGTTTATTTTCATATTGAGACAATATTTGTCACAATGTGACATTGCACATAATCCAATTAAAATTATGGTGAGAAACATATGTGTCTATGAGGGAAAAATATTATAGTGTAGAGATAGAAAGGGAAAAAATATAATTAAAAATACGTAATAAAATTTAGTTTTATAAGTTTTTTTATATTATGCAATTAGTTTTGAATTTTATAAATTGATGCCACCCTGGTGGTGAAATGGTCAAGATTGCTTTTGTGCCCAAGATCTCGTTCCAAAAATCCACTGTATCCCTGCCTGGTTCTCATGCATTAGTCAAAATAATTATCGAGGCAAATATTATAAAATTATGTCCAAAGTTCTGGGTTTTCACACGCATTGTTCCCTCAACTTTTACAACGTTTCTATGCATATGATGTTCTTATGAGCCTTTCCAACGTGTTTATTCATTCTGATGCTACTTTCTGTGCCTTTGAGCCCAATATAAACCATTCTTGCTCTATTAGTCTCCTTTTCCACAAACCTCGGGACTATACACACCTTTCTAACTCTAGATATGTATAGTAACTATATTGTGCCTTCATACTACTCTATTATCATCTTATGACTAATTCTACGATTAAAACAATGTATGCCTCCTGCACACAATGAGGCGTCTTAGATTTATTAAAGATTTTTAATTCTGATTCTTTATGAGTCCAACATGTGTCTCTCCTGATCTTGCACCCTCTACACACACATAATCACATTCATTAAAATGCGGGTTCCTTAGGGATTGTCACTGCTTATATCTCCTGCAATTTTCAAAAACACACACACTTTAAAAATTTCTCTTCTTATTAATAAAATGCACAATCAAGGGGTAAATATTTCACATGATAATTATAAATAATTCAATAATTGAAAAAATATACACATATTCTACAAAGGAAGCCCTCTTTGACCATGTTTTGCGTTGTGAGGTACATTCTAGCTTTAAGCCAAATTTAGCTCTTGCAAGCCTTGCTTGCACACTCTCACACTCACACTAACTCACTCTTTTCAAATATTATCCCTAAAATATTATTGTTTACATGAAATGGGATTATGAATTGAATTAGTTCAAATCCTAAAATCGCTCACCAAAATCTCTATCTTAGGAATTCCTAGATCCCAAAATTTCTCAAGGGATCTAACCACCCCTTTATTTTCTGTAACTCTCTTAACTCTCCCAAGATCTCTCCATGAGAGTAGGCATCATTACATATCCAATTCCCAACTATATTATTTCTCTAGAAAACTCTCAAAACTTAGGAACATACAAAAATAATTTAATTACATAGACTAGGGACCCAACTACCTTGTAAATTAAAAATCCACGGTCTTGAGGGTCAAAGGCTCATTCTTCATACTCCCAAGGTTGGAAAAAAAATTCTATGGCCTCCTAGTTATGCATAAATATAGATTGCTACTTTATGGTAATAATGTAGAAGTCTAGTTTTTTCTTTTTGCTAGTCTCCTCCTAGGTCAAATAACTTGAGTTGTAACTGGTCTCGTAATTTTTTATGTTCTCCTTGTGCATCTGGTTACTTTGGCTCTCTAGATCTCTATATTTTATGTCATAATGTTCCATTGTCTTTGATGATGCAATATTTTTTTCAACTGCTCCTTTATTTCCTTTTCCTTTTTGTGCTTGCTAACCATGTAATTGTTTGATATACTCATCAATATCCACATTTCTTAAATCACTATGTCAATTTCCATCTCTGGATAAATGTTATTTTCTATATGTCTCCACTATTTCTCTTCTTCTTGTTTTTCACACTTGATAAGTGTGTTCTCTTCAGGCTTATCATCCTCTTCTAGCCATTCTAGAAATGCAACTTAATCTTCCTAATTTCTTTCTTCTTCATGTATGACATCTTCAGGGAAGAAGTTCACATTGAAATTCCTTGATGCTACCATATTCTCTTCCATAAAGGAGATTAAAGGTTATTCTGGTTCATCTTCCTATTCTGCAACAACTCCAACGTCTCAAAAAAAATGTGCATAAATCTCATTTATAGCAGCCATCTCATAAATGAGATTTAACTCCTAATTCACTTGCATGAACATCTCATCCTATTGCTAGTCCAAACCTGCAAACATACACCAATTATTAGTCTTAAAAACATAGGATTATTCCCCTTTTAGTGTCTCGTTTGTCCCAAGTTCAATCTAATCTGAAGGGAATTCATAGTCCACCAAAATGCTAATGAAATCCTCTATATGGTTGTCCTCTTCATCATCAAGGAACCCAAATTGATTCAAGAACTCTACTGCAAACATCATTTCTCCATTGTCTGTGGGTACACAAACCTCCATCTTCTCATGAGTTTCTTACTCACTCATCCCATTGTCCACATGAGTTTGATGTCTTGTAACTCTTTGAGTTGATTACCTTTGTAAAACCTCATATATTTCAACTGAATTCTACCTTCTTTGCAATTTACTTCTTCTTATCCTCCAAATATTCTCAAAACTTTCAAAAATGATCCAATATAAAAATAATAAAAACAACCAACACCAAGCTATCATGGTTTTTTTATTTTCCTTACACCACTAAAGTAACTCTTAGTGAATTATTTCATGAATTATCCCTTCTATGGAAGCTCTATGAGAATGCTCCTCCACTTGTTGGCTTCTATTAGGATATTTTTGTTCTCCTGACACTCCCATCACTTTTCTTGCATCAACTCCAAACACATCACTATATACATACTTAGAATTTGAAATATGAGTTTGTCTAGTCTCAAGAGTTGCATCCAATACCTCATCATCATGATTGTCTCCAAGGATTGGTCCTATGTCATTTTCAAAAATTTCTTCTCTAACTTCCCACCCAACTTCTCTAAGTGACTCTCCATCGTCTACCTTATGCATAAACTTCTTTGCAAATAACTCTTTGACAAGCCACTTCACTCTCCTTCTCACATACACTACTTTCTTTAATTATTGACTTTATTCTTGTAGCCTATGCTTCTCTTGATTGATCTCTTTGCTCAACTATGCCAACTCTTTATCATTCATCCTCTTATTTATAGATTTAATCTTATTTTTTGTAATAGCCGTCATGAAATTTCCATGTAATAAAGATAATAATAATAACAATGGTTGATGGGAGACGTATTCCAAGATTAGTGTTGGGAAAACCATCCTATTGGGTGCTCATTTTGGTTTTTATGGCTAAAGGAAATTGGAAAAGGAAAAGAAAAAAGTTTTGGAAAGGCATGAGGAATTATTTGGCATTTTATTTATGAAAATAATTAAAAATAGGAGAAAAGGGGGTTAAAGGTCACAGGTTCCATGCAAGGAGGAAACTAAAGGAAAACAATGGGAAATGAATAAAATAAATTCCTCATTCATAAAAAGGCTTTTGAGGATTAGTTGGAAAAAATTTTATCACATTTTTCGAGCTCTCTCATTACTCTCTCTCTCTCTCTCTCACACACACACCCTTGGACACACCATTTTGGATCATTTTGGCATTGGAGCAAGAAAGGAAAGAAAGAATTAAAAAGGAGGAAGCAAGCAAGGAGGAGCATGAATAAATCCGCTACAATGGATTCTTGGCAGGTATCAATTTGCATGTGTATTTTCCTTTCTAGATATGGCATGCATGGTATTGCATGTGGTTATTTTTTTTCAAGGCATGGGTTTTTTCTAGCTGTGACCATGTATTCAACATAGCCTTACCAACTACAGGTAACCTTGATGAGATGGGTTTTCATACTTCAGTTAAGATGGATTTCCAGATTAGATTCAAATATGAGTGATGTGGATCTCCAAATTTATATAACACATGGCCTAGTAACCCCTAAACTAGATTGTGGTTTGTGGCGAAGAAAAATAGTGTGTTGCCTCATTGGGCATAGAAATCCTTTCAAATGAATGGAGGGATATACAGTAAAGCCTAGAGATTATTTTCCTTAGTTTATGGCCCAGTGATCTGGTATGGATTGTGGTAAATTATTAGAGGTGGATACTCTTTTTTTTGGCCTAGTAGTCCCAGGATGGGATGTATGGTAAATCCTAGAGAGTATTTCTTGGTTTAAGGCCTAGTGATCCCTGATTCGAACTATGGATTAAAGTAAATCCTGAGAGACTTGGAGACAGGAAAATTCCTCACGATGTAGGTGGAGAACTTCAGTAGAATTCATGCTTGTTTTGTTCCTTTTTAGTTGGTTATGAGTTCCACATTCATCGTTGGAATATGGCACTAGGGTGATTGCCTAAAGAGATATTTGGTTCAGGCAATATATTTTCGAGTTGAACATGGTAGTCCCATATCCGGTTGGTTTCTATATTCATTAATGCGAAATTCATTCCTTTGCTATTTTATGTATAACTATACTAGTTATTACATGGATTCTATTGATGTTATGTCTATTATATTTCTATTTTTGTTATGTTGTTTATAAGTATGCAATTTTTTAGTGATGATGTATGGCTATCTCCATGTTTTTACTTGTAAATGAATACATCATGTATGTTTGGTCAAATAGATTGTATCGCAACTCATGATGTAAGGGAGCAATGATTCTTAGCTATTCTCAATAATGTATGATACACTTATGTTTAAATATGTTTGTTATGCATGTAAATGCAATGTTTGTGACATGTTTCATGAAATTTTTGTCATGTCTAGGAGGGATATGGATGAGTTCCTGATGATATGATTTCTTTTGTACATTTTTTTCAATGTTATTTATCATCTCTTACAGTTTCATGAAGTTATGGGAAGTGAACCACGCTCTGGTGCTAAAATTGTGGCACAAATCCTGAAGTTGACAACACAAAACTCACCAAGCTAGTCCATGGTCACTACCTTGGATTCACATGCCCGCAGATATAGTATTTTGGTTGCTAAATTGCCTTGGAATGCTCGCGTCTAAGCCTAAAATTGGTCAAAAGGACATTCTCCCTCAGGGTAGAGGGGTGAGGGAAGTTGGGTTACCTCCTTGGGATGTTGTTGATGTTGTGTAAGGTGGTTTTGTATTGTTTCAATAAGTTCCACTTTCTTAAGCTCACCTAAGAGGTTGAATCTCAAATTAGTAGCCTATTGTCGCATTTTTATCCCAGTTGGTTGGTTACATGGGTATATGTGGGAGGGGGGTGTTACAGAGTGGTATCAAAGCATGGTTCAACCCTTGGATTGGATGGGAAGTTTTTTGATCATGCATTTATGTTGGCTTGTGTTGAGCCTCAAAATTTCATAATTTTGTTGATGCAACCATCCATTTTTGCATCATTCCATTCACCCACTGTCATCGTTTTTAACCATATTTTTTCATAAACGTACCAAATTCCCGCATACATTTTTAAATAGTTTATTATTATTATTTCTATCATTTTTAATGAATTAAAGAGAATTTTGCATGGTTTTACTAATGATATTTTGACAGTTTAAGTTTCTATAGTTTCCACAGCTGTCTCCATGGTTGAGGTAGTAGCATCACTCTAGAATGCAATCCAACACATGGAAACTATTTCTAGAAGCTCCAATATGAATTTTTGTTGGTCAAATTCCACCCAGCTCATACATGTGGACCTTCAGGTAAATATCAAGGGAAAATGTCAACAATTTTTAAAAATCAACTTAAAACACGTTTTCTGAGAAAAGTAAAGTGAATATCGCAAAAAAAAAACGCGGGTTTTGTTATGAAAGAGGTAAATTTGGCTTAATATGAGAATTTTTCCCAAATTAGTTACCATTTGGGAGATATTTCAGGTTCTTTGGAGCCCTATTTTGGAGTTGCATCAGCAAAAATTGTGCCCATTTGTCAATAAATGCCAAGTCAAGCAAACATAGGTTTGAATGGACTGTGCTTCATCAAATTCATGGAAAATAGGTGTCCATTCCGTTATGATATTTAGCCATATGAATCGCCATGAAGTTTATTGCAACCCCTATATAAACACTCCATTGAAGCAAATAGGAGAGGTTAATTTTCTGAAGCATATTTGAAGTTTTGAAACTCTTTTTTTCATTCCTTTTCAATGAAGAAGTGCCTTGAATATTTTATATGTAGCTGACTATTCCTGTGAAGCTTTGATACCACCTATTTGTGGAGGGCCCCTACAAATAGTAAAGGTTTTTCATTTTAGGTTTTTAATGTAGTTGTTTTCATGTTTTCATTTTATCATTTGCCATATCTATTTTCAGAATTCTAATTTGTCATTTGCTGTATTTTTTTCCAAACTTACATTTTTCTATTTGATGTAGATGCTTTCATAAGTCTTGTTTTATAATTTGATGTAGATTCGTCAATCTTTTCTTTCAAATTTTCAAATTGCAGAAGATTCATAGTTTTGCTTCTAGAGCAGCAGTGATTTATTTTAGAGTAGTTTTACAAGTTCATGAATGGTTTATTTCAAGAGAATGAGTGATTTCTTTTCGAAATAGTAGTGATTGAGTGATTTCCTTTAAACATATGAGTGTGTTCTTTCCCATCCATGAGTGATTTATTTTCAAGAGCTATAGTGATTTCTTTACAAGTTTCATTGCCGTAACATTTCATTTCAAAAACATAAAAAATGTATAAAATCCCTTTTCTAGAATTTTATTTTATCTTCATACAAAATATTGTTAGAGAACAATAATTTTTAGAGACTAACAAATAAATTAGTTGAGATTTATTCATAAGATAGAGAAAGTTTGTTTTAGTTTTTAGAGAGTAGAAAGCATGTTGATTTTTAGAATTAGTTGTAATTTAAATTTATCAATTTCATTAGGATAATAAGAATAAAAACATCCTTAGAAGTAATCTCTACAAATCCAATCATCACACAAACAAACTAAATGAATAAAAAATGGTTCTAGCATATATTGTGCACTTTCACTTCACAAGTTTACCAACTTCGGTCGATAATTTATGTAATCAATTTAAGACAATTAAATTGACCAAAAATTTTGGCACCATTGTTGGGGAAGTGTAAATAGGAGCCTTTTTATTTCTTAAAAAAAAAAAAAAAAAACTTCAATCGCCTACCACCCCCACTAAATCACGTGGTGCAGTAGGAGCCACACATCCACATCATTAATTCTTATTTTTGCAGGTAGAAGAAGAGGTGAAAAAGGAGGTTGAAAAAATGGATGGAGATGATGACAATGAGGAAGATCCTTTCGGATTTCCCATTCAAGAAACTCATATCAAAGTTCAAATGACTAACATCCATCCATCTGTACTTCCTAACTTCAAAGCTATGAGATCAAAAGACCCGGAAACCTTTCTTTTTGAATTTGAAATAATTTGTAGATATTATGGCTACTCATTGCACATTCAAAAATTGAATTCTTTTCCAGCAACATTGAAGGATAGAGCTGTTAGATGGTTAATTACTTTAGGAACAAATTCTATAAGGACATGGGATGATATGAAAAGAGTATTTTTCGAAAAATATAAATATTATTTCATATACCATGACCTTAGAAATTAAGTCTTTTAAGATGAACCAAAAAGAGAATGAAAGCCTAGAAGATTTAGTGGAGAGATTTACTTATAATATCAAAATATTGAAATTTCATAATTTAGGATCAGACGCATTAAAAGCTCTCATACTAAATGCTATAAAGGATGAATGGATTGATCTTCTTAATATGGTTGGAAAAGGAGATGTCTATAAATTTTCATTTCAAGAGATTTGTGAGCTGTGCAAGAACATACCAAGAGGAAAATAAAAGTATGTAAGATCCCCTCAAGATCCATGTATGGCAAGAGTAAGTAGGTCGACATCGGGACTGGTAAGTCAAACTGAACTTAACAATTTGCTAAACATTCTTGCTAAGTTAAATGAAAAAATTGACATGATAAGAATGCAAAACAAACAAAAGTTGAGAATTCTATTTCATTTATATTTTACCCTAAATGTAGAAAGAAACATGCTTTTCATGAATGTCCACTTGATAAAATAAAAATTTGTGACATCTGTGCAGGATCACATACTACTAAATATTTTCCATCATTACCAGGCTTAAAGGCAATTTACCAGGAAGAAATCAAACACTAGAACAATATTTTTATGTAGCTCCAAGAAGAATAGGGAATCTTCATCAGCCTTGTATGATGCAATATCTCAATTCTCAACTTCAAGTTTATGCACAACAATCTCAAAGTAATTGGAAAACACCCTCGCCTTGGAAAAATTTGAAATCTCAATCCCAACCTCAAAACCAATCTTGGCAACAAAGTTGGGAAAGGTCCTACAAAGGAAACCCACCATGTCCTCAATCTTTCCCTCTCTATCCTCAATACCATCATCAATGCTATCCATACCAGTCACCTCCAACACAACATTAATATCACCCTCATTTGACGTCAATTCGACCTTTCCCATTACCATCCACACAAGCACTCGAAATATCAATTCCCACTCCACTACCTACACAACCATTTCATATCCCTAACAATAAAACACATCAATCAACTTACAATTTTTTAGGTATTGCAAAATGATTCAGCAGCTATCATTGAAGAACAAAAACCACAAGAAGAAAACTTAGATAAGGTCCAAGAATAATGGATGCCTTTTGTTAAATAGAAGTTTTTGGAACCAGAGATTGAAAATTTTCATGACTTCCTATCACCATATTCTATGAATTAAGATCACATCTCTGAAGACTTGAATGACATTTTGAAAAGTTTCATGACTGCCTATAACCATATTCTATGAACGAAGATCACATCTCCGAAGACTTGCATGACATGATAACAGGAAGCCAATGGATACAAGATTACATTGAATCTTGGTTCAAGGGAGTCATCAGATCCCAATGCTCAATTATTCGGTATCTTCTGACATAATCTCAATCTAGGCAATTGGTCTCTCATATACTAGTACATATCAAAGAGTATATTTCAAACCTGCATATGAGTTTATCTATCACCCTGTTATAGACATGGTTCCATTGGAAGTATTCATATACTTGAATAACATTTCTTTCTCAAGTACAATACGACATATAAAAAAATAAAAAAAATAAAGTAAAGATAAAAATAAGTCCTATTGTGAAAACCAGCTTGTTGGTGCAATTGGACATAAGATTTTCTTGAAAACCAAGCAAATGGTGAGCAAAGTTCACAATAATTTCTGCAATTTCATGATGGTTTCAATATCTTATTATGGTTCTTCAAATAATTTTTGATTCTATGCTTGAGTTGGATGATGTGGAATTCCTTTAGGTCCACCTTCCAACGAATCTTGTCACATCGACCTAAACACCTTATCTGGGATCAATATTAGAGATTATTTGGAGTGCCTTGGAACTTGCATACATCAATGACAAGCCTCCTCATTGAAAACAATGGGAATACAACAATGTCTCTTGATTTTCAGATCTTGCAGTTGACTCGACTTCAACACATTCATTCATCCTTGTCAAGATGTACTTGGGTACCTTGACACTCATCTACATTATCGATGATTTTTCTTGGATTGGTTAACGATTTTCATCACTGGTTGGTAATCCAATGATTTCTTCCAATGCTCAGCTTCAACACATTCATTCGCATGGTAAGAATTCTACCATTAATTTTGGCTTTGATGAAGACGAATGTTTTTATGGAATAAAAAAAAAATTGCAGTAATACATTTTATTGGTTTCTTGTAGCAACATGTTCATATTTTTTCATTCAACAACAACATGATGGCACCATTACAACATGTTTTCATTCATTTTCGTTTTCAAGAAAAACAATAAATTTGTGCCTATTTCAGTCAATATGTAGTATGTTTCATGGTTTCTACTTCAACATGTAGTACACAATTCAAATCAGCACGTGAAAATTAGAGAAAATAAATTTCTGCAAAAATTGACATTTTTTTGCAACAACTGCGGAAAGTTGTAGTTTCTGCAGCTATTGTTGTAGCTTTTTTTCTTTTTCCGGAGGCATTTTTGACACAAATATTGCTAGAGGTTGGAGTAGAAATAAAAAATTATGAGCTTCTAGGTTCTCTTAGAATATGGTAAATTGAGTAAGACAGGGAGATAATTCAAAAAAGATAAATTTTGAAGGGCATTTCAAGTGGGTTTTAAAGTTAGATTTTTATTTTTCACCATTTTGGGCAGATTAGGGCATATTTCGGTATTTTTTCATAGCAACACCTCTTCTCCATCAAAATGGGATTTTGAAGGCATGTGGCAGTAGAGAAGGTAAAAATAAAGGGCTTCCCTTTTGAATCACTCAATTTTGCCCTAAAATGAGTTCGTGGCATATTTTTTTGTTTCAACATTGGGCAGTGTGAAAGGTGAAAGAGGGAAAAAATTGATTTGATCATAACTTGCAAACCCTGCATCTGCTGGGCCTGAAATTATAGTGTGTATTGTTCAAGAAATTTTCCACTTTCATCTACATCCATTTCTCATCTTTCTCAAGATTCTTGCACCCATTGGTTGATATTTTTTGTGTGAATATGCATAATATTAATAGCAAGAACCTCAAACAATTTCAAGAGACTCTGATTTATCATTTGAGAGAAATTGGAAAAACAAATCTGCTACATGAAAAAGATACATTTTGTGGAGAAAGGTCAAAGTGGAAGTCAATGCATCATGGATCAGAGTACTTGAGCCAAATCAACACCAAATTAGCCATCAAACCATGTTCTCTTCTCCAATTCGAAAAGGTAAACTTGAGATAAAACTAGCCTTAAATTTTTTAATTTGTTAAAAAAATTAGAAATTTTGATGAAAAGCTATTGTAAACATGTAGTTCCAATTTTTTTTCCCATTATGTTTTTTCATACCTTTTAGCAACCAATACCACAACTTATGATTGATTCTTTATCAAAAAAGTCCTACCACCCACACAATCATCTCATTGTTTTCCATGGTCATAATGATGTTCTTCCATGATTTCACCACTCTCTTGTTAGTCCATGCTTTCCTTAATGGTCCATCAACATGATGTTCTTGAGAAAAAGAATTATTTTACAAATAGAAAAAGTCGACTTCATGGTACATGTTTGTAGAAAATAATCAAAAGGTACATGGAGCACTTAAAATTATGTGTCCTATTGCACATCTTCGGATTTTTAATGGAAGCCAAGAAATAATGAGTACAAAGCCACAAGAAGAAGATTGCAACAAGCATTTGTGCACACACTCTTGAAGTCACTTGGAAGCATATTTAAGGCTTTGATAAGTTGCATAACCCTCAACAACGACTCTTATTTTGTTTTATGTGCAACTCATCTTGTAAAAAGCTTCACATTGGGAAGTATTCTTCATTCATTAGTTTGTGAATTCTTGAAGAAACTATTTGATCACATAGTTGAAATGTGATTGGTTTCTATGCATGGATGATTAGAACAAAAACATTATGGGCTATAATATATGATCATTTCCAGCTGTACTAATGGGATTAACTTCACAAGGATGGAAATCACATTCTATAGATGGAGTAAAAGCCTTAATGTGTTCTTCACAATATGGTATTCTACAAAGGCTTGAACAGTTTGAGCACAATTAAAATAGTGACAACTACAAATACTTGGATATGCTACTATGTGTGCATCCTTTCTTTTCACACAACTTGCATATAATAAATAATGAAGGGTTGGAGAAAAGTGCATCCTATTGAGATAAATGGTTAATATTGCTCTCTTGAAGCTTTCGTCAAGGTTTTAGTTGAAATGACAGAATAAAGGAACACGAGGAACGGGTTGGATTATGAAACTTTGCAAGGATTTTTTTGCATGAGAACATGCAAAATATCCAATGTGGGGGAATGTTGAGCCTCAATTTTGTCATCCATTTTCGCATCATTCCATTCACCCATTGTCATCATTTTTAACCATATTTCTTCATAAACGCACCAAATTCCCGCATATATGTTTACAAGGTTTATTATTATTATTTCTATTATTTTTAATGAATTAAAGATAATTATGCATGGTTTTACTAATGATAGTTTGACAGCTCAAATTTGTATAGTTTCTGTAGCTGTCTCCATGGTTGAGGTAGTAGCATCACTTTAGAATGAAATCCAACAGATGGAAATTGTTTCTATAAGCTCCAATATGGATTTTTTTTTGTCAAATTCCACCCAGCTCACACATGTGAACCTCTAGGAAAAGATCAAGGGATAATCACAACAGTTTTGACCAGTCAACTTAAAACGAGTTTTTTGAGAAAAGTAAAGCGAATCTTGCGAAACAAAAACATGAGTTTTGTTCAGCACGGGGCTAATTAAGTTCTTGATGAGATGTTTTCCAAAATTGGTTATCGTTTGGGAGATATTTTAAGTTCTTTGGAGCCCTATTTTGGAGTTGTGTGAGCAAACATAGCTCCCATGTGTCAATAAATGCCTAGTCAAGAAAACAGAGATTTGAATGGACTCTGCTTCATAAAATTCATGTCAAATAGGTTTAAATTTGGTTTTGATATTTAGCCATATGAATCTCCATGAAGTTACATTGCAACCCCTATATAAAGACTCCATTGAAACAAAGAGGGAATGTTAATTTTTCTGAAGCATATTATGAAGTTTTAAAACTCTGTTTTTCATTCCTTTTTAATGAAGAAGTTCCTTGAAGATTTTATTTGTAGCCGACTATTCATGTGATGCATTGAGACCACTTGTTTGTGGAGGGCCCCTGCAAACAGTGAAGGTTTTCCATTTTATGTTTTTAATGTTGTTGTTTTTAGAATTTCAATTTGTCATTTGTCGTAGTTGTTTCCAAAGTTCCATTTTTCTATTTGATGTCGATGATTTCATAATTATTCTTTTATCATTTGATGTAGATTCATCAATCTTTCCTTTTGAATTATCAAATTGCAGAAGATTCTTAGTTTTACTTCTAGAGCAGGAGTGAATTATCTTAGAATAGTTTTACAAGTTCATGAATGGTTTATTTCAAGAGCATGGGTGATTTATTTTTGAAACAGTAGTGATTAAGTGATTTCCCTTTAGCATATGAGTGCGTTCTTGTTCATTCATGAGTGAATTCCTTTCAAGAGATATAGTGATTTATTTACAAGTTTCATTTCCATAACATCTCATTTCAAAAACAAAAAAATGTATAAATTCCTTTTTCTAGAATTCAATTTTATCTTCATGCACAAGTTTGTTAGAGAATAATAATTTTTAGAGACTAAGAAATAAATTAGTTAAGATTTATTCATAAGATAGAGAAATTTTATTTCAGTTTTTATAGAGTAGAAAGCATGTTGATATTTAGAAATTAGTTGTAATTTAAATTCATCAATTTCATTAGGATAATAAGAATAAAAACATCCTTAGAAGTAATCTCTACAAATCCAATCATCACACCAATAGACTAAATGAATAAAAAATGCTTCCAGCATATATTGTGCACTTGCACTTCACAACTTTACCAACTTCGGTTGATAATTTATGTAATCAATTTAAGACAGTTAAATTTGCCAAATAGTTCCATATGCATTTAGTATGTTTGTAGTCTATGTGTGCTTGTTGCATCCGTGTTGTGTTGGCCATGGTGGTAGTGGTGTCACCATGGAATGGCTAATGGTGTTATTGTCAACATGTTGTGATGAGTGTGCGATTGGTTGTGTTGATCATGCTTGTCTATTCTTCGTGTGGACCTGCTTATAGATTGTTAAATATTTTACATGCATTACTTTCTTATGTTAGGGTTACATCTTGGTCATGCTTCAATGTTATTCATGTATTCTTTCTTGCTTGATGTCATATGTTGAACATGCATTGGTCGTTCATGATTGGTTATACATGTTATGTGGGGTGCATGTGGTCAAGTTTTTGTTGGTTTGATTGAGATTGTTGTGCATAATGTCATTATATGAAATTAGGTCATCATGATAATATTGGTATGTTATGATGCTAATGTGTTGGCTAAGTTAGATCAGGAGATACATACCATCAAAGTGAAGTTGTAGCATTGGACCTCGAGGAAAGAGAAGATCGTCATATAATTTTGTATTCTTGGCATGAAGGTATGTCATTCATGGTTTTTGTAAGAATTAGGTTTCCTTATATTTTTTTCATTCTATTGTTATTGTGGTTACATGTGTGATAAATTCTAGTTGATCAGCGTAGTCATATGCATTATGTTATGAGTATTCCTTTCATTATATTGATGTTATGGTTACATATATTATAGATGCTATTTGATTAGTGTGGTTATATGTATATGTTTCAGGTATTCATGAATGATAGAAACATGTGGTGGTATGCAGTGCTATTGTTGTTTTATGTTAGATAACTTACACGTTTTTGATGAGCATGTTATAGGCTAACTTGTTGTTGTTATATGTTAGTTAACTTGATGATTAGGGCTATATAATTAATATATTTATGTTATATGTATTATGATAATTTTATTAGCCTATGAAGATGGTTAGGATTATTACATTCAAGTATGAGTTAACTTATTTGTGATTTTATGTCATACTAATCTAGGTTGACTATGAATATGTTATTCTTATGGCTGAATTATAGTTGTTTATGAGGTATATTGTGAACGTGTTAGATAGTTATTGTTAAGGAAATCATGACCTTATTTATTTTGAGTTGATGAGTTGTGAAGTTATATCTTCCTAACTAGATTTATTGTGCAAAAAATATAGCCTCCCATAAGATACGTTAAGGTATGAGTTGCCTTATGTCGTCTACTTAGTACTTGAATGTTGATTATGCCATCTATTTGGTGTTTTAACATTGGTGTCTATTAAATCATTTATGTAATGTTTAATATTTGATTAATCACATGACATAAGTATGTGTCTGTAAGATTGAATGAAGTAATATTTTTTTTGTACTAACACACATTTCTTGAGATAGCTGATATGTACTTGAGTCTGAATAGGTGATAGTTCTAGTGTTATGTATTATGACTGATGATTAGGAGTTGATTGGTGATTATGACACGGTTTTAGACTTGGTAAATGTTTATTCCAAATTGATAGATATGTTGTCTTTATCTTTGGTATGTTTTATTGAAATGTGTTTTAAGTTACAGGTCAGCGTGGTTGGCACAACAAGGTAAGACAACTGGTATATTGTTATATTTGTTATACACTAAAAATTATGTGTTTAAGGAAGTATGATGCAATGGATTGCATGGAAAAAGAGACTGACATGAAATCTTGAAGAAGGCTCAGTTGAGATTTCCTTTGGAAGTATTGGGAACTATGGGGATTGAGTCATGGTGTTTGTTTCTAGTCTTATGATTTCGGTCCTTTTGATTTGCGTACACTTTATTTGCGGTCATAATTTTGTCTAGGTCATGATCATGCCACTTTTCTCATGGTGTCTTATTGCTATTTCTTTTCCATGGTTTTATTATTTTGTTTATTTTTCCTATATTTTTTTTTAGTCTTGCGTATTGGTTGGGAAAGGCAGAAGTTAATCAATCTCAGGGATATCTTTGTGGTACACAACATGTAATGAAACTTGGATGAAGATTGGTGCATGAGTAAGAATAGAGGAGGGTAAGACTATGACAGTCAGTTGGACTAGTTGGGTCCATTGTGGTAAATGGATGGTGGCAATATAGAAATGAGAAAGGTAACAAAAAGGTAAAGAAAATGGATTTGAGGCATTAGATGTCTTGGCTAAAGTTGGGAACTATTTTTCTGAATGATGTTCATGTTGTGCATGTTTAAAGGAATTTTTCTCAACCTAGACCTTATGATATATAAAAATGTGTTGTGATCATGATTATGTTGATGTTTGTATATGTATGAATGCATGTATGTATGCATGCCATGTTCGACAGGATCTCCATCACTCATGATTGTTTAATAGTAATATTTATATGTTTATATGTATATATTTATGTGTGTGTGTCATTGTATAATAGGATTCAGGGATCATTCTCATGGAGGAATGATTGCTTATACAGGTGACTGGTATGAAGAAGTTCTTGGTCTTATGAAGAATCAAGTGGGAAGAGTAACTCAGATAGATCTATGAGGTCAATATCACGTGAAAATGAATTGATATTATATGCTTGTACTATGCCTATGTTTATGCTATGGACAAGTAATGTTTAGGGGTACATCAACTAAGTGAAGGTAATGTGATCTGCAACATGCTAGGATAAGCATGGATAGTGGAAACACACTAGAAAAAAATCTTCTTGTTCAGTAAGTGTGTGGTCTATGGATGTGCAATACTACTATTTTGTATATGTTGTGCATGTTGTATATTCAGTGATTGTACCTATGGTGGTGTGTACATGTAACATATGTAGTCTTGTGTACCTATTATTCTGTATGTTTTGTGTATATATGGTTTTGTGTGTATATTGCATATGCAGTGCTAAGTGTAGACGGTGCTATGTACATCTCGGATATCCAATGTTGTGTACATACCATATTGTGCGCATATTAGATATGCATTTTTGTGTGCATATGGTGTTGTGTGCATGTTGAATATGCAATGATATGTACATATTGTGCTTTTTTCATGACGCACATATGGTTTTATGTACAAGTGGTGTTGTGTGCATGTGGTTCTATGTACATGTTTTATGTGCGTTTTTGTGTGTAGGTGGTACGATGTACATTTAGTCCATGTGGAACTATGTAAAATTGGTGTGGTTTACATCATGTCGTGCATGTGGTGTTGTGTACACATTGTAAATGTTGTTATGTGTACATTTTGCGTTGTGTATATGTTATGCAGATGGTATCATGTACATGTGTTGTTGTACACACATTGTGCAGATAGTGTCATGTACAATTGGTACTGTGTACATGTTGTGAATATGGTACTAGTATACATGTGGTATTGTGTACATGTTGTACATGTTGTGTTCCAAGGATGCGGTACTATGTATGTGCATAATGTAGTCGTGGTATCGTGACATGTGTATTATTTGCGTTGTACTATATATATGCATATGTATTGTACACTGGGTGTAGGTGTATGTGGTGTTGTGTGCATTTGGTTCTATGTACATTTTTTATGTGTGCTTTTGTGTGTACGTGGTACGATGTACATTTAGTCCATTTGGAACTATGTAAAATTGGTGTGGTTTACATCATGTCGTGCATGTGGTGTTGTGTACACATTGTAAATGTTGTTCTGTGTACATTTTCTGTTGTGTATACGTTATGCAGATGGTATCATGTACATGTGTTGTTGTACACACATTGTGCAGATAGTGTCATGTACAATTGGTACTGTGTACATGTTGTACATGTTGTGTTCCAAGGATGCGGTAATATGTATGTGCATAGTGTAGTCGTGGTATCGTGACATGTGTATTATTTGTGTTGTACTATATATATGTATATGTATTGTACACTGGGTGTAGGTGTATGTGTTGTATGCCAGTGTAATTGTATGTATTATGTTGTATTGTACACTGGGTGTGGCTGTCCGTGTTTGTATTCCAATGTAAATGTATGTATTATTTTTTATTGTACACTGGGTGTAGGTGTATGTGTCATATGCTAGTGTGGGTGTATGTATTGTGTGGTGTTGTATGCCTTATGTGGATATATGTCTTGTGATGTACATTTTGTGTATATGATTGAAGGAAGGAAAAGGATATGGATGTTTTTCGGGTGTGGAAACCGGTCGAGTGTGTGTACAAAATAACAAAGGTAGAAGTTAAGGATCGACTAAACGATAAGTATCATTATTTTATTTTCGTCTTGTTATGCACGTGAGCTTTGATTCTAGATTATGATAGCTACATGTGATTTATGATTATGGTTTATGGTGATTTCATGTGATTCATGATTTTAATTTATGATAGTATCATTTTGAGCTAACCAGATGTGATATGCATATACATGATGATTTGGTCAAGATGTTGGTTGACTTGATGTGACAGGAAGTGAGAAGGATTGAAATTGTACCTTGTTGACGAACTACCAATGAGCTGTGATATGAATTTATTTCAATTTATTTTGAATCTAATGGAAGTTATGTGATTGGTACAGGAAGCACACAAATTTCCAATTGGGTGGTTGAAACCGACTACAAGAAGTAGAAATGTCAACAAAATGAATTAGATAATGCAATGGTATGTTGGTGAAGCACTTCAAGAGTAGGGCCATTGTGCAACACTAGTACCCAATAGTGTTAATTTATTCCCATGATCATGCTATTACTAGTATTATGTTTTGAGGTAACTATATGCCTTGGTTTTTATATCTTCCGATGCGAGGAAGCCTTTCCAAGAGATGAGTCGCCTAGGATAGGGGATCCCAAGGAACTTGAAAGGTGAGTGACTGCACAAAAGGGGATTACCATATTACCCCGAGGGACTGTGTAACAGAGAAGGGAAGTCCGAGGATGGATATATTTTCATCATTAGCATTTACAGATGGAATCATATGCAAATTGGGAGTGCGCCCTGCAAAAATGAGGCAGTAAATGTTCACTGAGCATATAGTGGCGCAGGATTGTAGCACTGGACACCAGATGTAGCTTTGGCTCCACCAATGGATTCTAGACTTCCAAGGAAGAAAGTGGATCCTGCCACTACTTTGATGGTGGAGGTGTGAGACTCTTGGTTCCCTTGTTGTTGATATGGGCATCGTATCCTTCATTTTCTGCTTTAGAAAATGTGTATATGTGTATACTATTGCAAATACTGTAATGAGTTGTTTCTTAAAGCTCCAGTACGTGGTTTGATTGTCAAGATGATTTTTTATTTTTAGAATCTTACTCATTGTAAATAATGTAACGATTTGTGTTATAAAGCTCCACAGGAAATATGTTTTATTTCATCAGTTTACTAGTTTGTAGGTGTCATTAAACACCAAGGACAATGTCCCCCCAAAGGATGGGGTTCTATAATAGCCTTGATGAAAAATCCATGTAATAAAGTTTAAAATAATAACCACATTTGATGGTACAAATACTCGAAGCTTAATGTTGGGAAAAAAACCCTAGTTGGTGTTCATTTCGGTTATTATGGCTAAAGGAAAAGGTAAAGTTTTTAGAAAGGCATGATGCATGAATTGGAATTTAATTTGTGAAAATAATGGAAAATAGGAAAAAAGGGAGATGAAAGGTCATAGGTTGCATGTGAGGAGGAAAATGAATGAGAATAATGGAAAATGAAGAAAATAGAGGCCTCATTGATAAAAAGGCTTCTGAGGATAAGTTGACAAGTATTATCTCACATTTTTGGAGCTCTCTCATTATTTTGTGTCTCCCTCTAACTCTTGGAAACTTAGAATTTTGGAGCATTTTGAAATTGGAGCAAGAAAGGAAAGAAAGTAGGAAAAAGGAGGAAGCAAGAAAGGAGGAGCAGGAAGTAAGGAGCTACAACAGGATTCATGGTAGGTATCAATTTGCACGTGTATTTTCCTTTCTAGATCTGGAATTCATGGTATTTCATGTAGTTATTTCCTACCTTGGAATGTTTTTTTTCCAAGTGCGATAGTGTATTTAGTCTAGCGTTTCCATTTATGGATAGCCTTGATGAGATGCATTCTCATACTTCGGTTGAGAAGGATTACAGAATTGGATTCAAAGATGAGTGAGGTGGATCTTTGAATTGATATAACGCATGGACATAACCCCTGAACTGGACTCTAGGTTTCGGTAAAGCTAGATAGTGTGTTCCCTCTATGGGCCTAGGAATCCTTTCCTATGAATGACATCATATATGGTAAAGCCTAGAGGTGGTTCTCCTTAGTTTAGGGCCTAGTGATTCGGGAAGGATTGCAGTAAATATAGACAAAACGATACTATTCATTTTGGAATATCACTTCTCGGATGTGATGTATGGTAAAGCCTAGAGATTATGTCTCAATTTAGGGCCTAGTGATCCCTGATTCAGACTATGTGTTATGATAAATACTAAGAGACTAGCCGAGAGGAAAATCCCTCATCATGTAGATGGAGAACTATGGTAGCAGTCATGCCTGTTTGGTTCCTTTTTCGTTGGTTATGAGTCCCACATTCATGCTTGGAATATGGAATGGGTGTGATTCGCTGAAGAGACATTTGGCTCAGCCAATCTACGGTCGGGTGGAACGTGGTAGTACCATCCCTGGTTGGTTTCTGTATTCATTAATGAGAAATAATTCCTTTGGTATTTAATATATAATTGTACTGGTTATTATGAGGATTTTATTTTTGTTAATATTATGTTGGTTATAAGCATGTAATTTATCACTGATGATATATGGATATCTCCATGTTTTTACCTATAAATGAATAAGCCATGTATATTTTTTCAAATAGATTGTATTCATCTTATGATGTAAGGGATCAATTCTTCTTAGCGATTATCAGATAAGTATGAGACCCCTATGTTTAAATCTATTGTTCATACCTGTAGATACAATGTTTCTGACATGTTTGACAAAATTATTGTCATGACTAGGAGGGGTCTAGATGAGTTCTTGATGATGTGATTTCTTTCGTACCTTTGTTTTAATGTTATTTATCATCTCTCTTAGTTTCATTATTTTTTGCACAGTTACCTTGCCTCTGTGGCTAAAAAGGTGACACAAACCCCTAAGTTGTAGGCACAAAACTAACCAAACCAGGCCATTTCTGCTACCTCGCCATGGAATTCCTACAACTATAGGAATTTTTCTGCTATATTTCATTGGCATGCTCGCATCTAAGCCTCCAATTTGTCAAAAATTTAGTCTCCCTAATGGTACATGGGTGTAGGAGGTTGGGTTACCTCTTGGGGATGATGTTCATGTTGTGTAAGGTGTGTTTGTCTTGTTTCCACCAGTTCCACTTTCTTAAGGTCACCTAGGAGGTTGGATCTCATTGTGTAGCCTCTCATCACATGTTTACCTCCATTGGTTGGTTACTTGTGTAGATGTGTGAAGGGGGTATTACAACTGCCGTATCTTTTTTTGTGGCTTCTTCCTCTTCTTTCCATGAGCTACTCCATGTCCACTGTGAGATGTAATATACCTCTACAATAGAAATCTCTTCCCTCACTATAGTGCCTCACCAAGCCTCCTCTTTGTATTTTTGTATTTTATTGGTTCACCTCCTTGGAAACACTAGAGCTTCCTTGCTCTTAGGTTGTTGAAAATTCCTTCTCACTATCCTTTTCCTCTTCTTATATCATCTGATACTTCACTATCTCATTTCTGAAATATTTTGTCACTTTTCTCGACCACCAAATTCTTTATGAGAGTCCTGCCTACTCTCTTCTCCTCTACCTCTTCTGATATCACTCTTTAGCTACTTCTTGCATGTCATGCTTCTCTTCCTTTCTATACAATTATTAATAATTGGAACTTTCCTATGAAAATTTTTCCTTGGAATTCAACCTATTGTAACTAAATCACCTACCTCAATCCTGTACCTTTATCTATTTTTTGCATTCTAATAAAAAATGAACTTTTAGAAGAAAAAAATTCCTTTACGAGGACCTATTTGTAGATTTGTGTCTTCAGCTTATTTTTCAATATTGAACATCCTTTGTATCTCCTCCTAAGCATCTTCTGCAATCTCTCCAACTACCCAACGTATTCTTACACCGTATCTTCCCAATTCCACACTTCCTCTATATTTTTAATTCTTCTTCTACCTTTCTTCAACTAGCTATGTGTTCCTCTATTTATTGTGCTATATTTTTTCTTCCTCTCATGGCATCCCCAACAATGTTCCATGTGCATTTTTTTATCTTTGTTCTACTACAACACTTTCTCATTCATGTTTTGATATCATTATAATGCAACCCTTGTAGTGAAATGGTTAAGATTTCTTTTTTGACCAAGATCTCATTCCAAAAAAACACTAGAGCCCTACCCCATTTACCATAATTTAATATAAATAATCATTGTTGTGGTGGTTTCAGAACACAAGTGTACCACTCCACAATTTCTTAAGAGGAGTGGTTGCTGCCTCTAAGCTTTGGTTGGAGGATGATAAAAAAAAGAGTTAGCAGGTTAGTGAACATGTTATAAACATTAAACACGCTAAACAATGATATAGTATGCATATGTAGATAGAAACAAGGCTAAAATAAACATAAAAATGAAATCTCATAAATAGTCAAACACAACAATAATACTAACGGTGGGATCAATGTCCCCTCTTATTGTTTGCTGTTAGGAAGAAACATAGTACATTTACACACTTACCAAGGGGTGCTTAGAACTATGGATTCCCAAGACCCGATGCAAGGATTTTATTACCTTATAGATACTTGGTTTTGGGTCTCTTTCTCTACTCCAAAGGATTGAAGTTGTTGAATAGCCAAAAACAGAATCCCCTCTCTACTTCTGCTCTGGATTACACACTACTGGATTTCTTCAAAGCAATTTTGGCCAGCATAATAATGTCCTCTCGATTTGTTCATCTCTTGGTGGCCTTTTATAGATTAATTCAAGTTATCCTTCCCTCTTGGTACATTGATTGATGGTTACCCAAGAGAGGGGGTTGATTCAATTGTGTGCCACTTTATTCCTTTGTGTGCTCCCTTGAGGTCCCAAGGAGGCTTAAGCGGCTGTGCTTGGGCAACCTCAACTGTGGGATCATTTTTCTGGTGTGTTCCTTGTGGTCTCGAAAATTTAATTTCGCCACTCTCAGGTCTGCATTGCTTTTTGAGGGAAATTCACGCAAAAGGGCACTTATCGAAGAAAAATGTGCGCAAAGGCACATTCTGCTAGTGTCTCCAGTGCACAATTTGATTTTTCTTCTTGACCTTAGATATTTCAAAAAAAAAAATCTGATTCTCTAATGTACCTCAACCCTGTAAATCCTTCTCCTTGACCTTTATCAATGTCACATTTGCTTGTCTGATTTTCCAGTGATAACAATCATCAAGGCCAAATAACTAACAAAATTATATGCATAGTTCTAGGTCTACGCATGCATTTTTCCCTTCACTTTTGTAATGTTTATATGGATATGTTGTCCTTTTTAGCCTTGACAATGTGTCAATTGATTCCATTGCTAATGTTTGCACCTCTTAGCCCACTATAAAAAAATATTGTTCTATTAGTCTCTTGTCCACATACCTCAAGAATGCCCACACCTTTCTATCTCCATATCTATATAATAACTATATTGTGCCTTCATACTACTCTATGCTTGGATTGTAATTGATTCTACAATTAAAACACCATATGTATCATACAGATGATAAGCCTCCTGATATTTATTAAAGCTTTCGAATTCAAATTCCTTATGAATTTGGCATGCATCTCTCTTGAGCTTACAACCTTCCAACACAGACAATCACGATCATTCAAATATTATTTCCTCAGGGATTCAGGTTGCGTATCTCTCCCAAGCTTTTCCACAACACAAACTTGCCAAATTTCTCTTGTTATTAATAAAATAAACAATAAAGGGAAAAATAATCCACAAATTAATTATAAAAAATTAACTAACTAAAATAATACAAAAATATTATACAAAGGAGGCCCTCTTTACCTTGGTTTTACATTATCAGGTCCATTCTAGCCTTAAGCCATATTTGGCTCTCGCATGCCTTGATTGCACACTATCACGCTCACACTAAGTCACTCTTGTCTAATATGATCCCTCAACTATTATTATTTTACAATAAATGGGATTATGAACTTAATTTGTTCAAATCATAAAATCACTCATGGAAATCTCTATCTTAAGAATTCCTAGATCCCCAAATTTCTCAAGGGATCTAACTCCCCCTTTATTCTCTCTAACTCTCTTAAAACTCGAGATATATCTCCATGAGAGTATATATCATTACATATCCAATTCCTAATTATATTAATTCTCTAGAAACATCTCAAAAATTAGGAAAATACAAAAATAATTTAATTACATAGACTGGGGACCCAACTCCCTTGTAAATGAAAAATCCATGGTCTTGAGGTTCAGTTTATCTTGCATCATAAATTTTTGTTCCATTGAAAAGGAGTATATTTACTTGAAATTAATAATAGTGAAAAAATATAATTAAATGGATAGTTATCTTTAAAAATTTCTATTATGTGATGAATATTCCTACAAAACTATAAAATCACTATTTATCTATGTTGATGGAAGAGGAAGAGACCAAAGAAACGAAATTGTGCAAGCTATGAATAGAATGAATTTATGACGAAGATAATCAAGATTATAATCCTTTCGTAAAGAAAATGAATACATATACTTGTAGCGGGTATAGAAAGTTATTTTTGGATTATTATGATAGATATGAGACATAATTTTTTGTTTCTTATAAATTTAAACCTTGAATATCATGGTTTAAATAATACTTCATGACACGGTCATTGCAATTTGAGTTGCACTGCAGGAACTAAGAAATATTGAATTTTAAGTTTAGGGATAAAATATTAAATATATTGTCATATTGTAATGGTTACTAAGATGCAATATATCAAAAGAAAAAAATATGAGCCTTTCAATTTCACGAGGTTTTATTTTAATACCATTTAATTAATACTATCATATTGTGATGGTCACCGAAATCTAATATATAAAATGAAAAAAATGAGCCTGTAAATTTCATGAGCTTTAATTTTAATATCATTGAATTTTGTTATATGATTTTTATTAATAATGTAGATTTCTTCATTTATATCTTAAAAGAATAAGTAGCTAAAAAAAAAGTCTTATAATTTTAAAAGACAATTATTTTACATTTAAAATCCCCCTTAACATTGAAATTGGATGCTTACTCTCCTTCTAACTAATATTTCATTAAGTTACTTATCCAACTTATACTTCTTCCATATTATAATTATCCAAACCAACAATATCGTTAAGCTTCATTTCCAACAATGAAAAAAAAACTCCATACATAGGTCTCCTTTATCATTTTTTAATTATAAAATTTGAACCTTTTTATATTTAATGTGTAATTAATTATATTTTAACCAGCATAGAACCACCTTAATCCCAGATTTATTAATTTTCTAGAGGGATCAAATCTTTGTAGGTTCAAACCTCTTTTTTTAGTGCAAAACTTGGGGAAAGGTTTGCACCTCGAAATATTTGATCCCTCTCTGCGCTTAATAGATCTGAGGTTAATATTGATCTAGGATATTTTTAGTTCTGTGAAGTCATACAAAATTTATCGAACATATAATTTATTTGATCATTTTAAATATTTTTAGATTTTTGGCTTCTGTGATCCATTGTACATATTTGGAGTTCTTTCGGTAAAAATCACATGATAAAGAATGTGGTCGACGTGTTTCAAACCAACTAGTGTCCAGTTCATCATGAAGAGTAGGTAAGAGATCAGATCCAAAAGTTGAGTTTAAATAGATGTATAAATGACTAAACTAGCCGTTACGATGACAATTAGTTTAACTCTGAAAATTAATCTTAATCTGTAACAACTAGTTTTTAGATTAAATAGTTAAGCTATTAATTTACTAATAATTAAATATATATATATATATTTATTTTATATATATACTATATTTATATATTTATTCATTTATTTATTTAATTATTTTTATTATAATTATTTAGGGGACAAGGGAAAAGGGAAAATAAAAACGCCATCGGAAAACCAAAACATAGCCAAAAAAAAGGGGCAGAATTAAAAAACACTTAAGAATATAGGGTAGGAATTCGAAACCTTTTGATATTCCAGTCGTTATCTATATTGAGATTAACAGGTCTTTTTTCAATCTCTATGGCCTCCCTTAACTTACGATGATGGGAATGGTCAATCGTAGCAATGAACTTAGATTCTTCGATGCAAATATGATGATCAATATTTTTTGCATGCTCATCTAAGGTGGAGGAGCGGGATATTCCATGTTTAATGTCAGCAACATGTTCAGAAATCCTTTGATTTATATATCAGACAGTTTCACTAATGTAAGGTGTCCCACATGAACAAGGACTAATGTAGACACCTTTCCCATCCCTAGGGTCCACGATATCTAGGGTCTAAATATTTCTAAGATTAATTTCGTCAATTTAACTTTAAGTTTACTTATTTATCTTAGTTTTTTGAGATGAGAGAGACTTTTAGTAACTTGAATGATGAAAAATGATGAAATAAAAATCCTAAATGCAAAGTGACAATATAACAATTCTGAATGATAGAAAATTTCAATAATAAGAATATAGTGAATGAAAAAAAATCTTCATTGCAATCAATCTGAAACCATTTTATTCTATTATTCTTATTAGCACACCTATTAGTTATTTCCTATTACCATGTTTGAAGTAAATTGATTAACAATGTTGAATGATGGAAAACGGGAATAATAAGAATGTATCCAATTATAAATAGTTTATAGTTTTAAGAAGAAGACATTTCGTGTAAGTGAACACTATATTTAGGATGAAAATGAAAGTATTGTATTTATGGTTGAATTACTGTAATAAATAAGTTAATTGATGTCATGAATAATTTTTATGTGCATACACTGAGAGATTTTGTATGTTTTCAGGGTGAGATAGAGATATATAGGGAGGGTCGGGGGTGGGGGGAGAGAGAGAGAGGGAAGAAGAGAGAGGAAAAGGCAAGAAGGGGGGAAGATATATATATATATATATATATACAAAGAGAGAGAGAGAGAGAGAGAGAGAGAGAGAGAGAGAGAGAAGTGTTATAGATAGACAAGAGAGATATGGGGTAGAAAAGGTGGGAGATATATATATATATATATATATATATGGAGAGAGTGTGTGTATGTTTGGGGGGTGTGATATAGGGATAAAGAAGGAGAGACAATGAGATATAGAGATATAGATGGAGGGGGTAGAGATTTTCTTACACTGAAATCAATGCATCTAGTGCAAGCAATCAAATAGGATTAGAAATCAATATCTACATTGAAACCAATTCATCTAGCGCAAGAAATCATATATGTCATTAGAAATCAACATCTACACTAAAATCAATTCATATAGTGCATGGTATTAAATAGGATTATAAATCGACATCTACAATGAAATCAATGAATCTAGTGCAAGCGATCATATAGGATTATAAATCAATATCTACACTAAAAAAAATTCATCGAGTGCAAGAAATCAAGTAGGAGTATAAATCAACATCTACATTGAAATAAATGCATCTAGTATGGGGTATTAAATATGATTAGAAATCAATATCTACACTGAAACAAATTCATCCAGTGAAAGCAATCAAATAGGTGTAGAAATCAACATATACACTAAAATCAATACATCTAGTGTAAGGTACTAAGTAGGATTAGAGATCGACATCTACATTGAAATAAATGCATCTAGTGTAAGAAACCAAATAAGATTATAATTAAATATCTCCACTAAAACCAATACATCCAGTGAAAGAAATCAAATAGGAGTAGAAATCAAAATATACACTGAAATCAATTTATGGTGTTAAATCTGATTATAAATTGACATACACACTAAAATCAATTCATCTAGTGCAAGAGATCAAATACGATTAGAAATAAATATCTACATTGAAACCAATGAATCTAGTGAAAGAAATTAAATAAGAGTAGAAATCAACATCTAGACTCAAATTCGTGCATTTAGTGTAAGGTATTAAATAGGATTACAAATCGACATCTACAATGGAATCAATGCATCTAGTGAAAGCTATAAAATATGATTAGAAATAAAGAACTACGCTAAAATCAATACACATATTTAAGCGAAAAACCAAAATATTCATGACTTTATAGATCTAACTGTATGTCTATATTTGTCTTTATGTGTATCTTCCTTCTTCCCTCTCTCTCCACCTTCCATTCTATGTCTATCTCCCTCCCTCTCTCTCTCTCTCTCTCTCTCTCTCTCTCTCTCTACATATATATATATATATATATATATATATATATATATATATATATCCTCTTCCTCTCTTTTATCCCTCGTCATTTCTCAATCCCCCCCTTATCACTCCCTCTCCGTCTCAACCTTTCTCTCTTACGTATTTCTGCCACTTCCAGCTCCATCTCTCTCTCCTATCTCTCCTATCCTCTCTCTCTTCCTTTCTGTCTGTCCCTTTCTCCTCTCTCTCTTTCTCCCTTTCTCTCCCACCTCTCTATCTCCCCCCCCCCTCACACAAAATCTCTCTCTTCACCCTCTAAATTTATCACTATCTCCCTCCCTCTCCCCTTCTTGCTCTCTCCCTCTCCCCCCTTCCATATATATATCCCATAGTCTCTCTCTTCGCCTTCTTTCCCTATCTCTATCCTCTCCTTTTCTCTCCCTTCCCTAATCTCCTCTCTCCCTCATTCCATCTTTATCTCTCCCTTATCGCTCCCTCTCTCTCTCCACCTATATCTCTCAATGTATTTTTTCTCTCCCATCACTCTCCTCTCTCTAAATTCCCCTCTCTCTCCCTTTCTCTACCACATCCCTCTATCTCTCCCCCTATCACACACACACTCTCTCTCTCCACCCTCCAACTATGTCACTATCTCCCTCTCTCCCCCATCCATATCCATGTCTCCCTATATCTATATTCCCTTCTTTCCCTTTCTCTATCCTCTCCTTTTCTCTTCCTTCCCTCATCTCCTCTCTCCTTAATTGCATGTTCATCCCTCCCTTATAACCCCCTCTCTCTATCCACCTATATCTCTCATTGCCTTTGTTCTTCCCTCCCTCTCTTCCCCCTCCAGATCGATATATCTCTCCCTCCCTCCCATTACCCCTCCAAATCCATCTCTCTCTCCCTCCCTCTCTCCTCCTCTCTCTCCCCTGCTCTCTCTATTCCTTCCTCTCTCTCCATGTCTATCCCACCTCTATGTATCTCTCCCCCACTTTATTACCCCTCCATGTCACACTCTATCTTAAATATCATCCCATTGTATTGTATTTAAGAAAGTATCTAAATTAATCTCTAGTTATGGCTAGAACTTCAGAACCAATCGTCAAATTAAAGCTTGGAACGAACCATAGCAAAACATTACATCACTACAATACTTGTGGTAAAGGGTTGTTTCTGAAGGTGCATTAGACTCGATCATTAGATGTCATGCAGTTGTGAGGGAGATAGATCGCTAAAAAATAAGAAGAAAAATGGTGAAAATTAAGCGTTCTGTTGCACTATAGTTAATTATATTACTTACTTTCGGAAATGGAAGTAATGCCTTAATTTTTTTGATGAAATCTTTATCTTTATTATTTTTTTTCAATTAAATTTTATTATTATTTTGGTTCAATAAAGCTATATTCAAATTAAACAACATATATTAACTATAATGTGACCTTTATTTACTATATTAACTATATCGATAACCTTTATTTATTATTTTTTTATTTAATAAAATTATATTTAAGTTAAACTACATTTACTAACTATGATGTAACCCTTATTGAATAGTTAATGTCATTCTACATGCCATTGTGCAACATTGTGGGTAAAATTTTACTTCACAGTATGAGAAATTCCTACACTATAAGGGGAATATTATGATACAAAATAAGGGTTAATGTAATTTGAGAAATATACTCTAAGCAGATTATTATGATATAAAAAAAGGGTTAATGTAATTTGCGCAATTAACTATCAGGAATTTTCATTTTCCCCTTTTACCAGTCGACTTCCTTTGGTATCCAGGAAGCTCTTATTTAGCACTATAGTCAAGTGCATATAATTCTACATTTAGTTATCAAGGTAAATTAATAAGTGGAAAATTAAATAAAACCTAAAAAGATTTAATCTAAAAAAATTGTGTATTTAAAAGTGCTCTTGCTAATCCTTACCATGCATAATATCACAGATAATACATATTATTATTATAGGGATAACAACCTTAATCTAAAGAATCAAAGTAATGTCTACTTCCAAAGATTTGAAACTGATTATTTATGGAAAAAAGGTACATGATCTGTACAACTGCTTTCATATCATGATATCCTTTGTTTAGAGTATGGTAATAACAGTCCTTTCAACTGAACCATATGGGCATAGATCCCTATATACCAATCACATGCAATCGCACCAGATTAAATGTGTTGAGTCTAGTTAAATATTTTATATTTCCTGTGCAAGTATAATCTGAGAATCTCCTAACATATTCATATATGTGACTAGTTGGAACCACTCCTAGTTTCAAAAAAAAATTTTGAAGACCTAAATCTTGAACACATAAATTTTGATTTATCCTAGATGTCGCTAAAATTAATATATTCGTATTAAATATAATGGATAGTATTAGCTTCAACCTTGAATAATTCACACTCCTGGTCCACTCGGTGTAATTTAAGTCAACACAGAACTGATGCACTCCTCGACCACCTGGTGTAATTTTGGTAGTGAAGGATTTAGTATATAATCCCATGCTTTATAAGTGAGACGAACCTCCGTATATGTACTACTTCTAAGTTTATGACCTTCGTTGTTCCATAATTGATTCGATCATATCCATGACACTAAAAATTAAGATCTACTCTCGCTAGAATTGGAGACAACTTTTGAATTGTGAATGATCTCCATTATGCAAGCAACTGGGATAAGCTCTGAAGCCGCTAGACCATGTGACTTTGGATAACTATAAGATATTGTACAATGTGTTGAAAACGTGTAGTGATTTTGGAAATTGAGGTTTAAGTGTCAATTCCAATTCAAAAGCCATTTTTTCCTCTCTGGCTTAGGCCTCGCCTTTATGACTTGGGTGTTGGTCACTAAGTATTTCTCTTATTAATCTCTCAAGCCACTAGTCCCTGCGGCTTTGGATAACTAGAAGATATTGTACAAGGTTTTCAAAACATCTAGCGATTTTGGAAATTGAGGTTTAAGTGTCAATTCCAATTCCAAAGCCATTTTTTCCTCTTTGGCTTAGGCCTCGCCTTTATGACTTGGGTGTTGGTCACTATGTATTTCTCTTAGTTTTTGTACGTAAGAACTTTGGAGGTTGTACTTTCGTGAATAAACTCCATGTGAATTGGCAGGTGTCTCTTTTTCCTTTCCATTCCTCTATTTTTTCTTTTCCAACTCTCCCACGTGCATTTCCTTATATCTACAGGCTATGTTAAAGTGGAAGGCCTAATATCGGGAATCTCCAAATGGTGAGGAATTTTTCTGGCTCCTTGACCTATTTAGTGATGGAACTGCTCTTTGTCTACTACCAAGCAGTCATCACAACCCTTAGATATCTACAAGTAACCATTTCCAGATCTAAGAGGAGGCTTCCACCATATGTTTGTTAGTAAGATATCCATCTAGATCTAGAATATCTAGAACGTCAAATCAACGTAACATAAAATTCAATTTCTTTGATCAATACAAAGTGTAATAGAGTGGATTAAGCCCTTTCTCTACCAATTTTCTTATCTTGTATTCCTCGTGTCTAATTATTAACATGTTATTAGAGGAAGTTAGTCTATTTATGGTAGTGGTCCATGAGAGAAGTTATGTTACCTACAATAGGGGAATGGATATCTACAACACTTTGGGTGTGGAATTGAAGAGATAAGATCATAGAAAGAGAAGTGAAAATTTAAATAAAGGTGCATATATATATTTTTTATAATTATTGGATTTTGATCTATCAATATTGAAATTGTTATCCATCTTGATTGTCAAGTTTCTAAATGTTAGATTTTTTTTTTAATCCATTTGGTGCCAATTCTCTCCTCCACATTTTTGCAATTGAAGAGAATCTTGGAATCGGCCAACTTTTCTAATAGGCCTCCTTTCTCATTATTCTTTGTAACATCTCCATAGCCAAAATATGCTACTTTAATACCAACTATAATATTATTTTCAAAGTCAAATATATTGTTGTCTTCATTTCTAAGATAAGTTTCAACTTCAATAATCAACACTAGTACATTTGGGAAGTATGTGTTAATATATGCTGAAGTGTCCTTGTAAATATTTATTCCATAATCATCAAAGCTATAATGTTTTTTTAGTGTAGGTATTTTTCTATTCATTAGGTGAGTTTGATCTCTTTGTCCCACATTCTTACGTGAGCCAAGACCATAGGTCAAATTTCTATATTCGAGCTCAAATTTTCTTGTTTCATGCAATGAAACTAAATGTTGATGATAGTGGTTAAATTTATCTAAATTATGTTCAACTCCTAAATGTTGTATATAATTTTATCTTCCATATGGAACTTGTTTAACTTTACTATCATGACCAAATTATAACAACATTATATACACGAATAATGGAATATTCAATACATTATAATTTCTAGGAATTCAAACCTATTGTGGTAAAATAAAATATAATATTCAATACATTATAATTTCTAGGAATTCAAACCTATTGTGGTAAAATAAAATATAGGAACATCATATATAAATTATTTCATGGTAAATCTAATTGAAACATTTTCAACTCACTCAATACATATCAGGGATGACAAAATTAAGATATGAAAGAATCTAGTTTTTACATTCATCTAGTTTCTTCTCTAAGGATGTGAAGCACTGAAAACGTATGTTTCACTTATATGAAAAATATTAGATCAAATCTAGATCACATTGTGGGAAATGATTAAGGACGTTCCTTTTATTATAGATCTACTATTTTTTTTCACATTAGATGCAAAAGTAAATAAAAATGACACACAGTTTACAGATCAAGAAATATGTATCAAGACATTCAGAAAAGTACATCCGTATCCCCACCATTGAACAAATTAAGGATTCCAAAATAAGAGATGTTCGATCAATTAAAAAGGCCTATGTACATGCTCACATACAATGGAGGAATGAAAGAAAATAATTGACCGCAATCCAAGGTATTTGAAAGGATTACGTTCACAAATATTAGAAAAGATGAGAAAAATGCTAGAAAATGGAAAGTCAAGCCTGGAACTCGATTTATTCCATCAAATTCGCAATATTTTTTAGTCCTTAAAGAGAAAGAATTGTTTTCATAACCATCAGTTTAAGAAATTATTGTAAGTGTTAGTAACTAGATATATTTCATATTAAATAAAAAGATATTTTTTCTAGTTTTTATTTCGTTTTAAGAGTCTGAAATTGAATAAATGGCTCTAAATAAAATTAATCTTATGTGAAATTGGGTAATATATATTATGTGTGTCAATTTAATTTATTTCTAGTGAGTCAATAATTGTAAAAAACACATTTGATTGAATGACTCGTAATACCTGACACCCTATGGTAAAATGAATCAAGCAAGATAGAGATAAAATAACTAAGTAGATGGGATCATGAAAAGTTACATGAAAAAAATGGATAAAGGAGGAAAAATTTTACAAAATTCATCACAAGGAATTAAGAAATTGCAAGAGTACAACTATAATCACAATATCACGAGAAAAAGTTACATAACAAAAAAATGGATGATACACTCTATTTAGTAAATAATCTTTAAAGTGATATAGATATGAGGTATCAATTGATTGATTGATGAACTATATATATAATTAAGAAAAAACAAATATCAAAATTTTTATATGCTTATGAAAAAATTACAACTTAGAGACACAATTTATGACAAACAAGATCTCATCCAAAGAGTCCATGCAATTTGTGATGCAAATGAAATCATCGAGTAGGTTGATAAAAGTTGTGCAATAGTGGAGCTATTAGAAACACATAATGCAACATGTGATATACATGATCTAATTCAAATGTGCAATACAACATGTGATATGGATGAAATAATGGAAAAATGGTAGGAAAACTTGTGATACCAAATGCATAGACCAAATAGTTGATTCATGTTATAAGACGAACGACCTAATAGAGATGAAATCTTATAGCCAATTAATGGAAAATAAAAAATGATTGAAAACGAGTTAGAAGGACGTAATGAAGATATAAGTAAATATTAAGATTCCAAAGTACAATATCAAGCACTTTGGAAATATGGTTGTCATAACCCGAGAGGAAATACCATTAAAAAAAATTAACGCTTGATTGAAATATAGAAAAGAAAAAAAAAATTCATATTTTAGATTACTCAAAACCAGTTTATTTTGTGATTATGTAATTTGTTGAATAAGATAAAAGTATTGATGAAAAGTTTCACTTGAGTTTCAAAAATATGGTGAAATCGTGAGAGTCATTGGTTTGATATCCATCATTATCTTCATTATGAGAATATAAATCACATTTTTAAAAAAATGTCGAGAAAAATAGGTTAATAAGATAATTGATCATTGATGGATAAATTCCTAGAGATAGATTATGGATGTAATAAGACTACATTAGTCTTATTGCCTAGTCCGCTTGAGAGGTAAAGAGAAAAAAATTAAGGGAAAAGGAAAAAAATGTAAATATGGTTCTCTCTACACCCTAAGGTGGGAAGGAGGACAATGAAAAAAAAAAAAAATCTCTTTTATGGTGGAAAATAAATTTATGAAGTGAATATGATTAGGGATCATCTAGGAACCACCATATTATTCAAATAATATTGGTTCGTAATAAACCAAAAAACGCTACACTATTAAAATAAAATTTGTTATTGAATTTTACCCAAAAAACACCACATTATTCAAATAAAAAATATTGGTAAACCATAAACCATATTAGCTATCGAATAATGCTTAACGATCAACCTATAAATCACTTTACCTAAAGAATCCAAATCCCTATATTTTCCTTTCCATAATGAAATATTGAAAAATTTCTCAGTTTGACTCATAATGAGAGAATTGGATATCGAATTTCAGTTTCAATGTCTTATCGAGAAATTCTGGTAAACATTCTATCAACAATTTAGAATGTTAGTATAGAAAGTAGTCCCCTCAACAAAAAGCATTTGAAGATTGTTATTTGCGAATGCTCATTTATAGTAGTTGTTTGGTTCCAAACATCTAGATCAATTAGTCGTTTTGAAGAAAGTATTCATTGAAGTGAAATTCGATATATTCATATTAAATATATGTAAAATATTATTGGTATAGGTGTTGAACAATTATTTATAGTTGATATTTAGGAAAGGAGATATATATTGCAGGTCCATGCCACAGTCACAAAGTTGAATACCATATTGTCATGAGTTATAATCTTTATCTCAAGGGAGTTGTTGTCATTATTTATTGATGAGATAGTGAGATCTCTAGATCTAGAAGGCCAAATTAATGTGTCTGAAATTAATATTGTAAATTAGTACAAAGTGTAATAAAATGGTATAGGTATTTTCCACCACTTTAATTTTTATTTCACTCATGTCCTAATTCTTAATAATATTATTACAAAATATTGTACTATTTTATTATATAATTATATAATATTAAATATTTTAGATATTTCACAATGATTAATTATATTTAATATTACATCATCTAAAAACTAATATTATATTTTATTAATATTAAATATATTTAACATATTTAAGGTTATCGATATAATATGTTTGACAAATTTTATGTTACAACACATGAAAAGACTAACATAGATCCATCTTAATTCTAGATAATTCAAGTGTTTAGAGATACAAAATCTATTTTGAAGTAAACATTTGAACAAGTTTTTCACTAAAAAAGATATTTTCACCTCACAGAGATTTCCTTGACACTTGATAGATCTAGAGTTATGGTTAAGAACATGTGAGTTCCTCAAAATTATTTATTATTAGTATTATTACTACATTATTCTTAAGTAAAGTATTTCACTATTAATTTAATATAAAAATATCAATATATCAATCATTATATAAAATGTTTCAACATGTTGATTCCACATAAAAATAAAAAGTGTGGAGATTGAATTACAACAAACTCACCACGGAAACCTCCAAAAGATCACATTGATTCCAATTCTATATTAAATAATAAGTTGATGCATTAATTTATAATGATTTGACAAAATAATTTAGTCCATTGAATTCATTTATGACATTTTCAAATTGACAAGTTAAATTTATTTAAACTAGTATAGATATGTCTTAACTAACGATCTACTAAGCACAAAGGAGATGAGGAAATCTCTACGATATGAAAAAACTTGTTTTTTAGTGTAAAAAAAAAAGATACAGAAAGAGTTTGCACCTCCATAGATTTGATTCCTTTCATATATTGATTGATCCATGAGTTAACATGGCTTGCATGTTGGTTTTGAGCAACCCTCTAATAGTATATCTTAATTATAATATTTTTTTATGTTTTTACTTGTTTTATATAATATATAGGTAGTTCACATTTAAATATTTTATTTATAATTCACATTAAACTCACAATAAAATGTTAATACATGCCCCCCTCATATCCATAAATTCAAAATATATATCCATAGTATTGTCTCTTTCTCACACACATGGGGACACATTGAGTTATTAATTATTTCTATTATTAATGTTTTCAAAATGTTCCATATTAAACATTGAAGAAATTACAAATTTCCTTTAGAAATAAGAACTCTTTCTTTGTTTTTCTTTCTATATATATTTGATGTTATTAAAATATTTTATTCAAGTTATTAATTTTTTTAGTGATATATATCACACCTTCATGTTAAGAATGAAATAAATTATACATTTTTTTGCAATGGAAAGTAAAAGATATAAGCAATTTTTTATTTTATTTTATTTTTCTCTATATAAAGTATAAAATTATGCTATTTAATATTAACATAAAAATATTTTATTTATGTATAACATAAAAGATAAATTAAACTTAAGGTGGAAATTGAAATAATTTTATGTATAGATCTCATTAATTTTTTTTTTTGTTATTATTTCCATTTAATTTGCTAACATAGATATTAATTATTTTTTAATATAATATTACATAACAACATTTTCTTTATATAAATTGAGGCCCCAAAAATTTAATGTAAATATCCATATTAATAAGAGAAAATTGTAGCCTAAATATAAATATTAGTATGGAAAGTATGTCAAAATTTCTAAACAATACAAAATATCCAGATAATGATAAAATAGAAATAAAATGATTGTGAACAGAATACAAATAAAATATATAAAGTCCTTTTGAGATATAATTTTTTTTACATAGACCCTCGGAAAATATTTTAACACAAAAATATTTAATCGCTCTGAATGTATAACAAAAATTAAAATCAAAATAAATCCTAATAATTTTAAATAAATATCATTTATTTTAATATTTATTATAGTTAAATATGTAAAAATACGGATTAAACGCCCTGCAAAATATAAAATCTTTGTATTATGATGCGTAATTAATTTGAAATAAATATCATATATTTTAATATTTATTATAAATTGCGTATTAAACGTATATAATGTTATGATGCACGTATTGTTATAAGCGTCATGTGTAAATATATATTTTCATATCACGAGAGGTGGTTATGATAATGTCTGCACAAAAGCTAGACTAAGGTTCTATTCACAACTTATGTTTTGTTGTTGAATTTAAAATTGAAAGTGTCATCACGCACTTAAAATTGAAAGTGGCATAACACATAGCTTTGTTGTTAATTGAAATAAGGACCTTTAAAATGGTTGGAAAACATACAATTATGATTACATACTATGGAATATGGTGAATATAAATGGAGTAAACCTAACCAAAACACTGTACACTTTGTTATGCGAAGAACAAGGAATTTTATGTCCTTCATCTTATATAGTATGAATATAAAGGATCTAAATTTCGCAAGTAGATAGTCACGTTAATGTTTGGTCATAGATAATTTTAAAAGAAATTATGAGATGATATATTCCTAAGTTTTAAATGCACATGATACATCATATTTGAGGTAGTATTATAGGTGCATGTAGAGTGATCTCTCTAAATTGTATGTCACTTCAATGCGAGAAATTAAATTTCAAAATTAACTCATATTTATTTTTAATTATAAATATATACTAGCACAACCACATTAGTAAAAACTAATGTGGTTGAAATACGCCGATAGGCGTATATAAAATAGATTTACAACCACATTTACCAATGTGATTGATATATGCCGATAGGCCTATATCCACTACCCATCACATTAATTTATATAGCAGTAAATAAATATTATATATAATAAATTTATTATATTAACTTGAAATATATATATTATATATTAATAAGAATATTAATATATTAAATATATTAATTATGATTAAAATCACAAAAATATTTTATATATCTTAATAATATTATAATAAGTATTAATAATATATATTAAAATTATTTATTAATATATTAAAAATATTAACTATATACATACCATAAATTAACTTGAAATATATATAATATATATTAATATAAAAATAATATTAATAATATATAATAATTTAATATATCATAGATGGCTATATTATTAATAAACAAAAGTAATAATATATTAATAATATATATTATATCATAGTTGATTATATTATTAATAATATATATTAATAATATTATAATATTACTAATAATCATTATTAATAAATATATTAGAATATTTATTTACGATGATTATTAGTAAAGGTATAATATTATTTAAATAATAAATAAATATTATAATATTATTAATATATATTATTAATAATATTATAATATTATTATATATATAATCATTATTAATAAATATTTGAATATTTATTTATAATATATATTAATATATTAATAATATTAAACTCAAGAGAGTAATAAACCATATGAAACAATATTTAAAAACAAAAAATCTAAGAGATTAATAAACCAAGGGATAATTAATAATACAAATTCAATGTCATCATAAACTAAAGGTTTAAATATTATAAACCATAGGAATTGGTGAACTCAAAGGATAAATATTATAAACATAAGGGATCAATATTAAAAACACAAGAGATTAATAAACAGTAAGAATTGATATTTTAAACTAAAAAACCTAATTAATTAATAATCCATAAGAATGAATATTTTAAACATAAGATATTAATAAACGAACGAGATTATTAACATTATAAACTAAAAGAACTAATCGACCCAAGGGTTTAATCTTATAAAGCAAAGGAATCAGCGAACCCAAGGGATAAATATCATAAACCTAACAGATGAATATTATAAACAATAAAGATTAATAAAAATTAAGAATTAATATTTTCAACTGAAAAATCTAAGAAATTAACAAACCCTGAGAAATAGTATTTTAAACTCAGTAATAAAAACTGAATGGCAGTAATTGTTGTCACAATGCGACGAATGGACCAACTATGACCAAGGTTGGCCATGAAGCATTTTCATGTGAGACAATCTTTGTTGAGATATGACATTTGATCATGGATGCCATTGATCAATTATTCATATTATAAACCAAAATAACTAATAAACTCGAGGTTTTAAGTATAAACCAAAGGAATTGGTGAACCCAAAGGAAAACCATCATGAGAAATTATAAACCAAAGAAATTGGTGACAGGAAATGATTTAAACATTGAGACAATTGTTGTCACAATGCGACGTTAGACAACTATGACCATGGTTGGCCATGGGTATTCATATTGAAGACGATGTTTCTCATAATGTGTTATTTGATCATGGATGACATTGATCGTTGACTATGTCTCAACCAATCCTTCATGTGAGGTTTAATATTATAAATACCGAAATTGGTAGACCCAAGGGACAACCATCACCCAATGGTTTAATATTATAAACCAAAGGGTGGTGAACTCGACGGAATTAGTTTAAACATTGGGTCATTTTTTCCTCAATTGGACCCATTATGACACATAGTTGTATAGTGATTACCATGTTAGAGACAATATTTATTGAAATGTGACATTAGATTATGGATGACATTGATCGATTATTCATATTATAAACCAAAAATAATAATAAACCCAAGGGTTTAATATTATAAACAAAAGCAAGTGGTGAACCCAAGGGAAAATCATTACCAAAAAAATTATAAACCAAAGGAATTAGTGAACCCAAGGGAATTGATTTAAACATTGAGACAATTTTTGTCGCAATGCGACGTTGGGCCAAGTATGACCATGGTTGGCCATGGGTAATTTTCATATTGATACAATGTTTGTCAGAATGTGACATTTGATCATGGATGACATTGATCGATTATTCATATTATAAACCAAAAAAACTAATAAACCCAGGGGTTTAATATTATAAACCAAAGAAATTGGTGAACCTAAGGGAATTGATTTAAACATTGAGTCAATTGTTGTCACAATGCGACGATGGACCAACTATGACCAAGGTTGGCCATGGGTGATTTTCATATTGAGACAATCTTTGTCAAAATGTGACATTTGATCATGGATGGCATTGATCAATTATTCATATTATAAACCAAAAGAACTAATAAACCCAAGGGTTTAATATTATAAACCAAAGGAATTGGTGAACCCAAGGGACAACCATCACCCAACAAATTATAAACCAAAAGAAATTGGTGAACCCAATGGAATTTATTTAAACATTGAGAGAATTGTTGTCACAATGCGACGTTGGACCAACTGTGACCAGGGTTGGCCATGGGTGATTTTCATATTGAGACAATATTTGTCAGAATGTCACATTTGATCATGGATGACATTGATTGATTATTCATATTATAAACCAAAAGAACTAATAAACCCAAGAGTTTAATATTATAAACCAAAGGAATTGGTGAACCCAAGGGAAAACCATTACCCAACAAATTATAAACCAAAGGAATTGGTGAACCTAAGGGAATTGATTTAAACATTGAGACAATTGTTGTCACAATGCGACGTTGGACCAAGTATGACCATGGTTGGGCATGGGTGATTTTCATATTGATACAATGTTTGTCAGAAGGTGACATTTGATCATGGATGAAATTGATCGATTATTGATATTATAAACCAAAAAAACTAATAAACCCAAGGGTTTAATATTATAAACCAAAGGAATTGGTGAACCCAAGGGAATTGATTTAAACATTGAGACAATTGTTGTCACAATGCGACGTTGGACCAACTATGACCATGGTTGACCATGGGTGATTTTCATATTGAGACAATGTTTCTCATAATGTGTCATTTGATCATGGATGACATTGATCGATTATTCATATTATAAACCAAAAAAACTAATAAACCCAAGGGTTTAATATTAGAAACCAAAGAAAGTGGTGAACCCAAGGGAAAATCATTACCCAAAAAATTATAAACCAAAGGAATTGGTGAACCCAAGGGAATTGATTTAAACATTGAGACAATTGTTGTCGCAATACGACGTTGGCCCAAGTATGACCATGGTTGGCCATGGGTGATTTTCATATAGATACAATGTTTGTCAGAATGTGACATTTGATCATGGACGATATTGATCGATTATTCATATTATAAACCAAAAAAACTAATAAACCGAAGGGTTTAATATTATAAAACAAAGGAATTGGTGAACCCAAGGGACAACCATTACCCAAAAAAATATAAACCAAAGTAATTGGTGAACCCAAGGGAATTGATTTAAACATTGAGACAATTGTTGTCACAATCCGAAATTGGACCAACTATGACTAGGGTTGGCCATGGGTGATTTTCATATTGAGACAATATTTGTCAGAATGTGACATTTGATCATGGATGACATTGATCGATTATTCATATTATAAACCAAAACAACTAATAAACCCAAGGGTTTAATATTATAAACCAAAGGAATTGGTGAACCCAAGGGACAACCATAACCCAAAAATTTATAAAGCAAAGGAATTGGTGAACCCAAGGGAATTGATTTAAACATTGAGACAATTGTTGTCACAATGCGACGTTGGACCAACTATGACCATGGCTGGCCATGGGTGATTTTCATATTAAGACAATATTTGTCAGAATGTGACATTTGATCATGGATGACATTGATCTATTTTTCATATTATATACCAAAATAACTATTAAACCCAATGGTTTAATATTATAAACCAAAGGAATTGGTGAACCTGAGGGAATTGATTTAAACATTGAGACAATTTTTGTCACAATTGGACCAACTATGACCATGCTTGGCCATGGGCGATTTTCATATTGAGACAATATTTGTCGAAATGTGAAATTTGATCATGGATGACATTGATCGATTATTCATATTATAAACCAAAAGAACTAATAAACCCAAGGGTTTAATATTATAAACCAAAGGAATTGATTTAAACATTGAGACAATTGTTGTCACAATGCGACGTTGGACCAACTATGACCATGGTTGGCCATGGGTGATTTTCATATTAAGACAATATTTGTCAGAATGTGACATTTGATCATGGATGACATTGATCGATTTTTCATATTATATACCAAAATAACTATTAAACCCAATGGTTTAATATTATAAACCAAAGGAATTGGTGAACCTGAGGGAATTGATTTAAACATTGAGACAATTTTTGTCACAATTGGACCAAATATGACCATGGTTGGTCCAAGTTGGTCCAACCATGGGAAAAATTATTAAAAACATAAGTTATCAAACATTGGGGTTTCTAGGGCGAGAGGGATGACAATGGTTGACCAAGGATGACCATGGTTGAGTAAGGTTAACCATGGTTGATTATGGCTAAGCAAACTTCTCTATCATTTAACAAAGGTGAGAATAAGACTATGTTGGCAATGTTTGGCCATAGTTGATTAAAATGGTTAGAATGTAAATATTACTAGTATTACTTATTCATATTCATATTAATAATATTTCTATTAACAATATTAATTTTAATATCATTAATACTATTAATGATATGGTTACAATGAATATATATTTTTTTTGCCTCGAAATCTTTTTTTATTTTAAATAAAAGATAATTATAATTACTTAAACCATTATTATACTTATTTAGATATTATTATATTCGTTTATATATTATTTTAGATATTATTTTAATTATAAATAGTTAAACTATTTAAACAATTATAACTATAATTAATTATTATAATTATTAATTATAATTAAGGCTCACGATGGATTATTATGGTTTAAGAGGGTTACCCATGGATGACTATGGGCAAGAAAAATTGTGTATCATTGAGCACTAGTGAGAATGAGTGACATTGATTTAGTGTGTTGGAAATGTTTAACGATATTTAATTAAAATGATTAGCATGTAAATATTATTAATTTTTAAAAGTAGTCTTAATAGTATTTATATTAACATCATTAATGATAATATCATTAATACTTTTAATCATATTGTTAGAGTGAATAAAAATTTAAATTTATTTTTATTAATAATTCTATTGTTAATTATTACAAAATAAATATTATTATTCTTATTTATCAATATTAATGTTAATATTTTTTTTAAACAATATTAATATTCTTAATAATATTAATATTATGATATAGATATTATTATCTTAATAATACTAAATATCAAAAATTTAAAAATTTTAATATATTTTATGATATTTTCAAAAATTTAAAAATTCATGATATATTTTAATATAATGAGTACTATTAATGATATTATTAATATTGTATTTAATGGTATTATTAGTAATATTTCTTTTAATATTAATTCAATTCTTATTTTATTAATAATAATATAAATTTTAATATTATTTTTAAATATAATATAAACTTTATTATAAACTGAACATTCTATTAATGTTAATATTATATTTTTAAATAATCTTAATATAATTAATCATATTAATATTATAATGTAAATGTTATTATCTTAATAATATTGAATAATAACAATTTTAAAACAATTAATATTACAAATATTATTCTTTAAACATTATTAATATTAATAGTATTTCTATTAACAATATTAATTTTAATATCATTAATACTATTAATGATATGGTTAAAATGATATTTTTTTTTAATTTCAATTTTATTAAAAAGACTTTACAACTATCAAATTCTTTTTTAATTTAAAGAAAGAAGAATTATAATTACTTAAACAATTATTATATATATGTAGATATTATTTAAATTATCATTTATAATTGAAACAAAACTTATATAAAATAATAATTTTAATAGTCATAATCATGATATTTAATTAGTTAAAATTCTATTTAAAAAGTAAAAGGACATATTCCAATAATATACTACATTTGATTAAACTAAATAATTTTATATCATTTCTGAATTCTTCTTCATAAATAATTAAAATGATTAATAAAAATATAATTTTATAAATTTCTACAAAAATGATTATACAATTACAAATTTGATATAAATAATCCTTTTATTTATTAAATCGTTTTATAATGAAAACAAAAATTCTAATAAGCATATGTTTCCTACCTGTCTTGTATGAAACTTTGAAAGAAAAGATCGCGTCAATTCTGTTATGAAATCAACATTAATGTGCGTATTAACTAGTTGACAACTGATGCTTTAGAGATAACAACTTTTACCATATGCGTGAGTATGAGAAGTTGTATGCTTATTTTATAAACTCCCAATCAGTGCAGCCATATATTCCTTTCTTCGTGCCCTATCTAAATTAAATAAAATATTGTAGAAAAGAATACAAGCATTTTACAACTTATTTATTCATATTAATAATAATATTATGACTAACATCAACCGTGTACACCAATGACAAAATAAATAAATAATACAATGCAAAGGAATACAAACATTTTACACTTTCTTTGTTTATATCTAAAACAAATCACAGATGATTATCCATTATCCACACTGTTAGGTTATTAATTTTCCACTTGTATTTGTGAGTCAAGTTGTCTATCCACCTGTAATGCATGCTTCATCACCTAATATTAAATTGAATAATATTGATATTAATCTCAACGGACGTTTTAGTGAGTAGATTTATTCATACATCTGGCTTATGGAGGAGTAGAGTTATTTGGAGATTTGTTTAGGAGATTTGTTTGGGATATATCATGTAAATATCATTTCAAATTTGGAGATTTGTTTATCTAATCCTCCAGCTGAACGAACGAAATTAATTAGTTCTGAAAAAATTATGTAATAAATCTAGGAGATGAATATGTAATAAATCAGATGGTTTGGAGGATGAATATGTAATAAATCACATGGTTTTAACATCATGCCTTAGGTCAAATTCAAACTTCCCACTGAAATGCTTTCGGGATTAAAGAAAACACAAAATCGATCCTTCACACTTTCGTCAGTAAAATCAATTAAGCGTAAAGAAAACCCAAATCCATCCTTCACATCAGATTCCGTTCAGAGTATCGAAGCCATTGCAAAACAAATGCCGTCGGAAAAATAAAATAACTCACCTTTCTCCCTTTCGGGATTAAAGAAAACACAAAATCGGTCCTTCACACTTTCGTCAGTAAAATCAATTAAGCGTAAAGAAAACCCAAATCCATCCTTCACATGAGATTCCGTTCAGAGTATCAGAGCCATTTCAAAACAAATTCCGTCGGAAAAATAAAATAACTCACCTTTCTCCTCGTTGTATTCCATGTGCTTCCATAGACCTCGCCTCCCGTCCTCTCTTCATGTTCCAAAATAGTTACTATAGTTGTACGTCCAATAAGCTTGATCGAAACGCAGCTCTGAACGGCAAAAGAAAAACTATAAATCATTAATAATTTCTTCCATACCTCGAATTTACGTGTGATATAATGGCGTAAAGCCTCAGCTATGCAGCAGATATAATTTTGAAGGCAGGGCAGCAGATTGCGAGTCGGTGATAGGGTTGCTAGCCGGCGAGAAGGTAAGCATATTGAAGGGCTGCGAGTCGGCGGTAGGGTTGCGATCGCCCACCACCATACCACATGGCGCACGGCAGCAGGAAGGGCGTTAGATTGTAGGCGCAGATTAAGTAGTCTGGGCTGGGATAGGGGTTGCGAATGGGCGAGAAGGTAAGCATATTGAAGGGCTGCGAGTCGGCGGTAGGGTTGCGATCGCCCACCACCATACCATGGCGGATCGCCTCCAAGCGGCAAAACTGCTACAATGGAACGACAATGCATGAGCATTGCGCTTCTCCTCCCACTCCCCACTTCATGTGACTGTTAAATTCCCTTCCATCGCCACATGTCTACGAAGAGACAAGCAGTCTTGTAATGAGCAACGTGCCCATCAACATGGTTGGGAGATCCCCACACGTCGGAGACAAGCACATCTTGTAATCAGCAACGTGCCCATCAACGTGGTGGTTATGGGATGGGAGGATTTCTTAATTTGATAGGTGGCGGTCAGCAAATGGCACAGTAAATTTTTAATCCAGATTTGTAAAAAATTAATTTAAGTACGGTTTAAACACGTGATTTAGATATGCAAGGAAGTTAGTGGGGTAGATTTCATCCATCGATTTAGTGGCGATGACCAGAATATACTGGCATCTTCCAATCCTGACCATCAGATCAAAAAAATTAATTAGCCTAATCACAAAACATGCTCCTTCCGACAGGGAGTTACTTATCAGTATACTCAATATTATATAGAATTATATATATTGTTATGTTATATCATAATTAATATAAAATTATTTTAAATGTATATATAATTATGTTACGTCATAACTTTTTATGTTGTTATATAATTATATATATTACATGTTATAATATATATTATATAATTAAATATTATTAATAAAATCAATTAAAATATATAAAAATAATATTTTGGATTTTTAATTTAGCTAATATTTTATTTAATTATAATAAAAATTTTAAAACAAATTAGTATATTACCTTGGGGTTATGCACAATTATATTGTTAAAAAGTAGTAATCCATTCGTGATAAAAACTAGATTTTCATTTGGGCAAAAATGTTTACCCATCTTAAACTTTTTAGATATATATTTAATATATTAGAGAAATTAAGCTTTACTTCGAGAAAATAATTATAAATAATGTTCCAAAATCATAAACACTTTTTAATTATATTATTGTTATGTTGTATTGTTTAACCTCTAATATAACTAGTTTTCAACTCTCATTGGTACAGGAGAAAAAAAAGGGTAATAAACTGTCAACGCCAAAGGCTGCAAGAGATTACTGGCTAGGTTCAAAAAATCTCCTCAGTTTAAGGGAGGTACTCTCGGAGGGGATTAATGTAATGGTAAGTAATAAAATATTTCAAAGATATTATCATTAATTATTATTTTATTCAAACGTGAACATGAGACGTTACATCAGAAATGCCTGTTTGTTATTATTCAGAAAGATGTTTTCCCAGACTCGAAGACAATGGCTCAGGGTTTACTCAAGGGTCTGGGAGCGTCACACATGGCTACGACAGGTTTACTTGCAGTGGCAAATATTTTGGAGCGATACGAAACAATCTCTGATAATGAAGAGGCATGTCTGTCCTTACTGAAGGACATGAAAATATTGGCCATACATGTTCAACAATTTCAAAAACGGCCTGCATTGAAGGAAGGGATGGAAGCTTCAATAAAAGAAGCAATAGTGTTAATAGTGGAAACCTCCATGGCTTGCTGCACTCAAATTGACCGTTCAAAATTTTCTCGGTGAATACTCACTCAACGCAATACTATTAACAGTGTGTAAATGAATGTTAAATTCCCATTTTTTTTATATCACGGGAGCCTTCTTCTTCTCCCTCTCAAATAAATTCACACGTCTTTTTCAGTGTCGGATATTATGTGAGTCGGAGCGTTATTATGAAACAGGCTTGTAAATAAGTTTCTTAATGCAGGTTTTTCTCAACCACCGTGGACGGAGTGGAGTTGGCTAAATTTCAAAAACAGTTAACGGAAACAGATACCCATATTCTAATAGAATTAGGAATATGTCAGAACGATGCCACTGACCAGATCAACATCAGCATTAGAAAACGGATGCAGCCACTCTGGCCAGAATATCCCAGAGACGCGGGTAAATTCGGCGACACAAATGTTATTTTAAATGATGTTATTGCATTGAAGTTTATCAAAATATATGATCCTTTTTGCCTTTAACTATTGTTATAACAGTTGGCATCGAAGATCCATTGAAGCAAGTTATTGAACGGCTAGAAATGGGAAGTGACAAAAATGCTGTAGCGGTTATCTTGCATGGCTTTGGTGGTATGGGAAAGACTACCCTTGCCGATGCTGTGTTCGCTCGGCTGTTTAAGGAAAAAACAGAAGCATGTAAATTTTCTTTTGTTAGTTTGTTTCAGGATATAAAAGCAACTCCAAATGTACTAGACTTGCAAAAACGTATATTATTTGATTTGAAGGGAGAAAAGGCAGAGGAGCCCCAAAGGTATCAGGAAGGACAAGATCAAATTGAGAGCATGTTAGAGAAAGAGGAGGCTTTTATTTATATCGACAATGTTTTGCTTCCGGAGGATAACCGTGAAAGAGGCCCAGATGCACTCACACAGCTTCTCCCTAACAATATGGGGAATAGCAAAAAATTGAGGTTGCTCATAACTGCACGGAATAAAGATGCAGCGGCGATGAAAATGTGCAAAGGAGTTAAAAGAGAATTCTACCCGATTGAAAGCCTGCCCGAAGCGAAGGCGGTGGAGCTTTTCAAACAGAGGCTGGATGATAATGACAGTGAGAATCAACTAAATGTTAGCCAAATCAACGGGATAGTCAACATATGTGGAGGAGTCCCGGCGCTTTTGAAGGTGTTAGCAGGATTCATAAATGCAGGCGAAGGAAACGCACTTGAAAATTATAATACATTGATGAAAGAGGCTAAAGAAAAAAACTGGAACGCTGAAATTGGGGACAGTATAGACCAATACGTCTTTGCCTACGACAAACTCGAAGATAAATTGAAAGATCCATTTCTCGATATTTGTTCATTTTTTCGAGGCTGGGACTGGAAAGAACTTTCAGATATTGTGGGAGAGTCACAACTGGAAAAGCTAGAGAAAAGGGCGCTTGTCACCCGAGATGTGAAAAGCATGACTGCAAGCGTACACGATGTCATCTTGTCAATTGGTCTCCAGAAGAGAGTGGGAGAAAGATTCATATTGACCAGTGGAACTGATATCAAAGAGTTTTTAGATTTGGAAGATAAGGTACACAATCTGTCAACTAAAATATTTATCATATACAGTTTTGTTTCAAAATATGTCTATCTGGATTCTTATGACTGAGTCTAATATTTAATACCTTTACAGGACCTTCAGAAGATCAAAGGCATATGGGCGAGCGACAATAGAGATCCATTGCGTATACCGGCGTCAAAGCTAGATCTGATGTCTGGATCTTTAAGAGTTCTTAAACTCGGACCCTTAAGTACAGTTGTGGAAGGAAAATGTGAAAAGAAATTTGAAGAGATGGTTTTTTTCAGTGCCGTAATTTCTCAACTTCCTTTTGACGTGTCAAAGTTAAGGGGATTCAAGAACCTGGCACATTTATGTTACAGCCCGGAAGATTTAGAAAATCTAAGTCAAGTAAGTTCACTTCAAATATCTTGTTGCTCCCAGTTATTCCTCTTCTTAGTTTTCCTGGAATATCTAAAACACCTATATCATTCGCAGTTTTACTAGTTTTAATTGTTTGAGTATCATGTTTTTGATATATTAGTAATTGCATAATATGCAGATGCCCTCCGGTCTTAGACACATCGAATTTCAATTCAATTCCCCCGCTTTCGAAATCTCTTCCAATTGTATTCAGCAACTCAGCAATTTGCGAGTACTGAGACTGACGAATGCACAGTTCAAAAGCTTACCTGAGAACCTAGGAGATCTGGGAAATGGTTTGGAGGAACTATCACTTTCAAGATGCCAATATCTAGAGGACTTGCCGGCATCAATTTCAAGGCTTGGATCTTTAAGAGTTTTGAGAATGAACAGCTGTTCTGGTTTGACGCAGCTGCCAGAAGATTTGGGATCGTTGAATTCTCTGCATGAACTCGATTTGGGCTACTGTAGAAGTCTAGAAGCGCTTCCTAGCCGTCTTGGAAAGCTCACATCATTGCAAGAACTCCGTTTGTACAAGTGCGAAAGTCTAGAAGCTCTTCCTAGCAGTCTTGAGGAGCTCTCATCATTGAGATTATTGGACTTATTATGCTGTAGAAGAATAAAAGATCTCCCTTCTGGTTTAGAAAAGTTAACATCCCTTGCGAAGCTTCATCTACGTGGCTGTTGGAAACTAAGTACTATTCCTGAAAGCATTGGTCAGCTGAAGTTGAATTCAATCGACTTAAGTTTGACCTCTTTAAAAGGACTGCCCGATGGGTTTTGCAACTTCCGCACTTTAACAGAACTTAAAATGACTAACTGCAGCCGTCTAGAGAAGCTTCCGGAGCGATTTGGAGAAATAAAAAGTTTAAGAAAGTTAGAACTGCATGCTTGTATCTGTCTAAAGAAGCTGCCAGAAAATTTCAGCCAACTCAATTGTTTGGAGCAGTTGTATTTATCAAAGTGCGAGACTCTTGAAGAATTATGTATATACTTCAAAGGTCTATCATCACTGCGAGTTCTATCACTGAAAGACTGTAAGATGCTAAAGAAGCTACCAGAGGATTTCCATTGCCTCGCCTTATTGGAATTTCTGAATGTAACAAATTGCTATAAGTTGGAAGGGAAATGGATAGACAACATGGTAAAGATGAAAACGCTACAGATTTTGCGCATCAGAGGAAGCACGTTGTTGGAGAAAAGATGGGAAGAAATTAGAGGACAAAGCAATCAATCATGGTCTTGTGCTGTGCATACAGAGCAGGTGATTATAACATCCACATTTTCAAACATTTTAAGATCGTTAAACATATCAAGGTGGGGGGCGAGGGGGAATTGCAAAGCATACATTATTTTTCCTTTCCACTCACTTTAGCTTTGTCTTCAGGGTTTATCAAATGAGGAGAATCTTCTACAGCAGTTCCAATCAAAATTTGATAGCATGCTCACTAATGGAGAAGGAAAGCCACTGAATATATCTGGTCGTCCTCTGAACACGCCGCTGCTTGTTATCTTTGATGGCGAAGAGGATTTTGATCCTGATTTTCCTTTGCCTTTACTTGAGGAGAATATTGATGATATTCAAACACATTTCGAAATGGTTTATTTTGGCAACCGTTGGGATCAGTTGCCTAAGAAAGTGGCAAATAGAATTCTCGGCCATGCTCCTGCTAACAGGGACGCTAAAGCATTCTTTCAAAAACTGATCTCATTGGTTGATGGGGAAGTTACCAGCTGTTTCCAGATGAGCGCGGAGATTGTGAGTGGGGAAAATGGTGATAAATACCTTTCTCGTTGGAAATTTTTCAAATGGGAGTGGGAGGTGGAGGACTTTGTGGTGACGAAATGCGGAAGATACCTTAAATTGAAGCAACTGGCAGCAAGACCTTTAGGGAGTCTAGCTTGGTTAAGAGAGCTCTTAGCAGGGGGGGAAGAGGAAATTTCTCTTTCCTTTCTCAAGAAGGGTGCAGCAACGAAGGTATTAAAGTTCAATCTATAATTTTGTTGATAATTCTTCCTTCAAATATTTTACAATCAAAATTTCAAATTCCCTTTATTGAATATTGATTATTTTGTTTTTGTTTATATGAAAATTGTAGGTCGGAGTCGACGAATTGCAAGGGAAAACGATTTTATTAGATATCAGGGCTGCCAACACCTGTCGTGATATTCCTCTGCAGTCTTTAGTGGAGATGTATGATGTGGAGAAAGAGGGATTTAATTTTGAAATTATAACAGTTCCAACGATCACTAAATTGGATGTATCTGAGAAGGTCTCAAGAGAAGTTCCATGGTTAGTCGTCCAAAATCCGTGGCAGCTAACAAATGCAACCAAGTATTTTCTAGTTGAAGGGTGTGTAGGATTGCCTCAAGGATGGGATAGGTGGTACCCGAATAAAATGAGGATAATCAAAAGCGACGGGACAATGGCAGCGTATAACTATCCTGGTGTACTGCGAATGGTGAACGCATGGGGGGCAGCGGCTTATCCTTTTACGGAGGCAAAAGCGGAGGAATTAATACAAAAAGAAAACATAGAAATGGAGGCTCTGTCTCATGCAATGTTTCTTTTCCGGCATTTGGAACGTGTGTCAGAGCAGGTCAGTAACTACCTGTTATTTGTTTGCTTTTTGTATGTTTTGAAAGGGAAAATGATTTTCATTTCTAATTGTTTTTTCTCCTTGTCGTTGATGATGAAAAGTTGAGGAAGACAACGGGTCAGCAAAAAATGATATGTTTATGCTGCTGTGACGAAAAGGACTTTACAAATTCCATGAAGGATGTGTTGACAGAATTGAGTGATATCATTTACATAATTTATATTCCAAATTTTACTGCAGCTATAAACAGACGAGAATGGGGACATTTCACTGTTACAATTTTGAAATGGTATTCAACTTTGGAAGTTTCCAAAATGTCATCAGCAGAGATGCGAAGCATGTTTTCGTTAAGTTTATCTGAGCATGAAGCTATGAGATTTTGGGCGCGTATGTACTCTTTGAAAGATGTAATTGATGGCCGAGATGATCAAATTCAGTTATCGAAAATGCTTTCCAGGATGACTCCTGATTTTGATCGTTATTCAGGGATGTTTATAATGAATGAAGATGGAAATCTGATAACAACACAGGGGAAAGAAATTGTAAAATTGTTATCTGAAAAATATTCAGATGACGGCAGAGTAAAAGAATTGATGCAACAATTGCTCAAAGGTACTCAAACAAGTTGGCAGAAGACGTTGCTTGAATTGGAAGAAATGCTATAGATGGATGGTGGAAGATGATGAGGTTTACGCTAACGATGATGAGATAGATAGCGAGGGCGCGTGACCTACTCTAGGGGAATGCGTCCCTTAATTAGGGAACACGTAGCTCATTTAATGATGATTCAATACTGTCCCCTTCTTAAGTGCAACATTTTTCATTTCAAATGATTTTAGTTACATTTTTCATTTCAAATGATTTTAGTTTTGCAGAGTAATTATTGATAGGTAGTATGTACTTGTACCTTTTCAATTTTCCATTTTTCATTTAAAATGATTTTAGTTTTGCTGACTAATTATTGATGTGTATTATGTACTTGTACCTTTTCAATTTTCCATTTTAGCTTTTTGTATGTTGGTATTTTGAGCTGTATTTTAATATAAAAGATATTTGGTTGTTATAATAAATAAGTCATTTTATTTTTAAAAATATTGATATCTATTTTTTTTTTTTAATGAATGGTTCATGTTTTCTATAGCGTAAGTTTTACTTTTTAATTTTATTTTATTTTGAGGTTATATTATTTATGTATTGAAAAGATTATATTAATAAATTGAATGTGTTTTTTTAATTAAAATAGTTTATAGATGTGTTTATTTTGGAATAAGATATTCAAAATTATAATTTCATTGTTAATAATTAATAGGTGGATGGTAGAGATTTAATTTATATGGAATATTTATAGTTGTCACTAATAAAAACTTGAAATTTATCTCAAAAGTAGTTATTTCCTTTTTTATTTTCAATTTAATTAACAAATATTATAAAATTAAATTGAAATTATATATATATTAATTGTGAAATGAGTTCTGGTTGTTTGAGAATGTGGCATTGATAAAATATGGTATTGGCCTATGGTATTGCAGCAAAAATTATTTACAAGTTCAGAACTTCCATAGAAAAGTAAAGGTGAATCTTCAAGGTTAGGAATCTTTTAACATGTTTTTTTAGATGTATACATGTTTAACTCATATATTAATATTAATTCTTCTTCTAATTATTAATAGTAAAATGCTTTAAAATAAAGTTATAATTTAGTTAATTTCTATGACTTTTTAAACCTTGGCAAAGTGAGATGTGTCATGAAGTGAGTGTTTTGATGGTTATCATGGATGGATGTCCATCAACATTTACCAACAATTTACTTTATATGATTGTGCTAATTTTAATTGATTTAATAAAACACATAGTTCATATCTTCTTAAATTAGTATTCTTTAAAATTTTATTTATTTACTTTTTTCATATTCTTTCTATATATATATATATATATATATATATATATATAAACAAGTCTCTCACCAATATTAATGGAAAATAAAGAATAAATTAAGAATGATATAATATATTAAATATTATATTATATTATTATTATTAAAATAGTCACATGTATTCATTGAAATCACAAGTTAGACAAGTGAATTTTTCAAAATCCAAGTGCAAACTAGTTTAAACAACACAAATCAAGATTTGGCCATAAATTTTTTAGTCATATTCCTACCAAAAATCCACAATAAACTCCGAGAATCTCACTTAAAGATTACCATAAACTCCAAAAAAATCTCACTTAAAGATTACTCATTTTTTAAAGCAAAATGTACTTTCTATTTAAGATGATTTGAAAATACAATCTTAGATGTTGAAGCACATACAATATATGATTAGTTTTATGTGACTTACAAGCCCACTGCTAATATCATTTTCATAACTTGTACCAAAACCTTAAATATCTATTTGAGTTCTATGTGGTCATTAGTGGATATATTGTTGGGAATCACAATTGTCGTTAGACCAAAACCCGCAGGTGTTGTCAACGATCGCATCGCCAGAGATAAGGATCCACGAGAGGCGGTTAGTCCATGTCGTGAAACACATGGGGAGCGTTGGTTTATCCAAGGTCCAACAATCTCCCCCAGCATGAACAAGGTGTGATATAGAACATTACTGTCTTTCTGCTACCACTTGTTGGGAATTCATGATTCTTGTTAGACCAAAACCCGCAGGGTTAGTCAACGATCGCATCACCAGAGATAAGGATCCACGAGAGGTGGTTAATCCATGTCACGAAACACATCTGGAGAGTTGGTTTATCCAATGTCCAACACATATTACATGTCAAGGGTCAAATAAGATCAAAAGTCTGAAAGGCTACAAGACCTTGAAGAAACCAAAAGCCCCTTACTGAATTCATCTAAGACAAGAAAACCTCCATCTAAATACAAAGTTTCCCTAGATAATGGATCTTTAAAATTGTTAAGTTCTCTATATATATCATTAAAGCTAATAATTTGAAAGAGACTAGAGATGTCCATAAAATGTAATGTTAGCTATCAAAGACAACTACTATGGACCTAAATTTCATTGTTCATCCATTCAATAGTCATAATGGTCTTCAAATGTGTGTAGATGCAAAATATTTTTCTCTAAAGTGCACTTTGATAAGAAGAATAATGCTCTTAGTTAACCTTGGTTATTAGACCCATAACTGGGTTTTCCTTATTAGCAAAATATTGATCCTCTATATTAAATAAAACAAAAATTCGACTATGAAAGTGTATAGCAAGTTCTATTAAAGAGGCTCTATGCATAATCCTCATTCATATTCTCCTCCGAGGTCACCTGATTGGTTTTTGGCTTTATACTAGGATTATAAGAAGAAAATGGCGAAAAATATTCTAATGAAATTGTCAAAGTGAGAACTTAGAAATAGAAATGCTCAAAAGACTAACACTTCTTACCAACCAAATTTCCCAAGTAATCAAGTATGAAAGTGTTCTATATTCCTTCAATTATCTTCAAATAAAGTACTCTTTAAAGAAAACTTCTAATGGAACTTTTTCCCACAAATGTTGAAGTGAGATATAATGTTAAACCTCTTTTCATACTATCTTGAGTAAGGGGTGAATGAATTAAGATGGGTTACACTTTTGGGCCAAATTTACTCTTTGAAAGAAATAATTAATGCCACAGTTCAAACTCAGTTATGAAAATGATTTCCACGATGACTCATGATTATGATCATTATTCAGGGATGTTTATAATGAATGAAGATGGAAATTTGATAACAACACAGGGGAAAGAAATTGTAAAATTTTTATTTGAAAAACATTCAGATGACAGAGTAAAAGAGTTGATGCAACAATTTCTCAAAGGTACTCAAATAGGTTGGCAGAAGACGTTGCTTGAATGGGAATAAATGCTATAGATTGATGGTGGAAGATAATGAGGTTTATGTCGATGATGATAATGCAGATAGCGAGGGCAACCTCCTCGAGGAGTTATATTCAGATGAGATAGATAGCGAGGGTGAGTGATCTCCTCTAGGAGAATGCATCCCTTAATTAGGGAACACCTAGGTCATTTAATGATGATTCAATAGTGCCCACTTCTTAAGGGTAACAATTTTCATTTCAAATGATTTTAGTTTTGCTTAGTAATTATTGATGTGTAGTATGTACTTGTACCTTTTCAATTTTCCATACTTGTATTTTCAATTTTCCATACTTGTATTTGTATGTATGTAGGGTGTGTATTTTGAGTTGATTTATTGTATTTTTATACAAAAAGATATTTGGTTGTTATAATAAATTAAGTCATTTTATCTTTAAAATATTGATATTTATGTTTTTTTTTTAATGAATTGTTTATGTTTTCTATAGATTTTTCTTTCTTATATTAAATTGTAAGCTTCAATTTTTAACTACATTTGTTTTATTTTATTTTGAGGCTACATTATTTATGTATTGAAAAGATTATATAAATAAATTGAATGTATTTTTTTTTATTAAAATAGTTTATAGAAGTGTTTATTTTTTAATAATATTTTTTGGAATTTTAATTTAATTATCAATAATTAATAGGTGGACTGTAGGGATTTAATTTATATGGAATATTTATAGTTGTCACTAATAAAAACTTGAAATTGATCTCAAAAGTAGTTTTATCCCGTTTTATTTCCAATTTAATTAAAAAATATTATAAAATTAAAGTGAAATAAAATATATATAAGACATTTTGATTGTGAAATAAGTTATGGTTGTTTGGGCATGTGACATTGATAAACTATGGTATTGGCCCATGGTATTGTAGCAAAACTTATTTACAAGTTAAGAAGTTCCATAGAAAAGTAAGGGTGAATCATTCAAGGTTAAGAATCTTTTTCCATGTTTTTTTAAATGTATATATGTTTAACTCATATATTAATTCTTTATATAATCATTGATAATAAAATGATTCAAAATAAAGTTTTCCAGTTCATTTTTTCATCTAATTTGTTTAGAATCCAATAGGGATTCATTGAAATCACAAGTTTGGCAAGTGAATTCTTCAAAATCCAAGTGTCCAGGTGTTTTTTAGGGTGTTGAATCCATATATGCAATTAAAAAAACTAGTTTAAACAACAAAAATCAAGATTTGGCCACAATTGTTTTCTTGAGATTCCTACCAAAAATCTTCCAGAAACACCAAAAAGTTTCACTTTAAGATTACTCATTTTTTAAAGGAAAATGTACTTCTATTTTAAGATGAATTGAAAATACAATCTTCTATGTTGAAGCACATACAATATATGATTATTTTTATGTGACTTACAAACCCACTACTAATATCATTTTCATAACTTGTACCAAAACCTTAAATATCTATTTGAGTTCTATGTGGTCATTAGTGGACATATTACATGTCAAGGGTCAAATAAGATCAAAAGTCTGAAAGGCTACAAGACCTTGAAGAAACCAAAAGTCCCTTAGTGAATTCATATAAGACAAGAAAACCTCCATCTAAATGCAAATTTTCCTTAGATAATGAATCTATAAAATTGTTAAGTTCTATAACACTAAAACTAATAATTTGAAAGAGACTAGAGATATCAATGAAATGTATTGTTAGCTATAAAAAAAAATTACTATGGACCTAAATTTCATTTTTCATCCATTCAATAGTCATAATGATCTTCAAATATGTGCAGTCGCACAATATTTTTCTCTAAAGTGCACTTTGATAAGAATAATAATGCTCTTAGTTAACCTTGGGTATTAGACCCATAATCAGGTTTTCCTTATTAGAAAAATATTGATCCTCTGTATTAAATAAAAAAAACTTCAACTATGAAAGTGTATAGCAAGTTCTATTAAAATATCTCTATGCATAATCCTCATTCATAATCTCCTAACGAGTCACCTGATTGGTTTTTGGCTTTATACTAGGATTATAAGAAGAAAATGGTGAAAAATCTTCTAATGAAATTGTCAAAGTGAGATATTAGAAATACAAATGCTCAAAAGACTCACATTTCTTACCAACCAAATTTCCCAAGTAATCAAGTATGAAAGTGTTCTATATTCCTTCAATTATCTTCCAATAAAGTACTCTTTAAAGAAAACTTTTAAGGGAACTTTGTCCCTTAGAAGTTGAAGTGAGATCTAATGTTCAACCTCTTTTCTTACTATCTTGAGTAAGGGGTCAATGCATGAGGATGGGTTGCGGGATCGTGGAAGAACCGAGTCCCCAACTCTGAAACAGTGACTTGATCTCAGCTCGACTTGCTTTGGTACAAATTTTCAACCTCATGGGAAGAATTTTTGGTTTTCAAGTTTACACTCATTGTAAAAAGTTTGTAGGCTATTCAGTTCTTGTCTTGTTAAATCTGATGATTTACTATTTTAACGATTTCCTTCTAAGGGCGGTGGACTTTATTTTAAGAAGCTGGTTTCCCACTCTAGGCGGATTCGGTTGTTGAGATTAGCTTGGACATCAAACCGAGTTCTTGAGCTCACACGAGTAGAAATGGGTGCGAGTTTTGTACTATTATGTTTCATATTTGAGATTTAGTTTTCTGAGAAAAAAAAATAAGAAGACTGATCCAGCACAGGTTTGATCTAGCTTTAGGCTTGACCTAGCCACTTTCTTTAATTCCATGCCTAGGTTGTATTGGTAGGGGTGAAAACATGGCTTGATCAAGCATATTGATCAATGTCGAGCCGCTAAGTCAATCGAGCTCCTAGATAACCTCGGGTTACACACGAGCTTGATTGAGGTTTGTTTAATCACTCAGTTGCTTCTATCTTTAAGCACTCAAACAACTATAATAATTGGCTCAAAGATTGGTTGATTGAACATAAACATTAATTGGTGTTGTTTCTTAAAACACACCCTCTCTTGCCAAACAGTGTAACACAACTTCATGCATAGACCCTAAGGGTATTCTTTAAAAAAATGCAAGGAATTTTTTTCATTAATTATAGCGGGGATGCAAATTCTTGGACTTGATTTATTTCTCTATTAAAGTATATCACAATTTAAAACCTTTTGGATGAGATAAATCAAAAGGATTAGAGTGTACTTTGGAGGTTCTTTAACCTTCCCTAATTTTTTCCACCACTAATAGATCTTCCAAACCTCAAGTGTTTATAGTGTTTTATATTCAAGTTCGATAATATAGAAACATTTAATTTTGACATGGGTATTTTCACAGTCCATAATTTGAAGGATACCAGTTAAGCTATTGTTGGAGTTCCACCATCTATTTCTTATCTTCTAAACCCATCTCCTCTAACATAATGTCTCACCCTTCTTAAATCTCATTCCCCTCTCTTTTCTTCATCTTTCTCTATTTTCCTAATTTTTTTTCCCTTAGACCTCCCTCCAATCTTAGCATCCTTATTTAATCAACTTTAATCCTTATTTAATCCTTCATATTTCTCATTCTTATTCTTATTATTTCTTGTTTATATTTAATATTCCATCCTTAATCAAATTATCTAACCCATATCATTATCATTATCACTATATTATTAAATTCTAATAAAAATTATTAAAAATTTACTATATCTTATTTATAACTAAATAATCTAATCTTATAATAAAATAAGTTGTGATTCCAATAAAATAAAGATACTATAAAAATAAAAATATTAGTTTTAATTTTATGTTTTAATATTAATCTCTATAAAATATAAATTTGACATATTCTTTTAAATTAATATCTTTACTAAATTAATAATTAACTTTTGATCTTTGATCTTTTTAAATTTCCCCATCTTGGTTTTTTTCATTTTCTAAATGTTTTAATTCCAATTTAATTATAATTTAATTCTAAATATATTAATTTAAATTTAAATTTATTAATTTGCATTTAAAAAGTTTTTGACGTAATTTTTTTAATTAATATTTTAACTTGAATCGATTAATTTATTATAGTTTAATTTGAATTCAACTTTAAACCTTTTTAGTAATTAATATTTTAATTTTGTTGGGTGTGGAGCCTAATTATCATCTCGATTCAGAGATCTTTGTTTCAGTCAGATGTATACCCTAGGAATACTATACACCCCTCTATGTGGGGGGGAATTCTCCCCCCCCGTTGGGTTTGAGGAGGTTGATCCCCCCCACCCCCCCCTGATTGGGGGATACAGGGGTAGCACCCCCAAAGCTAAAAAATAGATGTAAAATTGCCTTGTAAAATATTGTAATTTCATAGTCAATCCGGGTTGTTCATTAGGCGGATGATTTGAGAGTAGAAGTTATGTTTAATTTAGGGTTTTTTTCCCTAGAAGGAAACCCCTCAGTTCATATGAGGGAATTTTATTGCGGTCGTGTGTGGTGTGTGTATTCTGAGCAATAAAAAGAAAGGGGGATTGTGTGAGAGAGTAGAGTATATTACAATGGATCCGTTATAGGTTGTGTCTCTTCATTTTGTTGGATAATATAAAGGAAGGATTGGTTGTTTCTTCGTGGATGTAGCCAAAGTTGGGTGAACCACATATATCTGGGTCTCTCTTGTTTTATATGTTTTCTGTGTTTGTATTTTCGCATATTTTTATGTGTTCCATTGCTCTGTAATATATAATTTTGTAACAACTGGTATCAGAGCCAAAGGTCTGTTTGGCTGATAAACTCACAGGAAAGAAGGGTTCATGGTTTGAGTGGGAGCAATGGCAGAAGATGGTAGGTTTAGGGTCGAGAAATTTAATGGCCAAAACTACCCCATTGTGGAAGATGCATATGGAATATTATCTATATAAAAAGTATCTATACCTACCATTGAGCGGGAAAACAAAGAAGTTTTCGAGTATGAAAGAATCATAATGGGATTTTATTGACAGAAAGGCACTTGGAACAGTGTGTCTGTGCCTCGTGACATTGGTAGCTTTCAATATTTTGAAGGAAACGACAACAAAGGGTTTAATGACAATATTGGCAAAAATATATGAAAAATCCTCAGCCTCAAATAATGTATTTCTTATGAAACATTTGTTTAATATGAAGATATCGGAAGGTGCATATGTTGCTGATCATTTGAATGAATTTAATATGGTTACTAGTCAGTTAAGGTCTATAGGGGTAAAATTTGATGATGAAGTTATGGCTATGTTATTTCTATGCTCGTTGCAAGAAAGTTGGAATGATTTCTTTACGGCTATTAGTAACTCTATATCTAGATCTAGTACATTAAATTTTGATGATGTTGTTGGTGCGAGGAAATGTGATGAAAAATCTTCGATGAGGCATCGGGTAATGGTTTGAGTGCAGAGACTAGGGGAAGAAAAATGAAAAGAGGAAAGAGCCCAAGATATCGCAGTAAATCAAGGAAAGGAAGATCCAAGTCAAGATCGGGGATAGTGTGCTGTGTTATTACTCCATGATTTGCCAAGGTTGTGAAGGAAACCCATAGGTAACCAAAAAAACACTTTGGAAGCTAGGATCTAGCCTTGCCAGCTTTAGAGAGGGATCTCTCTGTCAGATTTAGATTTTTTTATATTGAGATATTAGGCTAGTTATGAAAGTTCAAAGTTTGGTTATTGAATTGGTTTAGTTGGAACAACAAGGGAAGGTCATTCGACAATGGAATCAGAAGAGTTTAAGATGATCATATGCATACATAATCAAGCTTAAGTGCAACATGGCAAGGTAGGCATACTATTGGATCCTTGTAGTTTATAAGAGGGAGAAGGAAGAACCGATTAAGATTCACTTTAAATATAGAGCGAATATGAAATGGGTGGCTGACTTGTTATGCTATGCAAGCACCTCCCACTCAATTAAAAACAAATTAAGGATCTTGCTTATCTTGCAAATGTAGAATTGAATTATTTGAAGAGGTGTATGTGTTTTAACTGTTTTAAGGCTTTATGTGTGAGCAATTAAACATTTTTTAAGCTGAATAATAGCATGTACAACAATCATAAATTGCAGAGAAATAATTAGCAACACACAACAACAAACATAATAAAGGAGTTCACCCTCATGTCTTGGGCTACGTCTCCTTAAGCCTTCGTCAATTGACTTCTCTTTGGGATTAAGAAGGAAACTTTATTTTAAAAGTTGCTACTAAACTCCAATGGTTGTTTGGACTATACCAATGGGTTTATAATACCATCATCCCCTTGAAATGACTGCTTAATCTCTAGAAATGGACCTAGGCTCCCTTGGGGCTTGACCTATTCTGTCAGTGTCCTTGAGCTACCCTGAGCTTCTCTGTGGCACAAACTATCTTAGAAGTACTCCTCTAATCCTTGAACCTTTTCTACTGTCTACAACACATATCATTCATCCAAAATAGGCTGTTCATTTTCTCAAAATGAGCTCTGGCTCCCCAATCTACGCCTCCAATACTTGGTGCCTCTAGGTGCCATGAAAATTCTCTGTGGCTTATTCAGCTCTAGAAGTCTTCAAATGGCTCTGAAAATCCATCCATTGGATTCATAATGTCCAAGATAGTCAGAAATGACTATTGGCTTGCTGAGAATGGCCTCTGGCTGCCCTAGCTAGGCCTCATTCTCTTGTTGGCTCCTGGTGGCCCTAGTGGCCCTTGGAACTTCTCTGAAGAAAAATCTTGCCCAGAAGTCCTTATCTAGCTATGTCAACCTCACCAATGGCTCCAGAATGCTCCAATTGGCTAAGAATGACTCTTCATTCACTCTGAATGGGAAAAAAATGAGTCTCCTACTCTTTTGCCCAGTTACACCTAAAAACGCTCCACTAAAAGTGGAGAACTCCACTTAACTAGAGTTAATTTAGCACTTTCTGCTCAAAAAAGCGTGTTTTTCCAAAACCACCATCGAACTTAACTGTCACAATAAGTGTTGCAGTTGGGGTGGTCACATGCCAACCTCAAAATGCTATTACATAACCATTGATGTTGGCGGAACTCACGGTGGAGACTATGGTTATAAACTTGAAATCCGGATTGATGTCGGGTTAGGTGTTGACCGCGCAAAGGATGGTTAAAATTTACATTGCCATGTGAAAATTTTTATGGAACTGTTAGTTGGCAAATAATGCACGTAGACTGCACGGTTGGTTGTCGTTGCAATGTTTGCCATGGGAACACTCCAACGAAACCGATGGCGGGTTGGGACCACTGGCGGTTCCAACCCCCAAACTGTTTTGCAAAAAACCATAACATTAACCCACGACTAATGATTGTTAAGAATCAATGTATAGAGTGGTTGGAAACTTGTCCACATGCCCAGAGGGAGGTCGCAGGGTCGATTCCCGCGGACCCTCCAAAATTTTATAACATGGTTTCAGGGCCACGTGGCGGCCTTAGGGTTGGCCATGTGGCAGCTTTTCATTGGCCCTCCAACCCGTACGCCCAATGAATATTAACACTTGTCAATATATAATTGGCTCGGAAGGAATATTTTGGGGAATATTATAGGAAAATTCCCTGAAATATTCCTTTTTGTTGACTGTACAAATGGCCAGTCAACCCTGGTCAACTGTCGAAATTTGCAGTTTACTGGAATTTTCAAAATGCAATAACTTCTTCATATGGTGTCAGGTTTTAGAATCAGGAAGAAGAGATCTATCTGGTCTCTTAGGTTTGGCACACTTTTGAAAACTTTGAAATTTGAGCTATCCCTTAGGCCTTGATAATTTTGATCACTCCTTCCCATTGAAGGTATTTTGGACCCACAAAAGCTAATGATTATCTTTCTTGAGCTTCAAGACTCTGCTGTTTTCAAGTTATATCAACTGATTTTACTTAATAAGTTTTTATGAAAATCACCCTGACATGCCTTGCACCGCAACTGACTATTTCTCTTGACCACTGCTCTCTAGCTATTGTTGACCCACTTCAACATTGCTGGCTACTGTAAAATGATACACACCTTGCTGTACCACTGATATCTCTATGTTCTTGGCAAAATGTTAGCCTTCCCACTGAGATTGAAGTCCCTCTTGCAACTATGGAATACAAGCTCTGTCTTGGAAATCCACTTTCCAAATTAAGCTCACAAGATGAGTGAATTCTTGGTGTCAACAAAACCAACTTGTTCTACAATGGCTGCAAAACATTTTGCATCTTGTCCACTTCTCCTTTGAATGGACTACAAACTTCCTGCAACATCCTGTCACAAGAACACACATCAATCTTGAAAAGAAAATCTTATGCAAGAATTGAAATGAAGACCACCTCTTTTTTCTTCTTCAAAGCACTGATTGTCACCTTCCTGTAACATCAAATACATGGCGATCCTCTTCACACATTGGTGTATCCATCTATCGAGCCATAATTGAAAAAAACCTTTGACTCAAACATAAGTCGTGCAGCATGCGACATCAACACAAGTCGACATGAAATGTGCAATACAATCGACACAAAATCAATGTCAAATGTGTGTGACACAATCGACACAAGTCGATATACAACATGATACATTTTGACAACACTTGTGCATGTATCATTGTACAATAAACCTATTTACACATACAAACTCCCATGAACATGTACACTTTCAACTCTCCCTTTCAAGCACAAACAAGTACATAAACCCAAAACACATGTGGGTGAATATAGGAGCTGAACTGAATGATATTGCTGCAATATAAGTGAGTAACATACCCATATTTTACACCTCCATGGTGAAATTGTGCAAAAAAAAAAAAGAAATGCCTTCAACTGAACAACATTCACATGCAAACTTGCATCCTACAAGTTGTGATCCCCTGCTACAACTTGTCATACTTTCAACAGAAATTCATGCATACATATGACTGAAATTTGCATCTATGTAAAAAGGAAATGTATGTATTACTGAGTTAAGAAATCAAACCACTTCTTACCAATCCACTTCCATGGCGATTTTTCCTGCTGGACATCTTCTTCTTGTGAATCATCTGGACTCACATCGATGATGGAATCGCTGGGCACATTCTCGCCAGTCTTTTTATCCTCTTGCTTCATGTGCTTGGGATGAGTGGTTGGATGCAGTGTCCAACATTGGGAAATGAGATGTCACTTCTTCTGGCAATGTGTGCAAGTATTTTGCATCCTTTGTTCAAATTTCCATTGCTTTGACTGTTTCCTGTATGCTTTCGTTCTCTGTAATATTCCTAAATTAGCACACAGCTAATTGGAATATTAAATTTTGATTTTTCTCTTAGTTGGAGGAATAAGAGGGTATGGAGACCCATAAATCTCCTTAGTAGGAATAAGAACACTCCTAATGTGAAAGGAAGTCATCTAAAGGCTAGATTGAATACCCTTATGTGTGAAAAGGGGTTGGAGCATTAAGACTGGGTCAACCTTGACCAAATCAAACAACGTTGGTATGGAAGGAGTGGAATTCATTGAGGGACAATGCAATTTTGGAGGGAGATTACATGCATGGAAGTAGTGGCTCTAATGAGTGGGGCCCAAGGTGAGGAAGCTCACCAAGAATATAAGGAAGAAGATGTCAGCCATTGTGGGGATGATTGGATTATTATTTTGTTGATGGGTTGTTTAGAATTGTTTCTCTCTTCAGCTGTTTAGCTAAGATTGCGGTGCTGTTTAGCATAGGGTGTTCCCGAGTGGGAATCCCACCTCTTTCCTTGAGAAGCCTCTAAGAATAGTATTGCACTACATTTCCACATTCAAGCATTAGGCCAAGCTTCATCTTTCTTCAACAACACAATTTCTGCTTAGAATTGTGCTATGTTTCAGGGTGCAGTAGTGGAAGTTTGCATTAGGCGTTTTCTGAGCTAGTTTTGTAGTGGAGGAAGGTTTCCTTCCTTTGGGAGGCCACTAAAGAAGCCCCTTGGGTTGTATTGACATATTTTTCATCAGGCCAAGGAGTATTTACCCCCATACAACGTAGTTTTAGTCCACATATGCGTTATTCTACGGAGGAGTTGCAAGGGTGGTTGCAGTGTTTGATTTGGGAGGTGATTTGTTTAGTGCAGGGGCCATATTTTCATCCAGAGGATATATTGGAGAAGATTTGTAGGATTCTACATTAGCTTCAGCCATATATTCTCATTTCTATTGTTGCAGCATACCTTCAGCCCTAGGGCTGCAGCTTACATTGGCACATTGTGTGCATTTTCCGGAAACCCCCTTGGGTTATCTTGGAAAGGTGATATAGAGCCTAGATCTATTTGTATAACATATATTGAGGCATATATCATTATATTTGTATCATTGTATGATCTCCAGCTGTATTTATGCATGTTGTGACTGCGCTGTAGTAGCTCTCCGACATTTTGTATTGTAGCAACATCTCACTTTTGGGAGTGATTGTTGATGGGAGGTTTGTTTCCTCAATTCATATGATTTATGCCTCACTATTTGGTACTGATTTGCTATTCTTGTACATAATTTTATGGTTCCATATTGGTATCCATTATTGATGTGTTGATTTACTTTGTTATTTCCTTGTTTATGCACTATATTCTTGATTTTTGCATTTGGGAATATTATAGTGGTATCAGAGCATAATCTTGGCTCAGCTCGTGGATCTCAACCATTATGCTATTAGGAGAGTAAGAAGAAGGAGAAAGAGATCAAAATGATGGAAGGAATGAGTTTCATCTCATCTCTTTTCAGATCTAAGAGGGACCTCACTAAGGAGGTCAGGCAAAGAAGAATGGAGAAAAGCTATGAAACCACAATAGGGTTTCAAGATGAGGAAAGTCCTTGTACTTCCTATCAGTAGAAGAAAGAACCGGTATTGCATAGAGATCCAAAGGAATATACTATGTCCTTCTCTTTTGAAGAAAAAGATAAAAGGCATGGAGATGGATCACACTTAGATCATGAGATTCTAAGTGAGTGTCTTGCAGAATACAAATCTCAATCAAGAGCTTTCAAGGAGAATCTAACTCTCCCACAATTCATTCATCTCAAAGAAGAAAGAATACCTTGCAGCAATAGAAGAAGAAATCACAATAGATTTCTATTGTCTACCTTTGATGGGTCATCCACATGCACAATAAGGGCTTGGGGAATGAAGTTAGATGCTTTCTTCCTACTACATCCAATAGTAGAAAGAGAAACTGTTGAGATTGCAGTGCTGCACCTTGAGGGTAAAGCAACCATTTGGTGGTTCAGTCATTTGAGTCATGCAAGAGTGACTGCATCTACAGATTTTAATCAAAGACCGATTAAGAAGTTTGATAAGAAGAAATCAGAGGAGAAGAAAATTCCACCACCACTTGTTGCAAGAGTATTTGCATCAGGATAAGGAACACTTGCACCTTTGCAAAGTGGTCTTGATCTCTTGACATTTAGAGTCCCATGCACTATTTTGGAAATGCATGAGGAGGAGGAGACTTATACCAGTGCTGGTGCAACCATCATCATTAGTAGTTGGGGAAGTCATCACACCGGAGGGAGGAACCCTTGTGGCAATACAAGATGTTCCTAAGCAAAACCAATGTATGCAAATGTTTCCACTTTCTATTTCAACACATCATATGGAAGGTTGTGGGGACATGCCATTGCATGACCTAGGATCAAAACACACTGCTGATTTGGAGCAACAGACTATCACTGTGTAGAGGACCCTTGACAAGATCAAAGAGAAGATACACAGTCATCCTGGTTATTCATTGTTGAGTTGCACACAACTCTTGGGGCTGGAGTGTAGATTTTTGGAGGATAGGATGAGTATTGTCCTAAACAATCCAATGCAGAACTATATGTTCAACGTTGAGCATGATCATGAGACAACATATGCACCATTGTGGAGAGCAGCAGCACTGTCATTGACCAGCAGTGATGAGTTGGGGGCCCAACCATTATTGGAGCATTCCAATGACCATTCTACATGTGTAGCAAGGGATATGCAAATGGTTGATGAGAGACATCTTATCTCCCATTATTATGATGGATCTTTCTTGATGAGCACTTCACTGCTCAATGGGAATATTTTGCCTTCGATATATTTGGATCCTAATGGGGTCAATTTGGTTATTGATGAGTGGTCTTCATATGGAGATCTCCAGGGGGCTGCACTTCAACATCCCATGAAGTGTAGAGATATTGATTTGATTTGGGAGGATGGTATTCTCCATTGGAGGAATACCCATTGGGAGCATGGCATTAGACACTCACCATTGGTTGGATGGGTGATCTTGATGAGCAAGAGGCTGGAAAGCCACTTGCAGATCTATAACATAGGGCAGCAGGAGGAAAGGTTGTGATGGATATTCTTGAAAGAGTTTGGTTAGCATGTGACAAATCCTACTTCAAGGGGTATGTTGGTGGTTGGGACTTGGCATGGAACTTGCATCATATGGTAGCAAGGAGTTTAGGTGCATTGGGATGCTGTTACATTCTTCATGTCAATCATTATGTTTTCACTCTATGGTTTTTATGATGGAGGTGTGAAGAGGAAACAAGAGCTATTATTTCTTTGGATACTCTTGGGAGAGTATGGGCTGAATTTCTCCCATACTTTGCATGATATTTCAGAAGAGAAGGATGGCACAATCAGGGTGCAAAGGGGCTACCCTTCAGCATTGGAGGATAAGGAGGTACTTCCACATAGGAAGGAGTATCCCACATATAACAACATGATGGCAGAGGACTTTGGCATGTGGCATGTCAAAGAATGGAGTCATGAAGTGGCAAGAACCTTATCACAAAGGGCAACAACACTATCACTTGGGAGTATGTATCTATTGATAGAGTGTTCCAATGGGAGTATGCATCCCTTCAATTTTCAGACCACTATGAGGGGATTCTCATGGGAGGACTCATCCATGGACCTCACTTTCAACCTACTCACTATGCATGGTAAGACATGTATTTCTGAACTTATTGATCATTTCACAAGGTATTTGCATTCTCTTTCCATATATGTGTAATGCATTGCTCCACAAGAGGGAAAATTTCTATTTTGGCTTCATGGTCTTTCTAAGACCCATATCAGTGATGGAGAAAGCCATTTCTTAGATGGCATTGGGCAGGTGTTCTGTTATTATTGTTATGCTCAACTGATATATAATTCCATTTACTACTTCATAGTAGATGAGCAAACATGCAGAACTAGTAATTTGTTGAAAGACAACTTTCCATATGATGATTTGAAACAACAGTTAGAAAAATTGCGCTGTATCCACTGGAGAAACCATTGGTACCATACAAAATTACATATAACACTCAGTATCTTTCTGATTTGGATGCCATATGGTGATGGTGTGTTATTCACCTTGTATGGGATGCCTTGGGATAGCAAGATTCATGATACTAGAGAAGGGGTGTTTGAAGATCCAGTTGTCCTTTTGTCTCTTGAGGGAAACATTATTGCAGCCCAAATTCAGCAGAAACTCTATAATTTTCATAAGTGGAGGGAGAGACAACGTGGGGTAGGCCATTTGGTCTATCATGTTCAGATATGCATCCCACCTACATTACAGGAGCCAAGGGTGGAGGATTTTTTTCATGAGTTTCCATTTTGGAGGGTGACTCACTTTGTGTGGATGATAGTTTGGGGTTTGGAGCTTCACATGGGAACAAAGGTTCCCAATGATATTATGATCCCATGCCTTAATAAGGCATCTAGACCACATATAGTGTCCTCCATGGATATTCCACTTCTTCAATAGGGAAGCCATTTGGATTTGTCACCAAAGGCTCGCTTATACACTTGGGAGAAGCAACTAGGGGACATATTGATGAAAGGGCACCTTGTTCATTGGAGGAATTTATCATATGAGGATGCTACAGGAGGAAGAGGAGAGGATATTTAGTTCTATATTTGCAGTTGCTTGAGGACAAGCAACATTTGGGAGGGAAGGACTGTAATATATCTAAATTAGCAAACATCTAATTGGAATATTAAATTTTGATTTTTCTCTTAGTTGGAGGAATAATAGGGTATGGAGACCCATAAATATCCTTAGTAGGAATAAAAACACTTCTAATGTGAAAGGAGTTCATCTAAAGTCTAGATTGAAGACCCTTATGTGTGAAAAGGGGTTGGAGAATGAAGACTGGGTCAACCTTGATGAAATCAACAACGCTGGTATGGAAGGAGGGACATTCATCAACGCTATTTTGGAGGGAGATTCCATGTATGGAAGTAGTGGCTTTAATGAGTGGGGCCCAAGGTGAGGAAGGTCACCAAGAATATAAGGAAGAGGATGGCAGCCATTGTGGGGATGATTGGATTATTATTTTGTTGATGTTCTGTTTAGACTTGTTGCTCTCTTCAACTGTTTAGCTAAGATTGCAGTTCTGTTTAGCACATGGTGTTCTCGAGCAAGAATCCCACCTTTTTCCTTGAGAAGCCTCTAGGAAGAGTATTGCACTACATTTCCACATTCAAGCATCAGTCCAAGCTTCATCTTTCTTCAATAGCACAGTTTCTTCTTAGAGTTGTGCTATGTTGCAGGGTGCAGCAGTGGAGGTTTGCATTGGGTGTTTTCTGAGCTAGTTTTGCAGTGGAGGAAGGTTTCCTTCCATTGGGAGGCTAGTAAAGAAGCTCCTTGGGCTGTATTGACATATTTTGCATCAGGCTAAGGAGTATTTATCCCCCTAAATTGCAGTTTCTGTCCAGATCTGCATTGTTCTAGGGAGGAGTTGCAGGGGTGGTTGCAGTGTTTGATTTGGGAGGTGATTTCTTTAGTGGAGGGGCTATAATTTCATTTGTAGGATCTATTGGAGAATATATGTAGGATTCTACATCCGATTTGGCCATATCTTCTTATTTCTATTGTTGCAACATACCTTCAGCCCTAGGGTTGTAGCTTACATTGGCACATTGTGTGCATTTTCCGGAAAACCTCTTGGGTTATCTTGGAAAGGTGGTATAGGGGCTAGATATATTTGTATAACATCTATTGAGGCATATATCATTATATTTGTATCATTGTATGATCTCCAGATGTATTTATGCATGTTATGACTGCGCTACAGCAACTCTGCGACATTTTGTATTGTAGCAACATCTCACTTCTGGGAGTGATTGTTGATGGGAGGCTTATTTCCTCATTTCATATGATTTATGCCTCACTATTTGGTACTGATTTGATGTTCTTATACATAATGTTATGGTTCCATATTGGTCTCCATTGTTGATGTGTTGATTTACTCTGCTATTTCCTTGTTTATGCACTATATTCCTGCTTTTTCCATTTGGGAATATTACATTCTCTTCCAGCATTTTGAAACTTCATAGTTACACAAACCATAATAGGAACAACAAATCTTTCTCCCATTCATGCATGCAGATTTTTCATGCTTAACATAATCATAAAAAAATTGACTATGGGAAGAATGATACCTCTAATGTTGCTTTGCATGTCCATCTTTTTTACCTTCTCGAGGAGATGAACTTGAAGAGGTTCCAGCTCTCTTTTGAAGACCAACATCAATGTTCATGTCCCTAGAGCTGTCACAACTCTCTTGCTCGCCATAAGATGCATGCCTAAAATCATTTTGCTGCAACATGGGTTTCAAACAATTGCATTCACCTTGAATAAAAACTTTGCATGTTTGAGGATTTGAACCTGCAACAAAATTTCTTCTTGGAACTATCTCAAGTGCCTTCATGGATGTAGAGTTTTAGCCATAAGGTTTTCCATAGCCTAGACCGAAATTCTTAGGCCTTTCCTCAACCATAATAGGCTTAACCATGCCTTGTGCATGTTTTCCTAGACCCTTGCCTTCATAGCCCATTTTTAACATCAATTTGGACCCTATACCTCTAGTGTGTTTTTCAAATGAACCTACACATCTATCTGAAGAGGAACTTAAAGACAAATTCGAATGATTTACCTCTTCTTCAAGCATGTGTTTGGTTAAGGCCTCTTGGGCATGATGGAGCTGCATCTCCATCTCATTCATTCTTTGAAGAAGTCCTTCTTTCTCTTGCTTCATAGAAACCATTTTCTCATGAAGTCTAGTGCTTTCCCTTACATCTTCATACAGAATTTGCACCATCTCCTTCAGGATGTAGAAGTCCTGCTTCATCTCTTTATCAAAGAGTATTGCATTGGACGAGGATTTAGAAACGTCACTTGATGAAGTTGTTATCACTATGTAAATGAATTAAAGAACTTCAAAAAAAATTCACAAAGCATAAAAAAAATTTGACAATGCTTCTTAACAATTTGGCTGTAGATTCAAGCTCTTCTCTGTAGCTTGTATCTCTTCCTCAAGCAACCTCTTTTGCAAACAATCCCTCTTGTGCTCGAGGGATTTCCTTGAGGTCATTTGGGTAAGGAGGATGCTTTCAGCCTTAATCATTCTTGTCCTCTTCTAGAATTAGCTAGCAGTAGCTCCCCTTCACCTCTAATAAACTCTAACTTGTAAGCATCAATCAATTTGCAAACAGTTAAATTATTTGCACTATTAAACACCCTTCAAGTCAAACAAGCAAGCAAGAAACCTTGTTCTCTATCAAGCAAGCAACCTAGTACTCTGATACCAACTTGATCTGAAATGGGTGGCTGACTTTTTATGCTATGCAATCACCTCCCACTCAATTAAAAACAAATTAAGGATCTTGCTTATCTTGCAAATGCGGACTTGAATTCTTTGAAGAGGTGTATGTGTTTTAACTGTTTTAAGGCGTCATGTGTGAGAAATTAAACATTTTTTTAAGCTGACCAAAAGCATGTACATCAACCATAAATTGCAGGGAAATAATCAACAACACATAAAATCAAACGTAATAAAGGAGTTCACCCTCATGTCTTGGGCTATGTCTCCTTGAGCCTTTGTCAATTGACTTGGTTCTTTGGGATTAAGATGGAAAATTTATTCTACAAGTTGCTACTCAACTCTAGTGGTTGTCTGGACTATACTAATGGGTTTATAATACCATCATACCCTTGGAATGACTGCTTAATCTCTGAAAATGGACCTAGGATCCCTTGGGATTGATCTCTTCTGTCGGTGTCCTTGAGTTACCCTGAGCTTTTATGTGGAAAAAAATCTCATAGAAATCCTATTCTACTCCTGGAACCTTTTCTATTGTCTCGAACACATATCATTCATCCAAAATAGGCTGTTCGTTTGCTCAAAATGAGCTCTGGCTCCCCAATCTACGCCTCCAACACCTGGTGGATCTAGGTGCCATGAAACTTCCCTATGGCTTATTTGGCTCTAGAATTCTCCAAATGGCTCTAAAAATCCATCCAATGGATTCAAAATGTCCAAGATAGTTATAAATGACTATTGGCTTGCTGAGAATGGCCTCTGGCTGCCCTGGCTAGGCCTCATTCTCCTGCTAGCTCCTAGTGGCCCTTAGAACTTCTCTGAAGCAAAATCATGCTCAGAATTCCTCAAATGGCTCTACCAACCTCACAAATGGCTCCATAATTCTCCAATTAGCTAAGAATGACTCTTCATTCATTCTGAATGGGCGAAAATTGAGTCTCCTACTCTTTTTCCTAGTTACACCTAGAAAAGCTCCACTAAAAGTGGAGAACTGCACTTAATTGGAGTTAATTTAGCACTTTCCGCTCAAAAAGGCATATTTTGACAAAACCACCACCGAACTTAACTATTGCAATAAGTGTTGTGGTTGGGGTGGCAACATGCCAACCCCAAAAGACGGTTACATAACCGTTGCTATTGGCGGAACTCACTGTGGAGACTGTGGTTATAAACTTGAACTCCTGGTTGATGTCGGGTTAGGTGTTGACCGTGTGGAGGATGGTTACGATTTAAGTTGCCATGTGAAAAATGTTATGGAACTGTTAGCTAGCGGATAATGCGTGTATACTGCGTGGTTGGTTGTCATTGAAATGTTCTCCATGTGAACACTCCAACGGAACCGCTGGTGGGTTGGGACCGCTGGCGGTTCCAACCCCCAAACTATTTTGCAACAAGCCATAACATTAACTCGTGATCAGTGATTGTTAAGAATCAATGTATAGAGCGGTTGGAAACTCATCCGTGTTCCTGGAGGGAGGTTGCGAGGTCGATTCCTGTGTACCCTCCAAAATTTTATAACACAGTTTCATGGCCATGTGGTAGCCTCAGGGCTGGCCACGTGGTAGCTTTTCATTGGCCCTCCAACCCATACGCCCAATAAAGGTTCGACACTTTTCAACATATAATTGGTCTAGAAAGAATATTTTAGGGAATATTTCAAGGAATATTCCTTTTTGTTGACTGCACAAATGCCTAGTCAACCCTGGTCAACTGTCTAAATTTGCAGTTTACTGGACTTTTCAAAACACGATAACTTCTTCATACGGTGTCAGTTTTTCGAATCGTTCACGGCACTAGAATCAAGAAGATAAGATCTATTTGGTCGCTTAGGTTCAACTCACTTACGAACACTTTTAAAGTTGAGCTATCCCTTAGGCCTTAATTCAATTTTGATCAAGAGCATTGTTACATGAATTCTATATTTAAACTTCAGAAGAAAACATTGATATTTCTTTAAGCCAGAATAGGGTGTTTTAAAGCAAATCCTGAAATTAATTTTCTTTAAAACAATAGAGAAAAGAAACACATATGAAAATAGAGAGAACATATTATATCAATAAGCACTTCACCACATAGATATGACACAGGAATCCTGAAACAACTTGACTTGCATTAATGCAAAGGTCACTTGAAATCAGTGAACAAATTTACAATGAATGGTAGTCTTTCTCAATACAAGTCCCAACAAGTTATAAGTCTTATTACAACATATTTATAGATTTTCTGCTAAACTAATATCAGATTCCAAAAAGGACCTGATTTACAAAATATTCTCTAACAATTTCTGGAAAAATCTAAATAATTTTTTTTACAAATAATATCTACCAAAAACATGTAGATATTTTCGAAATATAACTAAGTAATAGGAATTCCATACTATTTCTAATCTTTTGTTCAGACTTTAAATTGAATTGTTTCTGATTGTGGCTATTTCTAGAAAAAAACTGCATAATAAACTAAAGATAAAATAGTATCTCTAATTTATCTATTGGAAACTTTGAACTGTCAATCTGGAATTGGTTCACTGAATGCTGGAAAATCTGATATTTGATCTTTAATCTGCTGATCTTGTGCTGCTAGGTGTTTTCATGCCCTTGAAATGTGAAATAAGGTTTAAACAGTCTTCACAAAATCTTCTCAGTGCCCTCTTAAACCTGATTTCTCTGCCATATGTCCATTTGAGTTCTATTTCTATCATTTTTCCCTTTCATCATCCTTTGAATATTTTATTTTGTCACAAAATATTTGTGAAAAGAAAAATAATATATAATGTTTCCAAATATTTTAATGAAATTCATAATTTAAATTTCAAAGAATTTATTTGAATGATTTAGAAAACCATATTGTTTTCAAATCCATGTGTTGTTTCTAAAATCCATGGCTTTTTTTTACTTCTCATGGATTTTGAAACCCATATGTTGTTTTCAAAAACCATGTCCTGTTTCTCCTTTTACCTTCCTCCACAACTGTAAATTCAAAATTACATATACTTATAAATTCTTTTTACATCTCTAAGTTTTGTTTTAATTATCCTCCTATCCATAAAACTCATTCACATGAAGCTCATTTTCTTTTCTTTTTTTCACTTGTACATTATGTTCATAAAATGTAGCTGTAAATTTTCTTTCATCTCGGTCATATTTGACTCATCCTCCTTCAGTCGTAAACATATTTCATAGATATGAAATTATTATTTATATACCTTCCCACCATAATTTAAATGTATAGAAAAATGGTTTTCATAAGGGGGCAGTAGATAGGAAGTGGGTTAGGGTGAGGGGGTCCAATTTAACAGGAGGGCGACAACTGGTAAAACCTAGTAACAATGAAAACCACATTTCAGACCCCCTTTGGTTAAATGTCGGAGGGACTAGGGTCCGAAACATATTCATAACCATTGATTTTAATTTGCACCTATCTCGAGGCTTTTAGCATTGGGAAAATTAATAGTTAAGTGCGAGGTGGGCCATAGGCTTTGACTTTTCAATTTATGACTAACCTATGAAACGTATGAAATACGATTATGAAGTGGGAACTTTATGGGTATGACAAAGTTTTATTTTATAAAATATTATTTTTCTTAAAATATAAAACCAAAATAATATTGAAATATAACGATTTTATATCCCAAATAAAATTAATTTGAATTTGAATAAAACTTTGATGAGGGCAATTGAAAATTGGGTATAAAAATCAATATTTTTTCGGACCCTAATAAATGAGATTGAAACTCTGCATGCCAAACTAAGCATGTCTAGGGCATAAATGTTTCCAAAATTTATCATATGCTAACATCGAATCCAACTGGGGATGTTGGCCCCCCTTTGAGGCAGCAAAGAACTGGAGATCTTTGAATTTGCAGACTAATTCCTTGATTATTCAGTAGTCATCACATCCCTCCACCTGCAACTTGTGACCTGTTCTGAAACACTGGAAATGATACTGAATACTGTAAACTGTAAGCTAAATGCTGAAAAAGATGCTTGCCCAGTAAGCTTATTTATGTATAGACAAGCCTATTCTAACACCAAATTCTTGATTTCAAGGAATGTAAAATCTCCAATATAGCCAATTAAAAATTTGATCCAATGCCTCGGCTCCTTCATTGTTTTTAAGAAGAATTAGAAATGGAGCTCGTAAGGGCACTGGAAATGGATTGTAAACTTGATATTCACAAAAGAAACATAATTGGAACTCTGAAGTGAAAAAATTCTCCATATAGAGAGATATGGGATCTTGAAAGACATGACTTATTGCTTGATTTTCAAACTATTTTGCAAATTTATGGTCATGCTTAGGAAGTTCATATATTCTTTCTTTACCATCATACAACTTCAGCTGTGAGTCATCAAATTTATTATCAAAACAATCCTCAACCTCAATATCAAAATGCAACACTACCACTTCTTGTTTTGGCTGATAAATATTCTCAAAAAAATGATTTTGGCATTGTAATTTGTGGCCCTGAATTTGAACTTGTAAGGCTTGAAGATCCTTCTCAATTTGTTAAGCAAATTCTACTAAAAATATGGTCTTGGCTTCATAGCTACATTTTCATTACTTTAAATAAAGAGGCAAAAAAATTAAGAAAGCCTCATCAATTTGATCATCATCAAAATTATCCCAGTATCCTTTGAAACCTTCAATAGAAATAGGGTCTGCCACATACCTTGTCATCTCGTTTAGCAAGCAACCTGATCAATGTGTAGTGGATTCACCATGAGTGTTTTGTAATTTGGATTATTCAATAAATGGAGTCTTAACATGGTTACCGATGAACTGGTACCTATTTTTTTGAGGTAGCAAAAAAACACCTGATTTTAAAAAGTGGTGATGCAGAATCACCCGTTATTTTTTCTTTTGCATATATTTGACACTTTAATATTTTTATTTATGAAGTATGAATATTTGTTTTAAAATATTAGTGATTTTCATGCTAATTTTGTAACGTATTGATGCAGCATCAACCTTTTTTTTAAAGGTGATTTTCATGTTGGTAATAAAACGTAAAAATAAAATAAGAAAAACATACAAAACTTAAATAAAAAAATATATTTAAAAACAATAAAAAACCAATAAAAATATAAAAAAAAAACAAAAATAACCTGTAAAAACTAAAAAATTTAAATAAAAATGAATAAATAAATAAATAAATAACAATTTTTTTGAAAATGATATAAAAAAGAGAAAAATTAAATTTTTTTTTTAAAGAAAATAAACAAAATTAAATCAAAAAATAAAAAAACATCAAAAACATTTTTTCTAAGTTATTAAAAAAAAACCATATAATTAAAAAAAAAAAAAAATAGAAATTTTAAAAATAATTAAAATTCAAAACTTAAAATTAAAATACAAAAACAAAAGAAATTAAATTTAAAAATTTAAATTGAAAAAAATGACAAGAAAATCAAAAAACAAATTTTAAAATTAAAAACAAATTTAAAAAAAAAAAAAAAATTAAAAATTTAAAAAGAAAATTAAAAAAAAAAAAACTATAATTAAAAAAAAAAAAAAAAAACATTTTCAAATAATTAAAAAACAAATATATATAAATTTATTTATTTTTTAAAATTAAACCATTTTCAAAATTTAAAAATGAAAGAAAATAAAAGATAAAAAAACAAGAATTTTAAAATTAAAATTTAATAAATAAATTAAAATTTTAAATTTAAAAAAATAATTAATCAAAAATATTAAATTTAAAAAATAAAATAAAAAAATAAAATTTAAAATATAAGAATTAAAGTATATAAAAAAATTATTAAATGAAAATACATAAAAGTAAAAATAATAAATAAAATTAAAATATAATATTAAATTTCATAATAAAAAAAATTAAAAACTTTAAATAAAATATTAAATTAAATTTAAAAAAAATACGAAATTAAAAATATTTTTTTTTTTTTGAAATCAGAAAGAGTGGCACCGCCCAGGAAATTAATTTGTTTTCTATTTAATATTTTATTTTTTTATTTTTTTCCATTTTCCATTTTTAATTGATTTTTAAATTTTCATTTTAACAATATTTTTATTTTTATTTTATTTTTTTATTTCAAAATTTATTTGTTTATTAATTTATTTATTAAAATTTCATATTTTTGTTTTTAAATTTGATTTGTTATGTTAATATATATATTTTTTAATTTAATAAAATGTAATATATATTTTTAATTTAAGTTCGTATATATATATATATATATATATATATATATATATATATATATATATATATATATATATATATATATATATATATATATATATATATATTATTTATAATTTATATTTGATTTATTTTTTAAAATTTATTTGTTTTTTAATATTTTTTAGTTTAATATTTTTATTGTATTTTATTTTTAATTAATTTTTTATTTTATTTTTAAATTTTAATTTAGATATATATATTTTTTAATTTTTAATTTTTATTTTAAAGTTTTAAATTTAAAATTTAATATATTTTTTAAATTTAATTTTTTTATTTTAAATATATATTTTTAAAAATTTAATAAACATTTTCTTTTTATTTTTTAAATTTAATTTGTATATTTTATTTTTTTAAATTTCTTTTTTAATTTAATATTTTTTATTTTTTAATATATGTTTAAATTTTAATTTTTAAAAGTTTTTTTAATTTTTATATTTATTTTTATTTCTTATGTTTATTTTTTATTTTTTATTTTAATTTTTTAATTTTTAATATATGTTTAAATTTTAATTTTTAAAGTTTTTTTTATTTGTTTATATTTATTTTTGTTTCTTAAATTAATTATTTGTTTATATTTATTTATTTTCACTTGAAATCAGTGAAAAAATTTACAATGAATGGTAGTATTTCTCAGTACATGTCTCAACATGTGAAAAGTATTATTAAAACATATTTATAGGTTTTTCTTTTAAACTAATATCAGATTCCAAAAAGGAGCTGATTTACAAAATATTCTCTAACAATTTCTAGAAAATTCTAAATAAAATTTATTACAAATAATATCTACGAAAAACATGTAGATATTTCCAAAATATAACTAAGTAATACGAAGTCCATAGATATTTCCAAAATATAACTAAGTAATACGAAGTCCATACTATTTCTGATCTTCTGTTCACACTTTAAAGTGAATTGCTGTTGATTGTGATTATTTCTGGAAAAAATCCGCATAATAAACTAAAGATAAAATAATATCTCTAATTTATCTACTGGAAACTTTGAACTGCCTGCAAGTATTGTGCATTGAGATTTGGAATTGGTTCACTGACTGCTGGAAATCTGTTATTTGACCTTTAATCTACTGATATTTTGCTGCCAGGTGTCTTCATGCCATTGAATTGTGAAATAAAGTTTAAATAGTCTTCACAAAATCTACTAACTGCGCTCTTAAACTTGATTTCTCTACCATCTGCCCCTTTGAGTTCTGTTTCTGTCATTTTTTCCTTTCATCATCCTTTGAATGCTTTATTTTGTCACAAAATATTTGTGAAAAGAAAAATAATATCTAGCATTTCCAAATATTTTAATGAAATTCATAATTTCAATTTCAAAGAATTTATTTGAATAAAAACCATCATGTTTTTAAATCCATGTGTTGTTTCTAAAATCCATGGCTTGTTTTCACTTCTCATGGATTTTGAAAAACATGTCTTCTTTCTCCTTTTACCTTCCTCTGTAAATTCATTTCATACCTGTAAATTTCCTTTTACTCCTGTAAATATTTGGATAGATTAATAAAACCATACCATGTGTTGTTTCTACTAGCCTTTCTTTTGCAACTATAAATTCAAATTTACATATAATTGTAATTTTTTTTACATTTGTAAGTCTTCTTTTACTTATTGTCCTATCCATAAAACTCATTTACATGAAGCTCTTTTTTTTCACCTGTACATTAGTTTCATAAACCAAATTCTCCTTTTTATTTTCTCTTATGAATTCGTTTTCATGCACTTGTGAATTCATTTCCCATGTAGCTATAAATTTTCTTTCACCTCAGTCATATTTAACCCATCCTCCTTCATTCATAAACATATTTCACAGATATGAAATTATTCTTTATATATCTTCCCACCATAATTTAAATGTAATACAAAAACAGTTTTTAGAGGGAGAGGTGGGATAGGTAGGAAGTGGGTTAGGAGGAGGGGGGTTCGATTTAACAGGAGGGTGGCAGCTGGTAAAGCCCGATAAGTGTGAAAACTACTTTTCGGACCCCCCTCCGACATGGGGATTTGAAACATATTCATACCCAGTGATTTTAATTTTCACCTATCTTGAGGGCTTTAGCATGGGAAAATTAATAGTTAAGTGTGGGTTGGGCCATAGGATTTGAATTTTGGATTTATGACTAACGTATGAAATACAATTATGAAGTGGGAATTTTATGGGTAAGATAAAGTTTTATTTTAAAAAACATTATTTTGCTTAAAATATAAAACCAAAATAATATTGAAATATAATGCTTTTATATCCCAAATAAAATTAATTTTAATTTGAATAAAATTTGATGAGGGCAATTGACAATTGGGTATAAAAGCCAATATTTTGTCGGACTCTCATAAATGAGCTTGAAAATTTACATACCAAACTAAGCATGTCCGAGGCATAAATTTTGCCAAAACTTATCATGTGCTAACATGCTTGAAATGCGGGAAGAAAGGACACCTATAGAAAGACTAGAAGTCTCAGAAGGGAAAAGAAAGTGACACACTGCAAGAAAACAGTGATGAAGCAAATGTGATAGGTGATGTGTTATAAGATGCTTTGATTCTTTCTTTAGAAAATGTTATTGATGCCTGGGTGGTAGATTCAGGGGCCTCATTCCATGCCACACCTGATAAGAAAAATTTTCATAACTATGTTCAAGGAGATTTTGAACAAGTTTGTTTGGGTGATGATAAACCCTGTAAAATCGTTGGAATGGGTAAAGTGATTGTAAAAGAATAGAATGGAAACCAATGGTTATTAAAGGAGGTAAGACATGTTATGAATCTAAAGAAAAATATGATTTCAACAGGGAAGTTAGGCGGTGAAGGTTGTGTGACAACTTTTATAGATAAAACATGGAAGGTCACTAAAGGAGCCATAGTAATAGCAAAAGGAGAAAAGGTTGGTACATTGTATTTATGCAATGGTGTTGGGGCCCTTGTTTTTGTTTAAGTTTTGAACTCTTGGCCAAGACATTTTGAACGTTGACTCTTTTTGAGTTGCGGAATAAAGGCACATAGCAACCGCGACCGCGCCGCAACTACCAGAAGTCGCGGAGCTACCAAGGTGGCGCGGAAGCACTCGATAGCTGGAGATTGAACAGAGATAAGTGCAGATGAAAGAAATGCAGCAGAAAACAGAAAGTGGAACACGCAGACATCAGAAGAGAAGCTGGGAAAAGCCAAAGTGAAGATACAGAGAAGCTGCTAGTCGCGAGGAGCGGGTGAATAAGTAACGATCACCCGACTGGAAAAGAGAGAGGATTGCATGTGCACGGAAGAAGACGCGAGGCTAGAAGCAGAAAAGGTCATACAGAGCAGCAGCAGAGGAATCATGCTTGCTCTTCCGATGGTTTCTTCCTTTCTATGTTCTTCCTTTCTGTTCTAAGATCCATCTGTAACAGACTTGTGAGCTATCAGTAAGAAAGCTATGTAATCATGTGTTCAGCCAGGAGAATAATATAATGGAAGATTGCTGTCTCATTGAGTTGTTCATGTGCTGTGATGTGTTTACACTGATTTAAAATTTTAGTTGCGACTGTCTGAATACTTATGATCTTTTCCCCCTTACGCATGTGGTTGCAGCACGCCTCGGGTGAGACGCACTGCTCTCCAAGGGCAGGGTGAAAATGCCGGCGTGTTCCTAGACTACACCGGACCCCTTGTTGGCCCCAACCCTTGAACCTGGGTCTTGTCCGCGAGACCTGACTTTTCGCCAACAAATGGTTCCGTTGCCGGGACCTGCATGCTCCGAGGGGATCTAGATCATGGTCTCAAGGATTTTTGAAGGAGCGATACGGCGATGGTGGGATGATCATCTTGACCAATTCATTGCTCAGCAGGCGGAGCTAACCAAGAAAAAGGAGGCAGCGATCAGGGAGCTTGTTCTTTTCTCTGATTCAGCTAGTGATACGTACGAAATTTTCTGGGGAAGGTTCCCTACGGACCTTTGCAATTGGCTGCGACGGTTACGAGCGACGGTGCCCCAAGAAGGTTCGCGGAAGATAAACCGCAGGTGGGCCCACGAAGATTTGGTGACACTGCATCGGGTAGACACTGAACTAACCCACGCGGTGGATTTTTGGGTAAGGACCACGTTGGAAGGATACACGGTGGAGTTTGCTGTTGAGTGCTACCAGTCCTTCTCGAAAGCGGAGGCTGTCTTCCACTCAGGGCTAAGGGGAAAGATGTTGAAGGAGATTCCGCTGTGGATCAAAGCTCTAATGGTGGATGAAGGGTTGATTGAATTCCGCAAGTCAAGCATGGAAGCGTAAACCTCCCGTATTGGGGGAAGGGTTGAGGGGACCGATGCGGTGTAGAGTGTGAAAGTAGGGAGGGGGGAATGGATGCTGAGGCCGCATGCAAGTTGCGGGAGTTACGTGCGCATCGGCGGGCACAGATCGCCGATAGGTGGCGGAGAAGGGTGATGAGAGATTTGAAGAGAAGGGAGATCGAGCGGAAAAATCAGAAGGAGGCGCCTCAGAGGACAAGAACCATGGGTCGGGATACCCGGAAAGGAGATGGGACAGCAGTAGAAGTGCAGTGGGTGCATGGAAGCCCAGCGACGCGAGAAAGAGAAGTCGTGATTAGCGAAGATGATGAAAAGATGCAGCCTGAAGAGAGTTCCGATGATGAATGGCACGGCGTAATGCAGCGAATGTTTCAAGACCAGACAGCAACCTCCCCTCCAGGCAGCCCTGTTTTTCACCTTCTGCATGGCCAGGATTCCAACCTTCCCCTGGTACTGTATCAACCTTTAAGTAATATTTTTGTCCAGTTACAAGCATTGAGTCAGTCATACAATAGTTCCGTAGCGTCGGTAATGCCCAGTCACAACAGCATTACTAGTAGTGCTAGTTTTCCTAGTGGGACCGTTACGCAAACAGGACCCGGAGGTTTTATCCTGGTTAATTCTCCGCAAGTACATATGGCTGGATCTTTCACCCGGTATCCAGAGTTCTCTGGCCGGGGCAACGACGACGTAGAACATCATTGGTATCTGTGCGAAGCCATCTGGAGGGCTCGCCAGATGCCCGATGCAGGGAAGTTAATAGAATTCCAAACCACGCTCAGAGAGAGGGCTCTGAGATGGTTTATCAAGTGGTCTGAGGCTCATCCCAACCCTGTAATTGCGGATGTGAAGCGAGATTTTGTCCGTGAATTCAAGCTTCCCCAGACAAACCAGCAGGGCCTGTCAGAGCTGTGGGAAATTAAGCAGAAGGAAGGTGAGACCGCGTGGGAGTTAATGCGGTGATTCAAGGACGCAATCGGGAAACTTAGTTACCCGATCAATCCTAACCACCAGAGGGATTGGTTCATCAAGGCTCTGCTCCCCTTGACACGAACCCCTCTCACTCAGCAGAAGATTGATAATCTGCAGGATGCTTTGGAGCAGGCCATGAAGATTGAAGCCATGGCGGGATACCCCCAGGAATACAGGGGGGATGGCAAGAGACCCTTCTCTACGATGGGGTGCAACACACGGATCGCCGGCTTAGTAGAAAAGCTCAAGGAAATTAGGCCGGGCGTAGCCAGGCGCGACCCGATATGCAGTGTACTCATTTCCTGGTCGAGGACACCTGCTGGCCGAATGTCAGGTGCGCGGGCGAGGTTGGACCCTCAGTTGCAGCAATTCAGGGGGGCCCACCACCAGGGGGTGGCGTCGCGATGAACCCACAGGGAGCCTACCAGCCGCAACAGACCTTCGCAGGGTTCCCCCCGCAACCGGGGTCCTCCACCACAGAGTACTGTGAGATTTGCCGGACGGTAGGGCATCCTCCTCGAATGTGCCCGATATTACAGAAGTACTCCACGGTCCCGAACAACGTATACTGCGAATTTTGTGTGTCCACGACCCACAATACTGAGCAGTGCAGGGCTCTCGACGCACTTGCGGACCGACTAGACCGTCCTTCCTACAGGGTGAACGATGCTCCAAGAAGAAGAGGCGGGGGCATGCAGGGAGGACGAACCGGAGGACGCGGTCCAGTAAAATGCTACAACTGCGACCAAGAGGGTCATGTAGCTCGAGAATGTCCCCTTCACGCAGCGATACAGTGCTCCAGTCTGGTCACGCCCATGCAACGAAGAGTATCGGAACTCATCAAGAAGTGGGAAGAACGGGCGAGGCAGAGGGGGGAAAATCTGATAAACGCGGAGCTGCTAGAAGTCATAACCCAGGACATGAAGAACGTCGCGATCGTGACGAGGGGCGGCAAGAAGACTGGAGGGGACGCCCACGAGAGGGAGCCCGCCCGAGTAGTCCGACCGGCATCCCCGAAGAAGTTGATCAGGCCCGAAGCCCAGAAGAAATATTTCCAGGAGGCAGTTGAGGCATTTGCCCAGCTGCGGAACGAGGGAAGTTTGGAGGAACCCATGCTGCCAGGATCGGATGCGCAGAACGTCGCAGATACTGTGGTCGGAGATTGGCTCCGGCTATTCCTCAGAATTGTTGATAACTCTGCGATGCGGACGCAGCTCAAGCATGTGTTGGACGGAGCACTGCAGGGGCGCACGAAACTTAGGACCGCATTACCCACTGGCCCTCCGTACGTGCGCCGCGTCAAGCGGAACAAACAACGGACAGGCAAAGAATTCCGGCTTAATACACAGGTCGCCGGGTTCCAAATCAGCGACACCATGTTGGACTTAGGGTCCGACGTCAACATACTGCCCCGAAAGACATGGGAGGCTCTTGGAAAGCCACGGCTCGCCTATTCTCCCATCCAACTCAGGATGGCGAACCAGTACTGTATTCTGCCAATCGACCGACTCGAGGGTGTCGAGGTTGATGTTGCGGAGGTGAAGACATATACTGATTTCGAGGTCATTGATATTATGGGCGACAAGGATCCCTATCCTGCTTTACTCGGCATTGATTGGGCTTTTGAAAATTATGCCGTCATTTACCTTAAGAAGGAGCAAGAGATCTTTGAAGATAGGGAGGTACGGGTCACTCGGCCTCTCGGCCACTGTCGGGTCCCATGATATCTGAGAACCCGGTGGGCATTCAGGGAGGATTCCGCCGGATGATGGACCATCTCTATCAGATGACTGCAGGGAAGCAGGACGATTATATTAACCCGACCGCAACTGGCTCTATCAGTTGGCGGAGTGTGCAGAGCTCGGAACTCGGATCCGAGCTCGCGTGGGAAGACTGGCAGCAAGGGGGGTATGAGACCACCACGCGGAGATGTGCCTCCATTGCTCAAGTCCGGTGGGTAGGGACTGAGATCCGCGGATACCCCACATTATCAAACATGCAAGCAGTGGATACTTTTATTGCCAAGGTGGAAGACCGGGTCCCAGATGAAAGCCGGATACCACTTTTGGATGTGGCCTTGCAGTCAACGTCGGGACGATGGTGGAACAATCACCGCAACACTCTGTTGTGATGGGAGCGTGTGGCGGATGCTCTGCGGGCACGCTTCAAAAAGGATGAAGGGCCCTGCATTACGCTTAAACATCATGGAGCTTCCGACCCGCGACAGCATTTGCGGGTGTGCGAGGAACAGTGGCGTAGCGCCCGGTACCCTGAGGAGTTGTGGGTCCACCGGTTTGTCCACTCCCTGGGTACAATTCTCCAAGCCTGGTACCTGGAGGAAGAGCGGAAATGGGGAACCTGCTCCTGGCAGGCAGTCGCGGAAAAGTTCGTCCAGAGCTTCTCGTTCGAAGGGGAGACGGCGCAGGAATCTCAGGCCCTACGAGCCGCCAAGGAGGTTCTATTTTTCCGCCATCCTGAGCCCGATGAGGGCCCGGTGGCATCACGCCCGGGGGTCAGGCGCGAATTGGTTTGCCAACGGATTGACGGCGATCCGGAGGGCCGACGATTTGGAGGCCTCGGGCATCTCTGTTTCGGCGGAGGGCGGCGGAGCATCGCGTGAGCGCACCCACGGTGAGAAGGAATCATTGCGGCCCTAAAAACAAAGGCGAACATTGGAATGGACAGAAGCCCAAGGCGGCGACAGGTGGGAGATTACTGGGCCGAGGAGACGACAAGAGAAATTTTCAGCCTCCTCCGGGAGTATGAAGATTTATTTCCATCATCAGTTGCGGACTTGAAGGGGATCAAAGGAGATTTGGGCGATATGCGCATCACACTGAAACCGGGAGCCAGGCCGGTGAAGCACCGACCCTACCGGTTGAATCCATGTATCAAAGAAAAGGTCAAGATGGAGATTGACAAGATGCTGGCTGCGGGTCTCATATTTCCAGTAGAAGAAGCTGAGTGGGTGAGTCCCATTGTTATCCAGAACAAGAAGGACAAAGCGGAAATCCTTGTCTGCGTAGATTATCGAAGTTTGAATAATGCTTGTATTCACGATCCGTTTCCCACTCCCTTCAGCGACAAAGTTCTAGATCATGTTGCGGGAAACGAAGCTTATTCCTTCACTGATGGGTTTTCGGGCTACCATCAGGTGCGCATCGTAGGAAGACAGTGAGACAACAACATTCACCGAGTGGGGATCGTGCATACCACGTTATGCGTTTGGTGAAGAGCATGCCATTTGTGTTTTCCGGTGTCATCGCGCACAGGTACATTCACAAGTTCCTGGAAGTCTATATGGACGACTGGACTGTTTACAGCCTGCTGAAGAAACACGCCTCCCTGTTGCGTGTTATGTTCGAACGATGCCGCCAGTTACAGATTTCCTTGAACTTGAAGAAATGTATTTTTTCAGTACCATTCGGCACACTCTTGGGCCACGTGGTGTGCAAGCAGGGGGTCTGCGTTGACCCTGCCAAGGTCGCGGTCATTGTCTAGATGGAGGCCCCCGAAACCGGGAAGCAGTTGCGGGCACTGCTCGGGCACACAGGATACTACAGGCGGTTTATTCGCAACTACGCCAAAATCACGGCCCCTCTGGAGAAACTGTTGCGGAAGTCCGAAGTGTTTGAGTGGACGGCGGAGTGCAGGCAGGCACTTGACACGTTGAAGGAGAAACTAGCGACGGCACCCATACTTGTTCATCCCGACTGGGATAAGCAGTTCCATGTGCATATTGATGCATCCGGGATCGCGCTTGGAGTTGTATTGGCGCAACCCGGGGAAACGACAGTTGACCACCCAGTCTACTTCGCCAGCCGACGTTTATCAAATGCGGAGAAGAATTACACCACGACCGAGCGGGAGGCGTTGGCGATGGTGTACTCTCTCCACAAGTTCCGCCACTATCTTCTGGGCGGCAAATTTACATTTTTCACGGACCATTCTGCATTAAAATATCTGGTCAATAAGCCTGTGTTGGAAGGCAGAATCTGTCGATGGCTTCTACTTTTTCAGGAGTTCACGTTTGAAGTGATCGTCAAGCCTGGTAGGTTGAATGTTGGTGCCGATCACTTGTCCAGGTTGGAGACGGGAGAGAATGACGGTCCACTGGACGATCAGCTGCCAGATGCTGACCTCTTCCGCATAGAAGCCGTACCGGATTACCTGGCTGACATTGCGACGTATCTGACTACAGGGCAATGCCCTCAGGGGTACACCCCGCTTCAGAAATGCCACTTGGTTGTCCGGGCGGCCGACTATCAATTGATCGCGGGGAATCTGTACAAACTGGGACTGGATGAGGTGTTGCGCAGGTGTGTTCTTGACCACGAACGGGAGGCAGTGATGTGGGAATGCCACAGTGGTGTTGCAGGAGGGCATGTAGGTGCGAAACCCACCGCAAGGAAGGTACTCCAAGCTGGCCTATGGTGGCCGACGGTACATGCTGACTGTAAGGCCTACGTGAAGCGTTGCGATGTTTGCCAGCGGACGGGACGGCCCTCGCACCGAGACGAGCTTCCGCTACACCCAGTGCATGTGTTGCGGCCGTTCGAAAAGTGGGCTGTTGATTTCGTGGGTCCCATCGCACCCGTCGCCCGCCACTCCAAGGCCCGGTACATCATTACCGCCACTGATTACCTCACACGGTGGGCTGAGGCCGCAGCGGTACGCGACTGCTCGGCAGAGACCGCTGCCCGGTTCATCTTTGAACACATCATCAGCCGCTTCGGCTGCCCACGGAGCTTGACCAGCGATCAGGGTACGCATTTCATTAATGCCACGGTCAAGTCACTACTGGACACTTTTATGATTCAGCATCACAAAAGCAGCCCATATCACCCGCAGGCCAATGGGACTATTGAAGCATTCAATAAGATTCTCGAGAAGGGCCTGACGAAGATTTGCAATGCTCAGCGGGACGACTGGGACGAGCGTATCCCGGCGGCATTATGGGCTTACCGGACCACGGTGAAGCGGTTGACGAATCAGACGCCATTCCAGTTGGTGTACGGCCGGGAAGCTGTGATTCCCGCCGAATTCACTGTACCCAGTCTTTTGATCGCAACGACTCTTCAATTCTCCAAAGAGGAGTCACTTCGGGAATGCCTCCAGGAACTGCAGGTACTAGATGAGGCTCGATTCCTCGCAGAATTCCACCAGAAGGTTGAGAAGGCCCGGCAGAAAGCGTGGCACGACCGCCACATCAAAACTAAAGCATTCCAAGTTGGCGGCAAAGTTCTCCTATACGACAGCCGGTTCCAAAAGTTTCCAGGCAAGCTCCAGATGCACTGGCTGGGACCGTACTTCGTCGTCGAGATCCGCGACTCAGGAGCCGTTCGGTTGGCACAAATAGACGGCACAGTTCTTCCGGGATGGGTGAATGGCGCACGCCTGAAGCCCTACCAGGAGTAGGTACTTCTCCATTTTCATCAATAACTCTCGCAACCGAGAGCACCCGTAGAGTAGCGTAGCTGAATAACTCTCCCGCAACCGGGATGAGCGTAGGCAGTCTTTTCCACTCATAGGCTACTAGTCAAATAAATTAGTCAGTTGCGGGTACTTTACCGCAACCGACTGTGGTCGGGGCGGGCCATTCCAATGTGTCACCACGCCAGTCCAGCGTGTCGCCACGTCCGTCCAGCCTGTCAATCGCGTAGGCTCCGTCCCCGTGCCAGTGTTAGTCCAGGTCATTTCCGTCAGTACTTTTGTCAGTCCGTAGGATCGCTCAGATTTATTCATAAATTCCCTTAATAGACAGTAATCGTACCGTAATCATTTGCCATCAACCGCAGTTCCCTCAGCCGCCGAGTCCGCCCTTCTCCCCATGACGCCGTCAGCAACTGTCAGACAACACACAGGTCTGCGATTGATCGCACGATTATCGCAGGCAAGAAAGATAGCAAGAATTAATTGCCGTTATGGAGTCTCATCAACTCCACGCGTGCCAGCAGATGGCCCAATTTGCATGAAGGCTACCAGCACCAGGATGATGGACCAGTTCAGTTTGGAAATTGCAGCGACTCCGGAGCATTCGCAGTATCAGAGCATACAACACCTCGAAGGCGACTACAGAAGAATCGTCCAAGTCTATCAGCGGCGCGCAAAGATGCCGAGAGCTCTCATCTCCGTCCCTGAACCAGCGTTGGATAGCCGAATTCACAGAGTAGAGTCGCTGGTCGGCAAGTACGATAATGCACCATGCATGGATGCCAACCTGTCCGACCCGGTTGAGTTTCCTCACCTCCACTGGCAGACGTTCATGGAGCACCATTATACGCCAGGAAGCAGCACCAACAGTCGAATGCGGGAAGAATTCAGGGGCCTACAGCAGTTGACTCTGATGAATTTGAGGAGTCTTCCTATCTTTGGCACCACGGGACCAGCTCTGCAATGTACCCGGTTCCTCCTCATTCGGGTACAGAACGGGTCCCTGTGGCTTAATGAAGAAATTCCGATTCATGCTGCAGATATCAATTGGCTTACAGGTCTATCTCAGACGGGGGCAGATGTCTCCACTGCGGGCCAGACATCCTCCAAGCGCGCCCGGAAGTCAGGTGACTTGGACCTCTACACCAAGTATGGAACTCGCCGGGGTGGCAAAGGTGCCAAGATAGATTTGATAAATGTCCCAGAAGTCCGGTTTGCTTGCTACCTGATCGCTAGCAAGACCATGCGCCACTACACCAAAGGAGAGTGCACTCTGGACACAATTTCCATTGTAGAGCACTGCGTCCGAGGCGCCAGGTTGAATTGGAGCGCGTTTGTGCTGAAGGAACTCTTCGCGGCCTACGAGGAGAATTACAGGCGGACTACCAGCTTTATTTATGGATACTTGATCATGGCGTTTTCCATGTGGAAGTGGCACTTCCCTCCGATCCAGACACCGGCGGAGCTCACCGTGAGCCAGCCGTTCGCCATGAAGTCTTCCCCCTGGCAGGTGTCCAGGGACCCCAGCAGCAAGCAGGTGAACGCAGAGGCGTTCCGGGCGTGGTACGGAATGATGACCGATGTGGTCACTCACCAGCAACGGGTACCCCGGACCCTGTTGGATGAGTACAGCGAACAGGTGTGGTTTGGCGTCAGCCACAGCCACACTTTCATCCAGCCAACTTGCGTACCTCACCACACCTTTCACATGGCGCCCCTCCGCTTCCAGCTGAATGACAATATTTTTCATAGGGAGGTCTCGGCGTGGCCGGGGGTTGTTCAGCACGTCCGCGACGGGGTCATCCGATACAACTTTGACGGGATGCGGTCCGCCCAGCAGCCCGCCGCGACCAGCGCGGGGGAATCTTCGCAAGTTGCGGTGGACACACCAACAGATGCAGTTGGGACCGCACAGACTCTGCCTGAAGTGCTGGTCCCGATCGTCGAGCACCTCAACGACCAGGTACGCCGCCTTAATGTGGCCACCCAAGTTGCTTCAAGTGGTGCCCCTATATTTCCTTCTTTTGTTGAGTTTCATATTAATCGGTCCCGTGGTCTCTCCAACACCGCCCCCCTCATTTCCCCCATTCCCACCACCCTGTTCACTTCTGCCACTCCCCTCATCACACCAATGAGTGAACCGGGCCCCGAACCGGATTCCTCCGACCCACCTCCATCCAAAAGGGCCCGCACTACGGTCACAGATCCCGTGGTGGATCTTACGGAGGACGATCCACCAGCCACTCCGCCCACAACAACTTTGATTCCGGAGGAACCGCTGATTGATCCGGCAGATTTCCTCAACCTACGTCTTCCTCCCACCTCTTTCACTCCATCCACCGCCCTCTCCACCAGCCGCCCACATGTCGCCTCCCCCAATCTGTCCACCTCATCAGCTACTGTGTTGGATTCTTTGATCCGGGAACTCTTCGGTGGTGACCACGGGGCGGAGGTCACCTCTAGTACTGCAGCCGTGGTACCACCGGTTGACCCCGTGGCCGCGGCCTCGGATCCTCTTGCTACTATATCTAGCCAGTTCACCAACGGGGGGGCTGATTCAGCTACCCCTCCCCCAGAGCAGACCACGCAGCAGGACCGGCCGGAGTCTGAGATGGCCACTTCAGTGCAGCAGCAGACGCCGGTCCATCCTCCAGAAACTTCTGGCCGAGCAGCGGCCGGCTAACAATCTTCACAGGAACAGACGCCAGAACAGGGTGCTCTCGGCCCGACCACTGCCGCCCAATTAAGTCCAGCACAGCTGTACATGCTCATTCAGCGGGCAGCCCTCAAGGCCGAGCAGATTCACACGGAGCTACATCGGCAGTGCACCGAGCAGCGTACTCAGATTACGGCGCTTACTGAACAGCGCAATCAGCTGCTGCAGGAGAAGACCAACCTCCAGGAGCAGGTCAACATTGCTCTCGAGGCGATCTCCAGCGTATGGCCCGCTGCACGGGCTCACCATGTTCCACTTCCCACCCGAATCGAGGAGGACTCTATCGCATTACAGGCTCACCAACTCAGGGAAGTTTTCGCTATTGTTAGCAGGGAGAACCAGGAGCTGCAAGCGGCGTTAGCCGCACGGCCTACCCTTCCAGATCCGCCTGCCGATCATTCAGGACAGGTAACTGCCAAACAGACGCAGGCAGTTAGTATGCAGGCCACTCTTCATTCCACTGCAGCCGCATCTTCTGCCCTTCTGCGAAGTTTGCAGGAGTGCTCCCTCGCGCTGACGGTCAAGACGCAGCCCATTGCTGCCCAGCTGCAACAGATCTCCAGCTAAATTCGGGCGACCACGGACCCGGCAAGGCTAGATCAGCTCTACGCCCAGTCGGACGAGCTGGAACTTCACATGCAGATTACTGAGGCCGAATCAGCAGCGGCCAAGCACACCCTCCGGGAGCTTCATCCGCCCCTTCGCACCCATGCTGACGCCATGCACCAGCTCGATACCAAGGCAGACGCCCAACTCGCCACACTGTTCGGGGCTGCCCCGACGCCCATCGACGAAGCCGCCGCTAACCGAATCTCTCAAGACGCCGACTTGCTTATGCAGGAATGGCAACAAGCAGTGGCGACCTTCACAGAGCTTAGAGATTCAGCACTCCGCCAGGTCCCGGAGTTGGGGCCCTTGTTTGAACAAGCAGGTGGCGGAGCACAACAGGAAAGGGCGCAGGAGGAAGGCACAGCAGAGCAGAGTACGGGCGCCAGCGGGGCAATGGAAATAGAAACTGTTATTTGTGATTGACTCGCGGACGAGTCAAAGAATTGTGGTCGGGGCCTGTTGGGGTCCTTGTTTTTGTTTAAGTTTTGAACTCTTGGCCAAGACATTTTGAACGTTGACTCTTTTTGAGTTGCGGAATAAAGGCACATAGCAACCGCGACCGCGCCGCAACTACCAGAAGTCGCGGAGCTACCAAGGTGGCACGGAAGCACTCGATAGCTGGAGATTGAACAGAGATAAGTGCAGATGAAAGAAATGCAGCAGAAAACAGAAAGTGGAACACGCGGACATCAGAAGAGAAGCTGGGAAAAGCCAAAGTGAAGATACAGAGAAGCTGCTAGTCGCGAGGAGCGGGTGAATAAGTAACGATCACCCGACTGGAAAAGAGAGAGGATTGCATGTGCACGGAAGAAGACGCGAGGCTAGAAGCAGAAAAGGTCATACATAGAAGCAACAGAGGAATCATGCTTGCTCTTCCGATGGTTTCTTCCTTTCTATGTTCTTCCTTTCTGTTCTTAGATCCATCTGTAACAGACTTGTGAGCTATCAGTAAGAAATCTATGTAATCATGTGTTCAGCTAGGAGAATAATATAATGGAAGATTGCTGTCTCATTGAGTTGTTCATGTGCTGTGATGTGTTTACACTGATTTAAAATTTTAGTTGCGACTGTCTGAATACTTATGATCTTTTCCCCCTTACGCATGTGGTTGCGGCACGCCTTGGGTGAGACGCACTGCTCTCCAAGGGCAGGGTGAAAATGCCGGCGTATTCCTAGACTACACCGGACCCCTTGTTGGCCCCAACCCTTGAACCTGGGTCTTGTCCGCGAGACCTGACTTTTCGCCAACAAATGGTATTTATAGTTGTGTTAATGCTTTAAACTCCATAGGAGAATATGCAACATTATGGCATCATAGGATCAGACACATGAGTGAAAAGGGAATGAAGATTCTTCACTCATGAAATTTGTTGTCAGGTTTGAACAATATTGATTTGGATTTCTGTGAGAATTGTGTTTATAGAAAACAGAAGAGAGTCAGCTTTCTTAGAGTTTGGAAAGAAAAGAAGAGGGAAAAATTAGAGCTTGTGCATACATACGTATGGGGACTTGCTCATATATCATCTCTCGGTGGCTCTCATTATTATGTTACTTTTATTAATGATGCAACTAGAAAACTTGGATATATTGTATTAAGAATAAATATGATGTATTTGATACTTTCAAGAGATAGAAATATTTGGTTGAGATTGAGACAAGAAATAAGTTGAAGTGTCTCAGAGTAGATAATGGAGGTGAATATTGCAACAAAGAATTTGATAGGTACTGTTCAAAGAATGGATTTCACAAAGAGAAGACAGTTCCAGGAACACCATGGGAAAATAGTGTGTTAGAAAGGATGAACAGGAAAATCATAGAGTGTGCAAGGTGCATGAGATTGCATGCAGGATTTCATTTACAATTTTGGGCATATGTTGTAGATAATGTTGTTTATCTAATAAACAAAGTGCCTTCAAATTCCTTGGAAGGTGGTATTCCAGAGGAGACATGGGTAGGTAAAAAGGTAAACTACTCATTTTTAATGACTTTCGGTTGTGGATCCTTTGGCCAAATTAATAAAGAAAATAGAACAAAGATTAAGAAAAAATCAAAGAAATGTACCTTTATTGGATATGGTGAGAATTATTTTGGTTATCTCTTATATGAATATGAAAATCACAAAATAATTAGGAGCATAGATGTCATATTCAATGAAAAGGTCTTGTATAAGGATCAAATGCAGGAAAAGAAACAGGATAAAGAAAACAGATAATACATAGTGCTTAATGAGATGACAGAAAAAGTAAAGGTGCTTGAAAATAATAATTATCAACAACCACAAACAAAAACCACTACAATAGTAGGTACCTCAAACACCTGAAAGTGGTGTCAGAAGATCTACCAGATAAGTAGACCCCCTGAACGATATTTTCCTTCATTCATTACAAGGAAAAGACCCTCTAGTAGATGTTTTTGAGGGAACCCTTATAAAAAATACCCTAAACATCCGTTTCTAGTGGAGGTTACTAGAGGAGGTTGGCGGGTGGAGGTTTTTACAGATTTTTTTCATTTGGTGCGGTTATCATTCTAAATCGCACCTGTGCGTTCAACAAGAGAAAGCATCGGTGCGCACAAAAAATTGGCAAACCAGACACTGTGCACTCCATACACATCCGCCTGATGCGTCTTGTTACTGTAGTGCACCGGTGCTTTACAAATATTTTGCACTAGTGCATCATAAAACCCCACACCAAAACAGAAACCGCTCGGTGCGGTCTTAAGCAACCTCACTGGTGTGCCTATAAAACCCCACGCACCAGAACAGGGTTAAACAAAAAAAAAATTACTGCCAAAAAACACATTTTATCCTTGTCTGAGCCGCCCTGACATCGGTGCTCCCATTGCACCCATTGCATGAACTGTTGTTGTGCAATTCCCACTAATCTAGTTTGAATTTTTCAAAACGGTGGGCAAATTTTATTTTGCAAATTATACAGCCAATATGCCTCCTTGACGACCAAATGTGCAGGTGTTTTTCTTATTTTTCCATATTTAAGACTTTTATCGGATTAGAATTTAAAATTACCTTAAAATTAACCATTTAAAAGAAAACAAAAATTGTCGCGCAGTGCGCCCGAGCAGTTCGGCTCGCACCGGTTCGCGGTGTTTCCTGTAAATTTACAGGTTGCACCGCAACTGGTGCGAACAGTATCCACACCAATTCCAGGGTGGTATCGAAGGTGCACCGTGTTATTTTAAAATTTAAAAAAAAGTGTGGTGTGGTCGGTTACCTGGCCACACTGTTGACCATGTGTAATAGCGGCAATGCGATGCGTTGACTTCAATATCCGTCCTGGGGCAAGTATTTTTGTTAGCGCACCGCATTCCACATTTCGACAGGGTCAACCTGGTAAAAGACCACACCGTTGACTATGTAATTATTTCAGGAGGTCGGTGCACTGATCGAACTATATGCCTTGGGGCGTAGAGTTTAGTCAGCGCACTGCACTCCCGACGCCGTCCATAGTCAATGGTGTGCTGAAAATTTTCAGGTGCATCACCGCCAGTGTGCTAAACATTTTCTGGTGCACTACTGCCGGTGCGTAACAAAAAAAGACACATCGGTACTAGTGCATGCCTATTTTTTGTGGTGCATCAGTTGCTTTTTTTTTTTCCTAAAAAAATTATATATGTATATTCCTAAATACATGTCTCATTTAATATGTCAATCATTCATAGACGTGAAAGGAGAGAAGAGGGGGAACAACAACAACAATAGGCAGACTAGTATAACATGTTTCTCCTGTGGGAGGCAAGAGAGAGGGAGAGAGATGCATACCCTCGCCCTATTACAACAGCTACCCAGGGGCTCCTAAGGCAGGTAGGCCTCCTCAAGTTCTATGAGGAGGCTACTTCCCTAAAGGGCCATGGTATGTTTTTGAGACATCTTATCCATAGGTGGAAAGCCCACCTATATGCTTTCCGAGTTGGTCCTAACCAGTGGTATGTGCCCACTAAGGAGGACATATATTTCATTATAGTGCTATCGAGGAGAGGGGTGCATTTTCCCTCGTTCCTAGAGGTTCCAATTGGCTATGCAGTAGGGAGTTAGTTGGTGTTCTCCCAGAGATACATTAGCGTAGATATACTGTCTCCTTCAGATTTTCAGGTCTCTGGAGGTTAGTTACGTATTGGTGCATTTGGTAGTGAGGAGGTGAGATGCCTCTCACTTCTGATTTCGACCATTTCAGACAACAATAGTGATGGGAAACACATTAGTTGCTCACTTCTATATCATGTTGATTCTTTAGTACAGGAGGCATGAATTGTTAGGTGGTATGCCATTTTTTTTGCAGCAATTATGTACAACCTTAGATAGATGTCGTGCTCATGCACAAGGGAGGGTCAACTTCCCTTTTGCTTTAGATGTTTTTTGTTTATTTTTTGAGAGGTTTCCAGATACGAGGCCTACTTTTGTTCGCAACCTCGTAGGTCGATGTTCGAGGCATGGATGCACATGTGGGGAGAGATGATGCCCAAGAGGGTCGAGATTGTGTTTCTAGCGAGGATATCGCATGATGCATTGGAGTTGCTAGCTAGTTTTGATGAGAATCCCTTCATTATGGTCCCCTATTGTTATGCTGGTTTGGATTGGCGACGGTGTGCCAACATCCTCTTCACAGATGATGAGCCGTCGGATGATAGAGGTAATATTACTATTTTATTTAAATTTATTCTAACATGTTATTTAACTTGTTTTTATTAAATTTTGTAATGAAATTGTCTAATTATTGTTGTGTACTTGTATATATTTTGCAGACAATGGGTCTTTTGATGGCGAGGACATGCTAGCACCATCCAGGTGTCGTTCCTAATGACGATTAGGGTATGCCAGATGTCGAGGATCATCAGGAGGCTGGTGCATAGAGACCTGCTCCTGTTGGAGTGTCGGTACCGCCTTTTGCTAGGAGTGGTAGGCTTGATAGTAGATACAGGATGGAGTTGGGCGACCAACTCACTACATTGATTGTTGATGCGGGCATCAGGCCCGCTACTATGAGATACATACAGGCCGATGGTAGGCTGTTACATATGTGGAGAGGCATGTTGTGTGACATGTATAGCCTGATGCGGCATGTCCTACGAGCTATGACCTTAGTTATGCGGCTGAGGAGGATTGTTGCACGTTATAGGTATGGTCGAGATGCAACACGTGATCCACAGTCTGCAAGCATCGACACATCATATGATGATTTTCCACCTCGCATCGCGCCAGATGAGTAACCTCCACTAGCATTGAGTAGAAGTCATCATGGAGAGTAGGCTGGACCATCAACTACATCCAGTCAGAAGCCTGCAACATCCAGTAGTACTCATGATCATGAGCAGGCTGGACCATCGACCATGTCGAGTCATCACAATGAGCAGCTGACAGTTGATCCAGATCAGCAGGCACGTGATGATCAGCATGTATCTGAGCTTGTCGAGGCTGCACCATTGACTGAGCAGGCCTCAATTAGTACTGCTATTGATGATGTACCACCAGCTGATCCATGAAATTTATATTACAATTGTATATTTTTGACATTATTCATATATATATATATCTCTCTCTCTCTCTCTCTATATATATATATATATATATATATATATATATGGTCCATGTATTTTATCTTCATGTTGGAGTTGTACTTAATTTACATGTTGGTGATCATCATGATGTGTATATTTTTAGGTCATGTTAGATATGTTCATTTAATGTGAAACTTGCAGATAGATGTGTATGTGATAGCAATTATTTCACATGGGATGTATATTTGATGTTTTTGTTGTGATGATGTTATATAATGTTAATTGTGTTTTGTTAGATGATCATGATCACGATGATATTAACGAATTTGAATGCATTTTTTAGTCAAATATGATGTTTGTATGATGGTTATCATGAACTTGTTGATTATTAATTAATTTAATATTAAATGATCATGATATTGTAAAATTTCCAGCTAGAAGATATTGAACTATCATGATATTGTAGGATATTGGAAGATATGTGCTTACACGACACTTTATTATGCAGGATTATGAGTTTTCTCTAGTAAATTACATGTTTAATTTATTGATTTGTTTATATACGTAAAAATATTCTTTCACATATTAGTTATTTAATTCGTTGTAATTGTTCTGATCTTCATGATATTCTTTAACGTGCCATGCATATTAATTGTATACAATAATCTCGCAGGTCTTGTAACAAAAGGGTATTTTGGATGTAAATGTTATGGAACTTCTCTGAAAGCTAGATGGTCCAAGGACCTACGAAAGCCAATGTATTATTTCTCCAGGGTATTCCTCCCAGAAGAACACCCTTACAGAAGAGCAGCATCCACTTTCAATGGTAAACGAGAGAGAACCCAAAGGTCTCCAATAATGAAACCAGTTGAATGTCTTAGAGCATATCAAAGAGAGAGAAGGAGAAGGAGTTCATAGAAATGTTTGATTCAAATAGGGAGCCTATGTTCGATGATCCAAAATTCTTCAACACCTATGTTGAGAAATTTCCCATTGGAATGAAAAGGAAATCTATCTTTTATAACCTCCCATATTGGGAGCATATTAAGATTACCCACTTATTAGATCCCATGCATATATTTAAAAAAATTTCATATTCTTTATGGAGGCACATATCATCGAAAAAAAGTGACATATTGGCTGCTAGGAAAGATCTTATTACTTCAAAAAATAAAAAGAAACATTGTCCAAGACGATTGGAAAGTACGAGATTAGCGGTAGGCGTTGGTCCCTCTAATTCATGGTTTTTCAAAGAAGGTGATATCCCATGGATTAAAAAAAAAAGATGATATTTCTTTGGAAAAGGAAGTTATAATGGGTGTGAGGGTGCCAACTTCATACAGGTCTTCACTACGACGTTGCTTCACTGTGGATAACCATTTGTCGGGGTTGAAATCGCATGACCATTTGAATCTTTTAAGACTACGTATAATGTCAAAAGCATGCTTTTATTATTTTTTATATTAATAAATTTTATCCCATGCGGGGATCATAAAACATAACTAATTTTGTATATTATTGCATGTGTTTATAGATTTGCAATGTCATTATCCTTTGTTCATGTGTGGGTGTGTGAAACATGAATTCCCTCAAGACCTAGGATGTGCCATATCTAAATTATCTGCATTTGTACGTTGGATCACGTCAAAGGAGATTCATGTGGCTAGCATTCCACGGTGGAACCAAGAGATAGTTGAGATTGTTTTTATGTTTGAGAAGGAATTGCCAATGAGTTTCATGGAATTACAGGTTCATCTTCTAATCCACCTAGTAGATGAGGTTGAATTAGTTGGGGTGGTTTCTTGTCATTGGATGTTCTTCTTAAAGAGGTACACGAAGAAATTGAAATTTTTTGTTCCACAAAGGGCAAAACCATGATCAAAACCTAGTATGAGGGACATTAGGTTACGTCGGAAAGATACAAGAGATCATTAAAGTAGATTCCTTTTCTTTCTAATGTGTTATTTTTAGGTGCAAGTGGTGGAACACTTTTGATTGGAATAATGTAAAGGAAGATCATGATAGTAGGTTGATATGTATCAACTCTAGAAAGATGTGGGATGAAGCTAAGGAGCCCTATATTTTCCCCAAACACTGCAACCAGGTGTTTTTTTACCCAAATGTGTTGGATAGGGATTGGTGGTTTATATTGAGACATGACCCTAGATCAAAACATATTTTTGAGAATAATCATTGTTATCATGCCATGTGAGCTGGAAGATATTAAATTATCATGATATTGTAAAATGATCAGTTGGATACTATTTAACGTGCCATGCAAATAACATGCATGGCATGTTAAAGAATATCATGAATATTAGAACAATTACAACGAATTAAATAACTAATATGTGAAAGAATATTGTTACATATATAAACAAATCAATAAATTAAACATGTAATTTACCAGAGCAAAATCCTAAGCCTGGATAATCATGTGTCGTGTAAGCACATATGCCATACAATGTAATACTCCTCTCTACTATGATGGGCATTGATACATCGTATACATTTATCCCATCTCATAATTCCTTCAATTCATCTACCAGTGGTTGTAAGTAGACATCCATATTCTTCACTTGTCTTCTACTAGGGACTATGAGAGCCAACATAATATGTTCATTCTTCACAGAAAACCATGGGGGGATATTGTTATTAATCACTACTACAGGCCAAACAGAATAGTTGGTGTTCTAGAGGGAATATGGGTTGATGCCATCCATGGCTATGCTGAGTTGTATACTTCGAACTTCATCCTTGAATTTTTTAGGCCATATATCCTCTATATGCTTCATGGCTATTGAATCAGTTGGGATTTACATAACTCCCAACTCACTTTCGTGTGAGGCATGCCATCCCTGCAACATACCTAAATCTTTGCAACGAAAGAGTCTTTGAATCGTTGGGATTATAGGCATGTGCCTCAATATCTTAAAAGGAGGACTAGTACGTGATTTACCTTTTTTATTTGATTTATCATACCTGTCATGCCCACATTTTGGACATATCCCTTTGTCTTCATATTCTCCTCTATATAGAATACAATCATTTGGACATGCATGATATGATATGTACTCAACACCCAACATTTTCAACGTTTTCTTTGCCTCTTCACAGCTACCGAGCAAGACATTATCACTTGCAAGAACCTTATCTTTGAATAACCTGTAGTTGGTGATCATGGAAAAATATATTAATAAATGTACATTAATGTCGATATAATTATTAATGTTCATAAAATTTACCATTTGTAATGTTCATTGTACTGTACTGATTATATTTCTCAAATTTATATAAGGGAGGAATTTATGGTAACTTACCTCGAAATTTCTAAGAAACATGCATTCGACAAGCCAAACTTTGCTTTCAAGTTGTACAATAACATCGTTGTCTCCAACAAGGTAGAATTTTACTAACCACTAGGTCCAAAGAGAGGGGTGGTGGAAGAAAATTTAAGGCTTTCGAAAAAGGTGTCAGCGATATGAGCATCATCCCCTAGTTGATCCTTGTTTTGGAATGCATCTAACAACATTGTCTCCATAGCAGTCGTATCCCTTAATTAATCATCCATACCAACCTCTATTTGATTACCTCCATTTCCAGCTTGTGAAGAACTACTATTTCTGTAGTCATTCCTAATTGGTGAATCTGGACGTAGCGGGAATTAAATCGGTGGTTGATTCAACCTTTCTTGGTATCGTTCCTGTCCGATTTTTTCTCTTAATTAAGTCTTCTCTCGATTTGAAATTGTTGTGCGATGCAACGGAAGATGGTAGGTAGGTCGCTCATCATCACTAGAATCATAATAATTTAAAAAAATATATTTGAACATGATTAGTACAAAATATATGATATCAATTAGTAACCACGTTGACAATATTGCATGATTAATTGGTTTGACATTGAAATAATTACATTAATCAATATACTAAACAATTATAATTATTACCATCATTAATGTCCTAGGATTGTGGCTAGAAGATCCAATATTGTTACAATTGGCAGGGTGAAGCGGCTGTCCATTTTCATCTACCAAATGCACCTTGCGATATGCTACTCCTGATAAGAGCTTCCGACGTTTTGGAGCTGATGTTTGAATGTTTTGTGCATTTGAACTCGATTCCGAATCAGCGTGAACCTGCAAATTTGTATACAAAAAACATAATTTCAATTAGATAATGAAAGTATAAATAAAATCTGAAATAAATATTACGTCTCGAGATGGATAGGGAGAACTCCGCGATCGAATTTGAGAAATATTATGGAACGAGCTAGATTTTGAAGAATTGTCCATTCGAAATAATTGTGATATTTTCTCCTTGCATTTGAGCAAAATCAACAATAAATTTTGATGCACACACCTAAAAGTAATTCCGGTGAATTAAAAATGGACTTCTTTTTATTGGTGCCAATATACAGATCACCGCACTGGTGTGTTTTCGTTAATGCGCACCGGTGCCGTGATATAAATGGACGCACCGGTGTGGTGATATTAAGTGACGCACTAACGACGAATAACCACAAATAAAAAAAGCGCAACTCTATTTTCTTTAAGTGAAAAAAAGAGGTAAATTGAAAAATGGGTAGCAAAATATTTTCAAAAATCTAATTTCATAAAACAATTCTTTAAATATTAAACACTTTTCATTATTTCACTATTTTTGCAAAAAAAATCAGCCATAGATTTGTAGGAGACATACTTGGAGCAACAGAGCATGAGAGCACTGTGGAGCAACGAAAAACATTTGAACAGAAGTATTTAGACAATCAGAATTCCAAACCTCTAGTGATTCAAACCTTGTAGCATATAATTTCAAATTATCTCGTGATTAAAGTTTATTGTTTTTTTTTTACTTTTTTCTGCAGTTTTTTTTACGCAGTAAGAACAAAATTTCAATTTCTTTTTCATTTTCAGAAAAAATAAAAAAATAAAAAAAAAAATCCATTTTTACCCTAAACCCTACATTCTTTTTGTTTCTGCTCTTTCTTCTCCCTGTTTTTGTGATTTCAAAATTAGGGCTTTTCATTTTAGATTTATAGGGTTTTTGTATTGCTATATATAGGCCTAAGACATCCAACCCACAGGATGACTTGTATAGTCAGATCCCAATCCATGTCGGCCCTTGTGTAAATCCTTGAATTTTTATTTTTATTTTTTATCGATGCGCCCTGCGTAACCTAGCGCATCGGTGCGCTGTATTATCCCAGCGCACCATGAAATTATTGTGTTAAAAATTTTTAATTTTTTTTTTTAATCAGTGCGCCATATGTAAAATAGTGCACTGGTGCGCTATTTCATTATGGCGCACCACGAACATGCTGTTTCGCAAAAAAATGTTTTATTATGTTAATTCCGTGCACCATGTAACATATAATGCACCGCACCGCACCGGGTCTCCTAGTTGATAGAGAGCACCATATGGTGGTCCCTTGTTTGCGCGGGCCGTTAATGCTACAAAAACTAACACTGGACGATTTTTATTATTTTGTTTGTGTTAATCAGTGCGGTAGTTAACTTGTAACACACAGGTGCTCCTTGTTGACATAGAGCATCGTATGGTTTATTATGCTGTTTTTGCGGTGCGTTTATAAGATACCCACACACTGATGTCGGTGCTTACACCATGAATAGCGTACTGATAGATTTTTTTTTTTACTTGAAAAGTTGACAATTTATTTATAAAATATATTAATGAATGATATGGTACAGGTTTCATATTGATAAAGAAATGGCTGACAAGGGATCAGGTAACAAAAATACTGATAACACATCAAGAAAAGAAAAACAGGCAAGTTCATTGTAAATTCTTTACAAAAAAAATTATTTTTTAACTATATGTAAGTTTAACTAATATGTATTGTTTACTGTGTATCATGCAGAGCCACAAAACGACAAAGCTCGATAAGGTTATTTCTGATCTAGGACCAGAAGAGCGTAAAAGCTTGATGGAAAAATTGCAAAAGGATGAATCAGGTGAATGAAAAAATACTATCGATCCAATATGAGTTTATTTTTTTAATTTTCATTAAAAGTATACTTAAAATTATTAGATAACATGTGTAAACAATATATTAATTCACATATGTTTAATGTTATATAGAGACCAACAACTTAGAAAAGGAATGTTGTTCTAAGAAAAGAAAAAAAATAGGACATGCAAATGAAAATGAATTGCTCCTTAGCTCATCTAGAGTGGTGCTGGAGGTTAACGAAAGGGGGAAAAACTTTTACAAAAGTTTGAGGGATCTAGTGGAACGAATGTATAGACGTTCTTTCCACTTACAATATAGAAATCAATCCAATGATTCCAAGAACCAAATTTTATCTAAACTACAAGAAGAGTTTCCAGAGAATTGGTCAATGAGACATGTCAGACTTTTAATGGCAAAAACGTACAACAACAAAAAAGAAGGAATGAAAAAGTAATATTACTTTAAATGTTTGTTTAGAATTATTTATAAATATCATTTATAAATATCACTTTTGTTGTATTTACTTTTCATATATCAATATAAAAATTAAATAGTTTATTGTCATGTTACATTTTCAGGAAGATTATGAAAATTTCAAACGATGAATGAGCTGATATCAGAAATATTCCAGTAGGAATGTTCAAAAAGGTGTACAAGGAGATGGTCAAAGAAATGGACAAAATTGCATTGCAGGAGGAGCCATCTCAACAACAACATGCTTCAAATGTAATATGTAATCATTGAATTTTTCGATACAATAAATAAACAATTTAGGATTAAATGTTAATTTTCAAGTATTTTCTTGTAGAAAAGAAAAGAAAATGGAACCCATTCAATGCATAAAATAGGATGACAAGGAAGAAAAGGGTTGATATCTAAGTTTGAGTCATTGTTACTTCCTTACAACAACTTAACTAGATTTCATTTTTGTATTTTTTAAGTTGTTTTACAAAAATCATCATTGAATGTCTTCAAATAGGTGCTAACATACAAAGAAGAACCATCAGACGAATTGATTGACATTGGGTTAAATATGGGTTGTGAGTATATGTTGGCATATTAGAAATTAATTGTGGAATTTGTAAGCATTGATTGATCTTGTTTTACTTAGCTCTGTCTATAATTAATAGAACAAAAAAAAAACTTTTATATTAATTATATGATTTGTCATGGGGTATAAAACTTGCAGGAAACAAAGTATGGAACTATGCCAACAGATGAAATCTTAAAAGATGTACATCATTTTGAAAGAATGTGTATAGTTCATGAGTCAATTGTTGCTATGGTACGTCATTTCTTTTTTATTTACATTCATGTATATTATTTAATATTGCAATTTTCATTATTCTCACCAATGTATATACACTCATTACAGTTTATTTTTATGTTTGTAGATGGAAGGTGAAGAAGATCAAGAAAACAATCAACACTGTGAACAAAACATTCCTGAAAATAACCCAAGTCATGGAAGTAGCTCTAGCAGTGATAGCAGTTCAAGCAAAGAATGATGATCACTATGTTTGGATATCAAAGCAAGGCATTGTATTTTATGAAATATTTTTCTGTGAAATTATAAATTTTGTTTAATGTAATGGACAGTGTCCCAATTGAAAGACAAAGGGATACCAATAATTGTCCAATTTTGTATGACAAAGACTGTCTTATATATATATATATATATACATATATATATATATATATATATATATATATATATATATGTTTTGTACTTTCTATTTCATTCTCCATTGTCGCTGTGAAATGTAACACCACTGATTAAATTTATGGATGATTAAATAATATAATGAAGAGATGTGAAATTTTATGATATGATATAACACATTAATCCAAACATCACATTCAAATGCACTAATAAAAATTTAATTCATATGAATACTGCTATAAGATATGTGTCGTCTTTTGATGAATAATGAATTTAAAAAAATCACAATAATTATGATATGATATGAAAAATTAATCCAAACATCACATTCAAATGAATTAATAAATTTTAATTAATATGAATACTGTTATAAAATGTGTCGAATTTTGATGAATAATGTGTAATATTCCAAATTAGGAAAGATAACAATATTGAACACCAAACTGAAATGTACAACAAATAATGATGCAAAACATGTGAGAAAATCATAGATCCATTAGATTATGTATTATAGCAGCAAAATATACAATGTGTTGAGGAACTAATCACTCAAACTAGGAAAACTAGCCTCCAAAGCCTAGAAACACTAGATCCCCAAAGGATGCTGCAATATAGAAATGTCGGAATACATGACAGTGCAGTCCCAGTGAGGGTTACTGCTACAAGAAAATGAAAATGAGTGGACCTAGTAATATATTACTCAAAAGGAGATAAAAATGGAGAACTAGTCTCTTAAACACAATCCCAAGATAATCCGACAAGGGTTTCTTGAAATACACAAGATGCAAAAAGTGCAGACTGCAACTCTGTGGCTGAATCACGATGTATCACTAAATCTCTATTGCAATATAGTTGAAATGACAAAGCTATGGCGGTAACTTCTCCTCCCTAACTTTCCGGGTGAAAGGCTGCTACTTTCAGTAGGAAACTAGCTCATAAACAGGGTTTTACACCCCTCCACTGTAACACCCTGCAAAATAACGCAGTTCCTCAAGGAGACTGCGCTGTGGTTGTAGGTAACTGCTTAGCCCAATGCCAGATGGTGGAAATGAATCTTAGATTATGCTTCCTAGATGGCCTTCTCAAGTCCTCCAAGATAGAGTATGGGATTCATACCTGGAAATACCCTTGTACTAAACAGTACGACAAACTCAACTAAACAGCTGAAGCATGCAAGAAGTCATAAGACTCAACATAAAAAATATTTTGAATGCCTCTCATGGATGCCATTCCTTCCCTTATATTCTTGGTGGGCTTCCTCACCCTTGGCCCCACTCATTTATGAGGTTACTTCCATGCAAATGCTTCTCCTCCAAAACTGCGCTGTCCCCACTAGCTCTACTTTCTTCTTTAGCAACAATGTTGATTTGGTTAGCCTTGACCCAGTCTACATGCATTGCCCCCTTTCACACCCAAGGTGGCTTTATTTTGACTATCTAAACTGTTCCACATCCATATTGGAATTGATTTATTCCTACTAAAGAGATTTAAGGGTCTCCCTACCCCACTTATTCATCTAGACTATGAATAGAAGCAACATATAATATTCCAACTAGCTGAAAGCCAATTGGGAATATTATAGTCCTCCCCTCTCAAAAGTTGCTTGTCCTCAAGCAACAGTCAATAAGGATGTTGCAAAATCTTCTCTCCCTCCCAAGTGGTATCCTCATCAGGAAGATTCCTCCATCAAATCAGATATTCTTTAATCACCCCGATCCTTATCTGCCTCTCCCGAGTATCCAAGATAGCCTCTGGTTGCAAAACTAGATGGCCCTCATCAATAATAGGTGGGAGATCCATGGTGGCAACCACATGTTGTCCAATGGCCTTCTTGAGGCATGAGACATGAAAAATGTTATGGATCTTGCTCCCAATAGGAAGCTCTATCTCATATGCTACTTCTCCAACAAGGCGGATCACCCTGTATTGCCCATAGAACTGAGATTTAAGCTTCTCAACCCCTTTCTCCTTGAGTGTAGACTGTCTATATGGCTAAAGACAAAGATAGACCAAATCATCCACCTCAAACTGCCTCTCTATCCAACCACGGTTTGCATATATCTTCTGTTGGTTCAGTGCTGTAGCAATGCTGTCCTTGAGAGCCCAGATAATATCCTGACTCTCCTGAATCCACTCCTTTGTTCTAGGAGCTTTACTTTCTCCAAACATCACATCAGCAAATGATAGTGCATCGTACCCATAAAGAGCTCAAAATGGGGTCATGCCAATGGACATCTGAAAGGTTGTGTTGTAGCAATTCTCCCCCAAATGGATCTAGTGCAACCATGCTCTTTGCTACCCCAAAACATAGTTCTGCAAGTATCCTTCCAAGAAATTGTTTACTATTTCTATATGTCCATAGTTTTTTGGGTGATAGCTGGTACTTGGTGTCAGCTCGGTACCCACTAACCAAAAAAGCTCTTGCCAAAAGCCACCCATGAAGTGGCTATCCTGATCACTGACTATGGTATTTGGGAGACCATGAAGTCTAAACACATCTCTAAAGAAGAGCTCGGATACCTGTGAAGAAATCTATCATGCAGAAATAGCAAAGAAATTGAATACTTTGTTATTCTATCAACAACTACAAAGATATAATCCTTACCTTGAACTGTAGGTACACTGGTGATGAAGTCAAAGGAAATACTTTCCCATTTTCCATCTGGAATAGGGAGTGGCTGTAATAATCCGTTGGGATGGTTGTGCTCTCCTTTGTTTTGTTGGAAAACTACACACTCTTTGATGTGTTGGAGAACATCATCCTTGAGACCCTTCCATGAGAATCTCTCCCGAATAGCCGGTATGTCTTGGTGAATCCTTGATGCCCCGCAAGTGGTGAATCACGTGATGCCTGCAAAATATTATTCTTGTGCTTAGAATCTCTAGCCAAGAAGACCCAATCTCGGTAATAGATAACCTCATCCATCACTCTATACCTTTCATCAGTCACCTATCCATCTAGGATCTCACATGCAAAGTGCTCTTTGGAATATTCCACTAGCAACTGAGCCTTCCAATTTGTATCCATGCTCATCAAGGACAATGTTGCTGGCCTCTGAGATAGAACATCTGCCATTAGATTACTCTTCTCCTTGACATATTCTATGCAAAAGTCATATGCTTGGATCTTACTCACCCATTTCTGCTGCCTCTCCTGAAGCTGCTTCTGCTCAAGAAATAATCGAAGACTATTATGATTAGTCTTCACTCGGAATCTATTACCCACCAAATATTTCCGGAACTTGGCTAAGGCATGCATAATAGCCAACATCTCCTTATCATATATGGGATATAGTTTCTCATGTGGAAGAAACTTCCGACTCTCAAAAGCTATGGGGTGTCCCCCTTGCATCAATACTGCTCCAATTACCTCTCCCAAAGCATCACATTCCAACACAAAGGGTTGGGTAAAATCTGGCAAGACTAGTACCAGGCAACTACTCATCACCTCCTTGAGCTTATAAAAAGCTCTCTGCACTGTGTCTATCCAACTAAAGGCTCCCTTCTTAGTTAGATATGTAAGTGGTTGTACTAGTTGAGATAACCCTTTTACAAACTTCCTGTAATAGGTATAAATGCCTACAAACCCCCGAAGTTTTGTGACATTCTTTGGCTCGGGCCAATCTCTGATAGCACATATATTCTCTTCATGAAATCTCACCCCATCTACTCCAATGATGTGGCCAAGATAGAGCATCTCTGTGAGCCCAAACTCACACTTGGAGAGCTTAGCATAGAACTGCTGCTTTTCAAGATTGCGTAATACTACCTTAATATGTTTTAAATGCTCCTCCCATGTGCGGCTGTAAATAAGAATGTCATCAAAGAAGACCAATGAAAACTTCCTCAAGTGACCACGGAAAATGTGGTTCATGCAATACTAGAATGTTTCTGGAGCATTGGTTAGCCCAAAAGGCATTACCAATAACTCAAAATGGCCATAGTGACATCCGAATGTTGTCTTGGGGATGTCTTGATCCCTCACTTTGATTTGATGATACCCCGATCTCAAATCAATCTTGGAAACATAAATGGACCCTCTTAGTTCATCCATCAAATCATTGATCCTGGGAATTGGGTATCTATTCTTCATGGTCTTTTTATTCAAGGCTCTATAATCAATGCACATCCTCAATGTGCCATCCTTCTTCTTCACCAAGAACACCGAAGAGGCAAAAGGACTGGTGCTAGGCCGAATGTGTCCTAAGTCCAAAATCTCCTAAATGGCCTTTTCAATCTCATCCAAGTAGGCTTTGGGATGCCCATAGGGTGTGGTGATCACTACTTGGATCCCCTACTCCAACTCAATAGTGTGCTCAAATCCTCGGTTAGGAGGTCTCCCGGGTGGGATATCTCTAAATACTGTGAAATATCGGTCCAAAATAGATTGTACATTTGGATGTACTTGTGAATCCTTTCTCCCTGCTTTTGACATACATAACACTACTACCCACTCTATGTCCCCTTTGTGTAAATCAGCCTCCATCCTATGTGCTTGGAAAATCTGGGGTGGATAGCTATGTATGCCTTCGATTTTTTGATGTTTACCACTCCCTTTTTCTGTCCATTCCATCTCTAATGTTTCCTAGTCTGTGGTAACCTTCCCTAAGGTGATCAACCATTGGACACCCAAAATCACATTAGTGTCTAGAACATCAACCACAAAGAGGTGGTCTGTCAATGTGTAGGTTGCCATAGTGATGGTTAATGCCGAAACATATTTGGCACACTCCATGGTTCTAACTCCAGGAACCAATACTGCGAAACCCTCAAAATATTATATGTGAATGCCCCTCCTCTGCACCAATATGTGTCAATAAAGTTATGGGTAGCTGCACTGTCTACCAATACTGATACTCTTTGCCCCATAATAGTGCCTCTAACCCTTAAGGTTAGATACTTGGGAACTCCTCGAAAAGCTGCAAGAGTCCCTCCCATTGGAGAAAATTCTCCCACTACATCTCCTATGGGTGGTGCACCTCCTCTTGCTTCTACAGCGCTGGTCTCCTTCTTTTCATTAGAAAATATCTCAATATAACGTGCCTTTCTTGCAACACATTGGTAGTTTGGTATCCATGGCTTCCGACAAGTGAAACAAAGTTTCTTCTTCCTTAGATATCTCCGGGCATTATCATCAAGAGATTTCTTCTCATGATCCTCCTTTGTGTGAGAGGGGAAATTTTTCTGAAAAGGGACTTTTGCCTTGGTAAAGAATTCTATAGGTACCTAGCCCTCTCCATAGCTTCTTGGAGCATAGTTGGTCTAGTATATTTCACCAACCCATGCAATGGTTCAACCATTCCATCAGTGAACATGCATACTCTCCTGGTCATAGTGAGGTCAGATACCATGACTGAAATATTTAGAAACTCAAAGATATAAGTCTCTAGATCTCCTATTTTCTTGAGCTTGGTTAGCCCCACAAAATGTACTTCTGGATCCCTGAGATCAAATCTCTCCACCAACCTCTAGGTGAAGTCTGAATAAGAAGTGATACTAGCATGGTGTAGATAGCCCATGAAACTACCACTCATGTGCTTCACCTTATAGGTTTAGCGCTACTATTTTAATAGCCTTCATTTCTGAAACTCTGTTGAGTTGGAAGTAGGTATCCAAATTCTCTACCCAAGCCTTAGCTGTGCACTTGGGTGATCCATCATAAGAGGGAAAAAATAATCTGTCTGAAATGCGTTATAGATCTTGGTTCTACATGCACTGTCCACTTTTATGGTGATTGAAGGATCTCCTACCATCCTTGATCCGACAGAACTCCTGAAAGTTCAAATGCTCCTTAAACCTTTGGGATTGAGATTCATATTCCACAAAATAGTCACCAAGGGTTTCTTCCCTCAAAGGCCCTCCTTCCTCACCTTCCAATGATAGCAATGTGGGCATGGTGGAGCATTGTGAAGAATACTGTGCTACTGACTTCTCCCACCATAAATATGAAGTTCCAGAGATTCTTCATGGTGAAACTCTCTAGGGGATTCCTTCTATATTTCTAATATAATCTCCTTGACATCTTTTGCAATGTTTTGCATGGTATGAAGAAGAAGTTTTGGGATCTCTTTCTCCTCCATGGCTATAGATGTATTGCGCCACAAGCTGAACCAAGATTACAGCTCTGATACCACTGTAATATTCCAAATTAGGAAAGACAACAATATTGAACACCAAACTGAAATGTACAACAAATAATGATGCAAAACATATGAGATTAAATTATGTATTATAGCAGCAAAATATACAATGTGTGGAGGAACAAATCATTCAAACTAGGCAAACTAGCCTCCAAAGCCCAGAAACACTAGATCCCCAAAGGATGCTACAATAAATAAATGCCAGAATACATGACAGTGCAGTCCCAGTGAGGGTGAATGCTACAAAAAAATGGAAATGAATGGATCTACTGATATATTACTCAAAAGGAGCTGAAAATGGAGAACTATTCTCTCAAACACAATCCCAAGATAACCTAGCAAGGGTTTCTTGAAATACACAAGATGCAAAAAGTGTAGACTACAACTCTGTGGATGAATCATGTTGTATCACTGAAGCTCTACTACAATATAGCTGAAATGAAAAATATATGGCTGTAACTTCTCCTCCCTATCTTTCCAGGTGAAAGGCTGCTCCTTTCACTAGGAAACTAGCTCATAAATAGGGTTTTACACCCCTCCATTGCAACACCTTGCAAAATAATGCAGTTCCTCAAGGCGACTACATTGTGGCTATAGGTGAATGCTTGGCCCAATGTCAGATGCTGGAAATGAAGCTTAGAGTACACTTCCTAGATGGCCTTCTCAAGTCCTCCAAGATAGAGTATGGGATTCCCGCCTGGAAATGCCCTTGTACTAAACAATACAACAAAATCAGCTAAACAGCTGAAGCATGCAAGAAGTCATAACACTCAACATAAAAAATATTCTGAATGCCTCTCATGGCTGCCATCCCTTTCCTTTTATTCTTGGTGGGCTTCCTCACCCTTGGCCCCACTCATTTATGAGGTTACTTCCATGCAAAGACTCCTCCTCCAAAACTGCACTGTACCCACTAGCTCCACTTTCTTCTTTAGCAGTGCTATTGATTTGGTCAACCTTGACCCAGTCTAAATGCATTGCCCCCTTTCACACCCAAGGTGGCTTTATTTTGATTATCTAAACTGATCCACATCCATATTGGAAGTGATTTATTCCTACTAAAGAGATTCAAGGGTCTCCCTACCCCACTTATTCATCTAGACTATGAATAGAAGCAACATATAATATTCCAACTAACTGAAAGCTAATTGGGAATATTACATAATGAATCTAAAAAAATCACAATAATTGCACTGTCACAGGTTGATGCTTCTAAAAATTACAAAATGAACACCGGTGCATGTCAGTTTTTGTACATTGGTGCGTTTGTATGATACAACGAACTAGTGCAGTTCTACGGCCTATATGCACCGCATAAATACCAATACTAATTGTTAATCTCAGTGTGTTTGTGAGATATTACGCACCGGTGCGTTTATGTGAGTCTATGCACTGGGGCATTTGTACGACCTATGGGAACCGCACAAATACTGATACAAATTAGAACAAACGGTGTGTTTGTTAGATACTGCACATTGGTGTGTTTCTATAACTCGACGTATCGGTGCATTTAGATGACCTATGGGCACCACACAAATCCCAAGACCAATTAGAATGACCCCGTGCATTGTATCACCAACATTGCACCCCAGTGCAGTTTTATACCTTGACGGCTTGGTGCATGCACCTTCGACCGCCCCAGGCCACCTTCTAGATGACACGCACAGGTGCGTTGACACCTTCGTAGCACACTGATGAAAAAAAACATCCGTAATAACCTTCGACCACCCAATTTTTTTAGTTGTGTTGAAATTCCGTTAAAAGCTCCGCAAAAACCTCCGTAACCATAAACGGATGTTGTAGAAAATGTTTTTTTGACAATTTTAGCCAATTTTATAACACTAAAAACCTCCTTTATAACCTCCTCTAGAGGGTATTTTCCTTGTAGTGATTATATTATGTATTTTTGACTGATTATGGTGAACTAGAATGTTAGAGCTAGCCATGAAAGAAGAGATGGACTCCTTGGTACATAACCTTACTTGGGACTTAGTCAGGTTTTCTGCAGGTAAAGCAACATTGTAGAATAAATGGGTTTACATGTTGAACAAAGAAGATGGAGGAAAATAGAGGTACAAAGCTAGAATTATGGTGAAGGGGTTTGCATAGAAGAAAGGTATTGAATTTGATGAAATATTTTCTCCTGTTGTTAAAATGACTTCAATCAGAACTATTTTAAGTCTTGTAGCATCAAAAGATTTGCATCTTGAACAGTTAGATGTAAAGACAATATTTCTCCATGGAGATTTGGAGTAAGAGATCTATATGCAACAACCAAAAGGATATGAGGTCAAAGGGAAGGAAAAATTAGTGTGCACGCTGAATAAGATCTTGTATGGCTTAAAACAAGCTCCGAGGCAGTGGTATCTAAAATTTGACAGGTTTATGTTTGAACAAGGTTATACTAGATGTTACTCTGATCATTGTGTTTATCTGAAAATGTTAGCCTCTCTCACAAAACAATAATAACTCCAAACATAAATTAATTAATTAAATATTCCAAGTTAGGAATGTGTGCCTAACTCTTGGGTTGTTCCTCAAAGATTGGAGTTAGTTTAGTAACTCCTATCTTGGTGGGTGTTTGGTGAGAAATTATCTCAACCAAAGGAGTCTAAGATAGCACACACTATCTTAAGACATTGTCTCTCATCTATTTAAATTGTAACACTAAATTATTTTAATAAGAGAGAATGATGAGAATACCAGGAGGTTGAAGCCTCTTTTTCGCCATTACTTTGTGTTTGTTTTTGTATGTGTTTTCTATAATGTTTCTGAGTTAATTCCTTTTCTAATAGGTGCTATCAGAGCTGTGGTGAGATTAGGTTGGGTGCTCGATTTTGTTGAGTGAGCCCTTGTCAATATTGTGGAGTGTTGTGGTTGCGTTGTGGTAAAGCACTGGAGCAAAGGTCCCAGGCCTGTGAACACTGAATGGGAACTAGCATCACACGACCCTGCTGACTGGTGCAAGAGCCAAAGAGTATAGGACGTGGTGTGGTCAGGAGTCTAGTCGCTCACTTCAGATTTCTGCAGTTTTTCTTTTGAGGGAAATAATTATGTTCGCTGTGCTTTGGCATGTGATTTACATGAATGGTTGTTCAGTAAGTAAAAATATTGCTTCACTATATCGATTTCTATTTATTTGACAGGATTCCATTTTTCTGAACAATCTGCGTATATGAGGATAATATGAGTATATAAGAACACTAAAAAGTTGTGACTTGTACAATTACACCTCTTTGCATTTGAGAAAGGTCTAAATTCTACTTTTTCAAGCCCGATCTCTGGCAATCTATCCAATAGACTTAAGTAAAATCCACATCCAACCATATCAGTCGCACCGGCTCCTAGCAGAACTTGTCAAATTCTTTGATATTATCTGGTGACAATATGAATTGCATTGGGTCTATGATATACCATCTCTAGATTTGGTGTGTTGAAAAAGAGCGTTCTTATTGTTGCGAGCATAGATATGAAGTTGACCACTGATCGGAGCTTCGCACATCCAGCTCACACTTCTGTTGCTTCCACAAAAATTTTGTTCGTTTCATGCATGAATTTGATGTCTCCTTAGTTCTTCACTCGGAACTGCATCAGCTTTCTGAAGGATTAGAAAGAGATAATGCTGTGGCATATCTCAAGTTAGTAAAAGGATCTTCAACGACAATAGAGAGAAATATGTGTTCCTTGTGATTATAAAAGATTTAAAGGCCCAAAGAGTTGATACATTTGATGTTATAATTTGAGTAACGGATTTATTTAAAGGCCATCATTCCCTTATTTTGGGTTTTAATAGCTTTCTAGCTGAAGATTATGAAATTATTATTCCTTTCGAGGAACAATTGTTTGAGATTAACCCAACAAGCGATCTTCATTAAGAGAAGCATACAAGAAAAAGTCTTTGGCGATCTGCATTAAGAGGATTCATCCCCGCAAGTGATCTGCATATTTCTGAAGTTTTTGGGAAAATCTGATTTGCATCAGAATGCAAGTTGTGATAGGCGTTCTTTTGGTTTTGTGCAGTCGATTGTTATTGTTTGTTTTTATTTTTTATTTCTCTTGAACTACAACCATAATTCTCATGCAATGAGTGGATTATATTATTGTGAATTTTTAATGTCGCAAGGCACAATTTGAAGGCCTCCACAACAGGCATGCAACTAGTTGCTGCTGCAAGAATTAGAGCTCCTGGTCCAACAGTTGCAACACTCTCACTCAGTCCACTAATCATAGATATTAGATCATGTAGAAAGCCTTCATAAAGCTTGATTTCTGACTCAAATAGCAGATCATGAATAAATCCTTCATAAAGCTTGATTTCTTTATATTTTGAAGCTGCTTCATTGAACAACGACTGAGATGCACATGAGTCTATAAATTTTTTGTTTTTCACTGCTTCTTGGGTAGTTGATTCCATTTGCTGCAGATGTCGAAGAAGAGAACCAACGTGCAAAGAGGGCATCACACATACTTGTCGAATGCAGTGTATTCAGGGGAATGCACTGTCATCAAAAAAACAGGTGAGTTATGCTGGAGGATTTGGAGAAGACAGTGAAAAAAACCAGAAGCAATTACTTGGTTTATTGGCCAAGTAAAGTCTACGTGGAATGGAATGGTGCTACGTAAAGCCAAAAATTGATAAAAACTGTGAATAATTAAAAGCAAGTGTGGAGCGTGGTATTATTTAAGCTTTAAGTACTTGAGCTTGAGCATTAATCCGTCCATTATCAAAGGTATTATCTTTATGCATACGCTCCTTCCAGTATTCGTGCTCTTACATTTGAGCTACATTTGAGTTAAGCATAAAGAAGTATTTGAAGATTACATTAAAAAGTGCTTTGAAGAGTATTTTAATGTAAATTCACTTTTTGAAAAGTGACATTGTAAATATCAAAGGAATTAAAAGGTCAAATTAAAAGAGAGAGGGAGTTAGTATGATCACTTTTTATTTGTAAGGATAGATAAGTGACTTGATTTTTCTAGCCTTTGCAATTTTGGTAAAATCGATGTAAAGTTTTAAGGTATGCATTGTAAATAAAATAACATGAGTGAAGGGAGGAGAGATAGTGACTGGAGTAAGTCCTTCGTTTTGTCATGACATTATTTTTTTTTTTGGAGTAATAAGGGTGATGTTTTGAAATTTTGAAGAGATAAGTGTGCTTTTTTTTAAGTGGAGTAATAAGTTGAAATTTGGAGAGATAAGGTGTAAGCGATTAGTGCACATGGTTTTTGAAGACATTTGTTTCCAAAGTTTGCGAGCATGAAATTCTCATTGTTTGAGAAAGCTTCAATACTGATATTGTAAAAGATGAAAGGTTGATGATCTCAATACTCAATAAAGACATATTATTTGTGGTGTTCAAGTGTCCTAGATCCACCCGAAATTGAATAAGGGGATCTTAGGTACACCATGTGTGTTTGTGATGGTGAGTGTTTTTATGGCTTCATGTTGTTGTTTTTGATTTGTGTCTAGTTTTGACACATCAATGATTTCATTTAATATCGCATACATAAAGTTCAATATCAGCAACCACAACACATGTAATGAAATAGCTGCAAGGCAGGAAAACTAAGTTCAACACATGCAATTGTGTCACTACAACAAATAATAAAAGTTTTCAACATCGACATTCTGCTTCAACTCAATACAACCAAGTTCATGAATCTGGAAACTCCAGCATTTCAAAGCAAAGTCTACATCAACGTTCTATCAAATACATTTCAGAACTTGTAATGAAATTTATTGTTTTAAGTGAAACATTCAAAATTCATTGTTAATGAATTTTTAAGAGGACAAGTGAATTCATTGTTTTAAGTGAATCACTAAAATAATTGTAAGCTTTCTTGGGTGCATTTTCGATAGTGTTCGACACCCTTCCTTTAAGCAAAATCAAGTGAATGCATGAGTTTTTAACTCTAAAGAAACCAAGCAACAAGTTCACATCTCCTGCAAGAAAGCGTGAGTATTCATTCAAGCAATTTGCGTAAAGACAATACAAAGTTCAAACTTTCAAGCGAGCTAGAGTGAAGTTCATCAAAGAAACCAAACAAGTTCAACTATAACACCAATCAAGCAAGTTGAGATTGACATCAAGTGAGCGTGGCTATTCGTTTAAGTGAGCGTGAAGTCATCAAGTAAGTCAAGTGAGTGTTCAAGCAAACGCGATCATCATCAAGCGAGCGTGAATTCCATAGTTTAAGCAAGAATATTCTACAATTCTAGCAAGTGTTCCAAGCAAGTTTAATAAGCAACAAATCAACATGCCATTCAAGTCCCATAGCAAGCGATCCTATCATTCAAGTACCAAAATCAAGTGAAACAGTTCAAAGCACGACATCTCCGACAAGAGAGCCTGATTTCAATTGAGCAAGTTCAGATGGAGCAACATATTCAATTGTTAAACATTCTTCACAGTTTGATCATCTCCAGTGATGAATACATGGTGCACATCAACAAAGAAATTCTTGCTGATCTTTGTTGGTTTAATCAAATATTTGTTGGTGATGGATTCATAGCTACATAAAAACTCGAGGAAAAAAAAATCCAAATTCCAAACATGCTCACACTATCCAATAGGGGTTTGTGCAATCTGATCACCAAGATTTGCTTTAGGTTCATCCATCAATCCTGCCTGGTATTGGACCCAAAATTTAAGAGATCCAGTTGATAAATAATTTTTTTTTTTTTTTTTGTTAATTTGGTAGGACCTTGCTATTTTCTATTTATCATCAAAAAGCAAGTTACATTCCATATTAAGTTGGTGACCTCAACCTGCCCGAAGGAAACTAGGTCTGCTAGCCACCTTAATGCATTGAAGGCCAAAAAAATTGAAAATGTTTCATTCTTATACTATCCACACTAGCTAGTTCACTGTTTAAAACATTAACTAAGTAACAATTATGAACTAAATCACTATCTGCAAAAATCATAAAACTTGACCTAGATTCTATCCATTTGAGGAATAAAATGGTGCCGGATCCTTCGTCGTGGAGTCAGGGATGTCCACTTGCTGTAGTTGTTGAATCTATATTTCAATTTGTCCAATTCGATCCGCCGCTTGATATTGTGTCACCTTTATATGCTATAGTTGTATGTTGATATCTTGAAGCAATTCCATCACTGTTGATGCTTGAGTCTCCTTCCCTGGATGAAAGCTTTGCATAGCTTTCGCCAATACACATTTCATAATCCAATATGTGTGAATTTTTTGGTTAAACAAAGAAATACGTCCTCTGGTATTGCTAGGATCAGTAATAAAATCCATAATTTCTGCTTCAACTTCATTGTCTTCTTCATTACTATAAATTTCTCTTTCCCAGCATTGAATCACATTCCTAACTTGTGGAGGATTGCCAAGGGAGTAAGCTGTCGAGAGGTTCTCTAACACCTCTTGCTTTGTCTTTCTCCTGCATTTTCTAGTCTCAACTACCAACTTCTGCTTCCCTTTATTTGTATTTTGAGCCACAGTTTGCCTCGTCTGTCTCTTGCCCATTGTTATGTTCTGGGTATTTCGTTGAATAAAACTTGTATTAACAATCTGTGGTCTTGTATGATGGCAGAACAGAGATGTAACAATTAAACTTCTTATTGACTAAATAGAACCTTCTGGAGGCTCGTGATGCTCCTCATGATAGAGATAATGCCGTAGACCATGAAATTTTCCGACCCAAGTTATATAGTAGACACAGAGATAGACCCTGAATTTAGTCACTATAGTATCTATAAAGAATGTACCAAACCTAGGTTGACTCACATAACTACCCGAGTTGAAGCTAAACCCAAAATTTTGATACCATTGACACCTAAAACCTTGCCTCACTGAATTACAAGAGTGAAGGTTAAATCAAGAACAAAGATCATATAGATAACATATTTGCATCCTAATACCCTGCTCGGTTTGGAACCTAATACCCAACCTTCTAGAAATACCGTGATTCATGTTAAAACCAGAACCTAGCACTTGTCTAACACTGAAATTGCAGACTTGCTTTTGCCGGAACTCAATAATCCATAGACAACAATGGTTCCCCCATTTGACCCTTTTAATTTTCAAATTTAACAAACACAGGCAAAGACCTGTAGAAGCGAAATGCCCACCATGCTTGATGGAACAATGACGTTGACAACTATAAAATTGAATGAAATTCCCATATAAATGAAATAGAGAGTTATGTTTGGCCCTGTCGACCTGACAAGGGTCACAGAAACGGGGCTGTATAACCTCCGGTGGTATTAATTTGCCATTCCAGACCACTAAGCAGCGGATGGTTAACAACATGCCTAGAATTGCAGTCGTTCCACTATCTTGTTTCATGTAATTATTGTTAGGAAAAAGCAAGAGGTTGAAATGTAAAAGAACATACCCCTGAACCAGTGCATAAACCCTACAAACAATGGCTACACCAGCTTCCTTCCTTCGTCCCACTTCACGGTTTCGTGCAAAGAAAATTGGTTTTGGCTGAGCCAAAGAATTCCTTTTGAAACCTAACCTGTACCTCCTATTACACCACCTTTTTGAAAGCACAGACTGTCTTTCTAAATGCTCCATCATTCACTGATCTCCCTCGTACATCCGCATTTTGTTAATGAATGACATAGTTATCATGCTTGGGAATTACGCTCGTGTATGCATGGTTCATTGCTTACAACTGTCCTACGTCTGCCCAGTGGAAGAGAGTCTCAAGCACCATGATCGGGGGTCTTCACTTCCACTTAAATCTCTGTCAATAATGATTTGGAGAGAGTGTAATTCAATATCCCAAACTTTGGCCCTTAGCGTGACATCCAATTGTCTTTCACTGTTGCTACAACCCCAATTTTCTAAGTAATATGCTGCCTCATTACCTATTTTGTGAACATGTAAAGGTATCAGATACTGGATTCCTTTAATCAGCGAGCCTATTTCCTGAATTAGATTCGTAGTCCTCCAAATTTTACTTATCTTTTCCCATGATGATCCTTGCTGTAATTTGCGTAAAAATCCAGTGAGCATTGCCAAATATCCTTCTACAATAAGTCGATGGTAATTTTCTCTTTTTGCTATCATGAGACCATGTTTAACTGCTGTCAATTTAGCTTCATTATTAGTTGCATGACCCATATCCATGGCCTAAACTCTATAGGCTTCCCCTCGAGAATTTATAAAAATCCCTCCTGATCCTGCTTGACCTGAATTTCCTTTTGATGCACCATCATAATTGAGTTTAATGAATCCATTTTGAGGTACCTTCCATCTATCCTCTAGATTTTGACGAGGGGGCCTATTTTTCCAAAGGGTATTTGACAGCATTTGAGGTTTCAATTTTAATCTGGCCATCATTTGAGTTTCTATACCTCCAGTCTTCCAGTCATCATCTGTCCATTTTTCCACCAGAATTGTTTCTTGTATATTCTCAACCATCTTTTGCCATATTTTATTAATATTTTTTTCTTCTCCTCTGAATATGCGGTGATTACTTTCTTTCCAAATCCCCCATAATATAAACCCTATAGATAGCCTCCATGCTCTATTCAACACTTCACATTTAAAACCTCCTTTTCACCAATTTATGATTGTTGCATTTATGTTTGTATTATCTCTATCCGTTTTCATAAATGTCCTTGTAATTCTATTCCACATTATCTCCGCTATTTCACAAGTGTTTAAAAGGTGTTCTGTGGATTCATTCATTTTCGTACACATGTGACAAATGGACAGTCCATTCATTCCTCACTTCTGCAATTGGTCCAAAGTTAGAATTTTCTGATGACTTAAAAGCCAGAGGAAATATTCTACTTTTGTCCAATGGTTCATTGACCAGATTTTTCTCCATATAGATCTTGCATTGTTATTAATATTCTGAGCCTAAAAACTATATCCCTCTTGTATGGTAAACATTCCTTTACTTTGATAACCCCATTTAAGAATATCACTTCCAGTTGCAGTAACTATTTTCCTTCTTCTCAATTCTTTTTCAATATTGTTCCATTGCAGCGTTTCTGGTGCTCCTGGCCAATGAAATTTCTCCTTCTATCTTCTCCACTGGCTAATCTGTTGTTGGCACCAATAATTATTAATTAATCTACTATTTGGGGTGTTTGTGAACAAGAAAAGTTCTCCTAAGTCAAGCTGATTGAATAATTTCTCTCTTTGTTGCCACGAATCTTCCCAAAAAAGTGTCGTCCTTCCTTCCCTCACTTCCCAAAAACTATGTTGCCGGATTAAATTTCTATTAACTGCTGCAAGATTCTAGATAATAGACCCTTTTGGTATAATGTCCACTTTTAATTTTCCTATTACAGATTGAGGCATACCATATTTCCTTTCCCATATAAGCTTCCATAGGCCTTGACCTCCTTGGATCCATCTCCACTACAATTTGGCCCCCATAACCTGATTTAAAACATATGGATCACGAAGGCCCAATCCTCCTGCTGATTTTTCCTTTATTAGTTTATCCCATGAAAGTACCATTTCTTGCAATCATGCGCACCTTGCCAAAGAAATTTCTTGAAAATATTCACCAGTTGGTTGCAAATGCTTTTAGGGGCCGCTCTCCTTGATAATTGATATAGAGGAAGAGGTTGAAGAACATATTTGAGAATTATTAATCTTCCTAGAGCATTCAGAACTCTAAATGCCCAATTATGCAATTTTTTCTCCAATTTGGTAATGATATCTTTCCAGTTTGCGATTCATAAGGGGGAAGTATTTAAAGGAATACCCAAGTACTTCATGGGAAAAGTACCTATATTGAAACCTAGCATTCTAGCTAGAAATATTTGAGTGGCATCATTAGAATTAAAGAAATAAACATTTTATTTATCAGTATTGACTAGAATACCTGATGCCTCCGTGAAGGTCTCTAGAATATTTAAAATGGATTTTGCCTTTCTCACCGATGCTTGATAGAATAAGAGGATATCATCAACAAACTATTGGTGTGTCAATGAGAGAGTTGGACCCCATAATTTTAAGCCCTGTAACTGTTCTTCCACTAAGTGAGCCTTAATTAATCTTCCCAGTCCTTCCGCTGCTAATATAAATAAGAACGGTGATCGGGGATCTCCCTGCCAGAGTCCTCTGGTTATATTAGAAGGCTGAGATGGAATTCCATTGAGTAATATGGAGAAATTAGGAGATGATATGAATGATTGTAGCCACTGTAACCATCTATTATCAAAACCAAATGCTTTCAAAACGACTATCAAATAAGGCCAATAGATACGATCATATGCTTTAGAGAGGTCCGATTTTATGAGCATAACTTTAATTTTAAGAGTCTTTAATGAGTGGATTGCTTCCTGGGAAGTAACAATTCCATCTAATATTTGTCTTCCTTTGACGAAACTAGTTTGTTATAGAGAAATCAGACTAGGAAGAAGAGGTTTCAGTCTATTTACCATGATAGTAGATAGAATTTTGTAGATAACATTACATAAAGCTATGGGTATGAACCCTACAGGAGTGTCCAAATTTTCCTATTTAGGGATGAGAGTTAGGAATGCTACATTCAGAGCAGGGTAAACATTATGATTCCTCCCAGATTCCTCTACCAAATCCTAAATATATTGACCCATGAAGTTCTAGGATGCTTTAAATAATTCAGCTGTGAAACCATCCAGTCTAGGGGCCTTATTCCTAGGCATATTCATTACTACATCTTCTACTTCTTCCATACTGATTTCTCTTAATAAAGCTAAGTTCTATTCTCTGGTTACTACTGAAGGAATGTGACATGTTATTTTATCAATAGATGTCTGTCTATTCAGATTTGATTCTGTAAGAAGATTTTTGAAATGATCGACAAGTACCTTTTCCATTTCCTCATGTTGAAGCAGATGGTTTCCATTTTGATCTTTCAATGAGAAGATTCTATTATGCTGTCTCTGTTGTATCATTGTTTTGTGGAAGAAATTTGTGTTTCTCTCTCCTTCCTTCAGCCATTGGACCCTGGATTTTTGCTTCACAATATCTCCTCTTGCTGTCTACGTTCTTATAGGATATTGAGAGTATTTCCTTCTTCTACAACAAGAGCTTCTGTTTTGCCGTTAAGAATCCTATTTTGCTGTATCTCTTTCATTTTTTCTCTTAATTGAATATGATCCTGCTGGATGTTTCCAAATTACATTATGTTCCATCTTTTTATTTCTGCCTTGAGCTGTTTCAATATAAGCTGAAAAGAATGCATTTCATTCCTTCCCATAATCTGATTGGCTTCCCACCAGTGTTTGGCTTTTTCCAGAAACCTAGGATCTCTTAACCTGAACAATTCGAATCGAAAAGGCCTATTCTTGGGTCCTTATTTTATATCTATATCGATATGAATTGCCCAATGATCTGATCCGAGCATTGGTAAAATTGCTGCTTCATTGTAGACATCCAGACTTACTAGAGCTTTTGAGGCTATAAAGCGGTCCAACCATGATGCAATTTGATGTCTTTCTCCATGTCTATTATTCCAAGTAAAATTCCCATTCACCGTGGGGATATCTACCAATTGAAGATCTGTCAAAAAATCCCTAAATAGCTCCATCTCCGGATCTTCCATCCTTGTTCCACCTTTTTTTTCTGTCAGATTTAGTAACATATTGAAATCTCCACCGAGAAGCCAATATTTTTCCTGATGCATATTATTTAAAGTTCTTATACTTTGTAAGAACTCCTCTCTTTCTCCTAGAATTGGAGGCCCATAACTGCTGATATGAGTATATTTTCTTTTGAACCAATTTTTCTAAAAGTACCTGATAATATTCTCGGGAGTCCTATCCATCCTTACACCACTATTTCTGCTGGATTCCATAAAATAGCTATTCCTCCTGCCATTCCTCTTGAATCAATTTCCATCACCTCAAAGTGGGGCTTAAACGATTGAAGAATAATATTGAGTTTCTGTCTCGAGACTTTTGTTTCTTGGATTAGCATTAACTGTGGTTTCTCCATTTTCAATCTTTCCTTAAGATATCTTTGTTTGCCTTTTTTATTTAGGCCTCTGATATTCCAGGATATTACCTTCATTGGGTAACTTTGGGAAGTTGTTGGAATACCGTTGTTAACGGTATTATCTTTCCTGTATTAATCAACATCTCTCCAACTAATTGTATGGATTCCTACAATGTCCTTCTTCCTCTTTTCTTGGTTCCTTTTGGTTGGGGATTAGGACCTTTTGAGGCAGCTTGTTCTGTATTATGTACTTCCTTTTGTGCTTGGGATGTCAAATAGTGTTCAATACTTTCTTTGTATAGTTTCTTCTATTCTGCAGGGATAAACCTATCATTGAGATTCATCCATTCACACAATAGGCGTTTCAATACCCTTTCTTCTGCACTCAAATCCTCTTTGTTCTGTTCTATATCCATTGGTGCCTGTTCCAACATACTACTATCTTCTATATCAATATTGTCCTGAACTGCTTTTCATTTTGCTGACTGAGTTTTCTGAATGACTAACCCTTGACCGAGACCATTGCTATCTTCCTCGGCATTCGAAGTTTCCCCTTCCTCTTGCAGGATTTCATAACAGTTTGCTGAGGTTTTCTGGGACAGGGGGTTCTGTAAACTTTTCGGTGATTTATTATTATTTTTATTTATTTATAACTGTTATGAATCCATCCTCTCGCTCTCGACCCTAATCAAGATTAGTAGATTGACGGTTTGGTTGTTGTTAAATAATGTTAAGAGGGCAAGACTTATAAAGATGGCCATACTCATGGCATCTCCTGCATCTAAAAGGGATATGTTCACAGTCAAGAAGTTGCTGCCAGATTTTTCCTTCATATTATAACTCAATGGTTTCAGGCAATGGCTCAAAAATATTCATATATACACATATTCTAGTAAAAGAAGTATAGCGACCATGATGAGTAGTTTATGCTATTTTAATAAAACTTCCTAAAGAATTTCCTATACCTTCCAAAATATCTGAATCCCAGAAATCCATTGGGAGGCCGAACGACCGTAGCCATACTAGCGCTGCAAGAAATTATTCTTGGTCTAGATTGTAGCATCCTTCCCACTTTCTAAGAGAGAGGCCTACACTATTATAAAAATATGGCCTAGCTTCAAAATTTCTTTTCTTATCTAATAAGTCGGTAAAAATTACTGTAAAGAATCCTCTAGCCCCAAATTTCAGATCAATGTGACCCTTGGGCTGCCATTTTATTTGTATCCATTTCAATAAATTTTTTTTCTGTAGGCCAAATACCAATAAAGTTACATATGAGAATGTAATCCTTCATATAGCTCCTGTATTAATCCAATTTCTTTGTTGGAATTATGAATCGGGGTTTCTTCACTGCTCATGGAAAACATTGCATCTTCGTCTTTGCTTGCCAATCTGCTCCCAAAACCAGAACTGTCCTCTGATGAGAGCCGCCAAATTGATGATGTCTACTTTATTGTTCCTCGATGGTTACATTACGATAGGAGGGGGACGGTCCCCCTCCTTATGCCGTTGCCATAGACGCACCAGTCCCAAATCGAGGGTCTGTCACTTAGCCCTATTACCAAATTTTCTGAAACCCTAACTATTCTCCGTTTTCTTGGAGCTCATTCCAAATTTTCTTATTTCACAACGAAAAAAAATCCTTGCCTATTTTTCATACGAACAACAGTAACTTTTGATAAATAAATAATAATTAAATAGATGTACATTTCAAATTAGACTTTGATGTAATTGATGGTAGTGGGCTAGATTTAGGTCGAAATTTATTTTACATAGTGAGGTCATTGAAGTTTGAATAAACTCACAATTATTTCTTACAATTATTTATAATTAAATTTTGCTTTAAATATTTATAATTAACTTTTTCTTTAATTGATATTCCAGGTGGGTAAGACTCTGAAATTTATTTCACACATGGAGGTCACTGAAGTTCGGTAGCTAGAATTATTATTATTATTATGAATTTTTTTGTTTTGTTTTGTTTACAAGAAGTACGGTGGAGACACAGTAGCAAAAAATAGGGCGAAGAAGAATGGTTATGAAGTGGAAAAAAAATATAATGGAGAAAAAAAAGGAAAGAGAACAAAAGAAAAGGGCATTATAAAAGATTAAAGAGAGATTTCATGATGAAGGGTTTTGAATTTCTTTAACAAAATTATACAGCCATTTTAAGAGGTAAAAACATAAATGATGTAGCTCGTGATTTGAAGGTTAATATAAGTTAGTGGTGAGAATTTTAAGTGTGTGAGTGTCAGTATCACATGTCAGTACCACCAGCTTAAGCTGAAAACCCATTGTAAATATGTTTATGTATTATAGTAGAAATGTTTAAAGTGCATTATACAAATTTCAAAGAATTGACCAATAATATGTTGAATTAGATAGTGAATCATATTAAACAAAAATACATTAAATTATTTTAAAAAATAACAAATTTTAATTTATAATGTTAAACTATATAAATATTGCATCAATTTTTTTGTCAAAACCAAATTAATGTTGTTTGATCAAAGTCTCGGGGGCAGCTCAATTGGTAATTCAAGATTTGTGAAATTGTTGAAGTTCTAGAGACACAGGTTCGAATCCCCCCTGACGTAGCCCAACTTACGGAGAGGAAGACAGGTCATAGGCCCCTAGAGGTTTACTAACTTGAGGTTCATCCATCAATCCCGCCTAGTATTGGACCCAAAATTTAAGAGATCCAGCTGGTAAATAAATAATAATTAAATAGATGTACATTTCAAATTAGATTTTGATACAATTGATTGTAGTGTGTTAGATTTAGGTCGAAATTTATTTCACACAGTGAGGTCATTGAAGTTTGAATAAAATTACAATTATTTATAATTAACTTTTGATTTAATTATTTATAATGAACTTTTGCATTAATTGATAGTGGCGGGTAAGACTTTGAAATTTATTTCACACATGGAGGTCGCTGAAGTTTGGTATCTAGAATTATTATTATTATGAAATTTTGTTTTGTTTTGTTTACGAGAAGTATCGTGGAAAGGCAACAACAAAAATAGGGTAAAGAAGAATGGTTATGAAGTGGAAAAAAATATAATGGAGAAAAAGAAAGGAAAGAGAACAAAATAAAAGGGCATTATAGAAGATTAAAGAGAGATTTTAAGATGAAGGATTTTGAATATCTTTAACAGAATTATATAGCCATTTAATAGGTAAAAATATAAATGATGTAGCTCTTGATTTCAAGGTTCATATAAGTTATTGGTGAGAATTTTAAGTGTGTCAGTGTCAGTATCACATGTCAGTACCACTAGCTTAAACCAACAACCCATTATAAATATATTTATGTATTAAAGTAGAAATGCTTAAAATGCATTACACAAATTTCAAAGCACTGACCAATAATATGTTGAATTAGATAACGAATCATATTAAAAAAAAAAAAAATTTATTTTAAAAAATAATAAATTTTACTTTATAATGTTAAACTATATAAATATTATTTTTAAAAAATAATAAGTTCTAATTTATAATGTTAAACTATATAAATATTGCATTAATTTTTTTGTCAAAACCAAGTTAATGTAGTTTGACCAAAGTCCTGAGGGTAGCTCAATTGGTAATTCAATATTTGTGAAATTGTTGAAGTTCAAGAGACCCAAGTTCAAATCCCCCCTACGTAGCCCAACTTACGAAGAGGAGGACATGTCATAGGCCCACCATCAATCCTGCCTCAGAACAAAAGAAAAGGGCATTATAGAAGATGAAAGAGAGATTTCAGAATTATATAGCCATTTGAAGAGGTAAAAATATAAATTATGTAGCTTATGATTTGAAGGTTAATATAAGCTAGTGGTGAGAATTTTAAGTGTGTGAGTGTTAGTATCACATGCCAGTATCACCAGCTTAAGCCGACAACCCATTATAAATATATTTATGTATTATAGTAGAAATGTTTAAAATGCATTACACAAATTTCAAAGCACTAACCAATAAGATGTTGAATTAGATAGCGAATCATATTAAAAAAAAAAATTAAATTATTTTAAAAAATAATAAATTTTAATTTATAATGTTAAACTATATAAATATTATTTTTAAAAAATAACAAATTTTAATTTATAATGTTAAACTATATAAATATTGTATTAATTTTATTTTATAATGTTAAACTCTATAAATATTGCATTAATTTTTTTGTCAAAACCAACTTAAAGTAGTTTGACTAAAGTCCCCGGGGGAAACTCAATTGGTAATTCAAGATTTGTGAAATTGTTGAAGTTCAAGAGACCCAGGTTCAAATCCCCCCTGACATAGCCCAACTTACGGAGAGGAGGACAGGTCATAGGCCCCTAGAGGTTTACTAGCAATTACATGTCAAGCGGATTTCTGAGTTCCTCTAGATCATAAACATAACAAAAAAATAATATATATATATATATATATATATATATATATATATATATATATATATATAGTTTGACCAAAAAATTAATGCAATATCTACTCCCTAGCGGCAAAGATAATAATATAGTTCTATGTATCATTTGAAATTTCTCTTTAAATAAAAATCAAATTTACAATTCAACTTCTAATAAACACACTAAAATAATAATATAGTTCTATGTATCATTTGAAATTTCTCTTTAGATAAAAATCAAATTTACAATTCAACTTCTAATAAACACACTAAAATGAAATATAATTAAATAATATTGAAATATCCTTCAATGAATAACCAAAGGAAGAAGATGTATGTTGAGTATCTTATATGAATTCCCCATCCACTTTATGACTAGCTGAGAAAAACTAAAATTTTGGCTATGTTGAACTTTCGTGTTTATGATCCATTTTAATAATTCTCAAAAGGAAACACACTCAACATAATTTATTTCTATAATTATTAATAATGGATTTGAATTGGAATATTGGTGTTTTTTCACTCTATCTTTGATTTTATCTTCTTTTTTATGATGCTCCTTTCCCCCAAGTTTTCCCAAGTCCATTTGCTTTACATTAATTGGATGTTCGTTTCTTTTCTCATTTCAAATGGGGTTTTAGTTTGGATTGAAGTAGTTAGTGGATTTTTTTCAAGAGCAATGGCTCTTAAGTCACGTCCCATGGCTAATTTTCTTAAGGGGTATTTTTTAAACCCCAAATATTGAACTTCTTTGCAACGTGCAAATTGTTAAAATTTGTTTTTTCAAATTTATTTTAAATATTTAATTGTTTTAGTTTAAGTTGTAATTCAATCATCATGAACGTTTATTAAGGAAGTAAAGTTTCATAATATTCATGTTGTTTAGGCTCAGTTTTCTTTTTCTAACTTTTATTTTGGTGCTTAGTTTCTCTCTCACATAGTTTAATTAAGGGAATTGTAATGACCATAGGGTGTTTGAATTTTGCAATCGAAACTTATGGGATCATTCATATTAACCACACACTAACTCCTTAAGATAAACAAAATTGGGCCACCATTCCAGGCATAGGACTTTTAGAATACAACTTTATGTGAACCAACTAAAATCCTCTATTGTGAGGTCACCAAATAAACATTTTATCTTTTTTACGCTTTTAAGTTAAACATCCAAATAAATCCCCTATGTCATTTGAAATTTTAAACATAGAAGTTTTCCTTGAAGGGGACTTAAATATTCCATCATTAGTGTGCCAAAATTCCAAGTTAAAGGGATGGTTTTGAAAGTTCAATAGTTTATATTCAGTTGTTCCTACAGGATATACTTGAGTCACCCAACTCTTCTAAGGTCCTTAGCATGTGATTGCATTGTTGACAACTTATAATCACTCTACCCACATTAACAAAAGTAGAACAATGACCACATCATAGGGAATATACCTAAGGTGATGATCATGGGATGTGATTGCACCTATAAGTGATTTTTAACGGTTGTTGGGAAAATCTTATTAGCCACTCAAAAAAGTGCCCCAATATCCCTCCTTATAATCCTCCTTTAAAGCTTCACTAATTTGTATCGTTGGATTGATTCCCCACTGTTGAAACTTTTGGAAGTTCCATTTACAAATTTAGATTAAGGACACTACACATTTTTCCATCATTCTCATGTTTTCAAATCCTTGGTATCAATGATAAATTATACATAGTACACTATTATATCTCTTTATTTCAGGTCATTATTTCTTTTGAGTAATCTGTATTTATGAACATATTGTGTAGTCCTCATGACTCTTCACAAATATACCTCAAGTAAAACATTATCGGAGATCCACTAGGAACTCTCCATTCTCAATGTTTACAAGGTTTCCCACATTTATTGGGAGTTTTTTCTGGTCTTTCTAGGTCACTTTCCATATCTCCTCCACACCCATCTTTTAGTGCTTATTTTTTAGGATTAACCGTACATGGATAATCCTTATTAGCTATTCCTAACATGATTACTCAATAGAGTACCAAATCAAATCCAATTATTGGGAATATCCTAATTCCTAACCCTCAACCAAATCCCAATCGATTGATAAATTTCATCGAGAATGCCAATATACCATTTTTATCATCCCTTAATCTACCCAATCTGTAAAATTTGACCAATGATCCCACGGTAACACAATGTTTCTTGGCATGGATTAACTTCAAATATTCTGAAATTTGAAGTTAAACTTGATGAATATCTTGGAAACTATGTCATGTATTTTCATTGATGGTGCTCATAAAAAATATTATGAAATATTTCATTTGATTGAGACTTTTTTCAGTGAATCTTGACCATATTAGCAACAAAGCAGTACTTTGATGACACATAAAATACCCATTCCACATTTGCATCACTTGAAAATTCTTACCTCAGGTATTTACAACTCCTAGGTTGTCATTTCTTAGGGCTTGAGATCCTTTCAAATTTTGGAAAATCCAGATCTATACACATTGTAGACCATATCCACTATTGGTGAGGATAATGCAGTATGTGTAAAATCTAAGTCCACAATAAACTACTCCTAAACTATTTTTTTAAATACTTATTTTCTTTGATTCCCAAAGATGTGGCTACCACTATGTTGAAGACAAAAGAAGAACCAATATCCAAGGCACAATATTTCGATTTAATTTATGTCCATTCAATATATATATATATATATATATATATATATATATACATATATATATATATATATATATATATATATATTGTTGTACTTGTTGCTATTGATCCTCAATATTTTGAGTACAAAAAAATAGGTACCTCTCATATAGTCAATGGTTTGACCAAATCTATAAAACCAACTTAATATAGCTAGTGCCTCCCAAAATTTATATGGTACTAATCCTTATGTTAATAATTATCGACCTCCTCCTTCCTATTATGGTGCTATCCATTATTGTAAAAAACCTATTCCATTTTGTACCTTATTGAGGGTTTATGGTACCCAAATTTTCCTTCATCAATACCATTACTAGCTCTTATACCACACTATGACATCAACACCACACCCGAACTCAAGGGTTTCCATAAGGTGGGGTTATAAAATTTTCATTTTTCTTACTTAACGCAAACCTCATTTTCTAGGACACCATCACCTTCATATCATCAAGATATTTCGGTGATATAAATTTTATCAGAATTTGAGCTTGGATCACCAAGATATGGCCATTTGAGGATTTCATACTTGGTTCCATGTCATATTTACTCTATAACTAACATGTGGAAAATACCCGAGGTCCATGTGTTATCCTAGGGTTGGTGCTAGGTTGGTACCATGGCTACTTGGCCCTACCATGTCATATGTTGGCTGTAATTAAATTACTTCACACTTAGTTATAAGTTTGGATTCTTAAATTTAACCTTTAAAAAAAGTATATTTATACATTTATAGTAATTTTCCATATATTATAAATACATATATACATAAAGTTATTACTGCACTACAAAAAAACCTTGTGATTAGCATCCCTTTTTGCTTGCTTTTTTGCATCTAGAGCCCATTTTTGGTGCTATTTGCATCCATTTATCATATATGGTTCAAACTTTGATGCAAAATTTACACCAGTTTTTGAAGCAAGTCTTGTACCAACTTTAGCACCAGGTGTTGCACCAAGTTTTACATGAGGTTTTACACAAATTTTTGTGCCAAGTCTTGCATCACTGTTTGCACGAGGTTTTGCATCAAGTTTGGCGCCTGATTTTCATTTCAACTGCTTTTTCATCCCCTATTTCAAACACTTTTTTGCACCCACAAGTGCATCAACCTTTGCATCATATTTGTATCATCTTTTGCACCCTATTTTGCAACATTTTTTTCATCCGTTTTTGCATCACATTTTACACCAAGTTTTGTGTCAAGGCTTGTGTCTAGTTTTGAATCTAGTTATGTTGCATTGTCTCTCATATCTTGTTTTGCATCTACATGTGCACCCTCTTTTGAATCCATTATTGTGTCCACTATTGCATCCACTTTTATTGTGCCACAATTTGCGCCTAGTTTGGCACCTACCTTTGCACCCACTTTTTCTTCCAATTTTGCATCCACGTTTGCTTCCTCATTTGCATCTATGTTTGAATCTAATTTTGCATCCCTTTTTTAATCCATTTTTCTGTCAAGTTTTGCATCAGGTTTTAAGTCTCATTTTTCGTCTACTTTTGCATCAACTTCTGTTGCATCCACTGTTGCACTCATGTTTATGTCCACTTTTGTATCCATTTTTTCATTTTCTTTTGCATGAAAGTTTGCTTCTTTTTTTGAATCTATCATTGCACCCGCTCTTGTTGTGCCACAATTTGTGCCATGTTTTGTACCTATTGTTGAATCCGTGTTTGTTTCCACTTTTGTATCCACATTTGCAACCTCATTTTCATCAAATTATGCATTGGGTTTTGTATCTTGTTTTATATCAACTTTTGCATCTACTTATATTGCATCCATTTTTGCATCCAATTTTGTGTCCACTATTTCACCCACGTTTTCATCCACTTTTGCATCCCTTTTTGCATCTTGTTTCACATCGAAGTTTGCATTTCCTTTTGTTGTATCCACTTTTTCATCCACATTTGTGAAGCCACAATTTGTTCCATGTTTTTCATCTACCATTACACCCACATTTGCTTCCAATTTTTCATCCCAATTTGATTTTTCTTTTGTGTCCAAGTTTTCATCAAATATTGTGTATGTTTTTGTGTCCCCTTTTGCATCCACTTTTACGTCAATTTTTGCATCTCATTTTGCACCTAATTTTGCATCTACTTATGCTGCATCCACTTTTCCATATAATTTTGTGTCCACTATTTCACCCATGTTTATGTCCATGTTTACATTCCTTTTTACATCTTATTATGCTTCCATGTTGATAGCAGCCTAAACTACTAATACCCACATTCTCACTTTAAGATGCATATAGAAATGCATTTCAATTTAAAACCCCAATAAATCTCAACCAAGGTAGCCTTAATGCGGAAGCTTCTCCTTTTCTTAACCTGTGGTTATAAGCCATATAATAAAAACCCACTTTATGAAATGGTAATCAATGTATATAACTTTGGGTAAATACCCATTTCAACATCCGCTATATATATGAGCCCACACCTTAATCCTCATCAACATATATATATATATATATATATATATTCGGCCCATAATTCATTCACATACCTCTTATGCCATTCTCCTTCCTTAATCAAAGTTGAAACTCTTTTTTTTATGGAAATATCAGATCAACATTCAAATTTACAATAAACTCAAAGTATAATGGCCCGCAGCCTTAAGAAAATTACCTCATGAACATTAGTATCCATGCATCCATCTTTGGTTAAATAAATATCAAAGATATTAACATAACCTTTAGGCCCCACACATAGCTTTTCATTACATATGAAACTCCGACTTTGGTTAAACCAAAGCGCCAACATATATTAATGTTCGGGCCCATAGCAGTTATAACTTACCTTGCTTAACCTTCACACGATTTCACGATGCGAATGCCGTTGATCCTCCGATGGTTATCATCGAACGGCTATTGCGAACTTTATCACTCCATATCGACGCGAAATCGGTGGTATTGAACATCCATGTTTCATGCACTGGCTATTATCGTGTTCATTTCGATGAATACCACTTACCAGCACTTACCCACGTGAAAACCATATGTGGTTTTGCAAAACTACTTTCACTGTTCACCTTTATTTACATGACTCAATCTTAGCCGTCTGCCTTCTTTGATCTCGTTCGTTGATTCATTTTGCTACTCCATTGACCCATTCAACCTTCAAACCCTCTCCAACATACCGACAGTGCATAACTTATTCTCTATATTCAATCCCTCACATCATTCTTCGACACATGGCTTAGTCTCTTTATACTCATCTTCTTTCTGTGCGAATTGCACATTGGAAGTTTCTCATTCCAACCCAGTTATTCTGTTTCGTGATTTCGAACAGGCCAACCCTCAAATATGAATTCAACCCAGATCTTGCTGCACTGTATATTCACAACAGACCACCAAATTTTTCCTTTTAATGCCTTATACGATGTCAATTTCGATTGCGAAGTGCATCCAGACAAGTTATACTTCAAATTAGAAGTTCAAATAATTCCTTTGATAGCATCGATCCATTTTGTGATCGATACTAATTCCTCAACATACTCAATCACACAGAATTCAACAAATGAATAATCATTCTCAAATCACACAATCTCTCAAACATGTAGTTTGAACATAAAATGATAGAATTTCCCTGTTCCTGTCAATTCATTTGCACACAATATACACTCAACACAAAACTCAGAAATTGAGTTTTTTCCTGTATTAAACCCAATATTTACATAGGAATTTTCTTCCTCTCTGGCCTGATATTTAATCAGTGGCCTTCTTCCTCTAATTTGCCCGAGGGCTTACAATCCAAGCTCTATTTCTGTTCTACCTTCTCTACTCTACTTTTATCTGTTTTTTATGCCTTTGAGGCTTACATTTATACAAAAGGTCCTGAAACTATTTTAGTTTCAGTTCCTCCATCTCCTCAACAAAATCCTATGAATCCTCTTTAATCCTAAAATCACTATTTAATCCCTAAGGATCCTCATTCATCCACCAATAATGAAAGAAACTCTAATTTAGGATTTACATTAATTCCTAAATCTCTCAATCCCTATGCATTCTCAACTGGCCTAATTCTCTCATGTTCTCCAACATTCGAGAACAATTAAAAATTCCTCACAATATTTAATTAATTCTCATTAAAAATCACTCAAATCGTTACATAAGAAGCCAACTCCCTTGAAAACACAAAACCCCTAAGTTTAATAAAATACATGGAGTTTTCTTGAGCCTAATGCCCCTTCATCAAACTCCCAAGGTGAAAAATAATCATGATTTCCTGATCATGTGCTTTTAATATTTTCCTCCTGGATCCCATACTTTGTTTTGTTGCTGTCCATAAGCTGCATTATTCTTCTGCTGTACTTCTCCAGACTTCCATATCTTATTCTGCATCTTGCCACTTGCTATGATTTCATTTTTTGTTGTTGTGTTTTCCTTTGCTATCTTGTTGTTGTCTTCTTCTGATACACCTTCATCATCAATCTTCTTATGCTTTCAATCTCTCTGTCAAGTTTATCTTCTGTCTGGAAATTACTCTACCTTTTGTTGCTGCTTTCAATTTCTTTTTCTTTTGTTGTTTTTGTCCTTGCAGATGTGGCCAACATTGTTGCTTCTGAAAATGTTTCCTCCAAGGTTTTTGCTCCCTCCCAAACTTCCTAAATATCTCTTAAGATATCTCTCTCTGCAACATTCTTCTTTCATTCATCACCTACAAATTGACTTTTAAAAAATGAATTATCATTTGATCCTTTAACTATAGTAACATACTCATTCAGTCTTCTTTGTATACTAGTAAGCATAATAAATTTTGACAAACTAGTATCTGCTCTTATTTCTTTCACAACTTCAGGCAATTTCACTTAAGTGTCTACAATTCCTTTCTCTTGTTCAAATGTTTCCAGCAAACATTTTAGCCATTCCCTTTGTACTTGTTTCCTCTCAAACACATCATCAATATGCTGCAATTTAGTTTCAGCATAACCTTCTTCTTCTTTGACAATATTCAGTAATTTTCCATCACTTCCTTGATTAATTCTGGCAATCAATTCAGTTTCTTAAAACTCTGTATCTTTATCCTTTATCATAATAGAATTCTGATTCTCCATCAATGTGACAGTTCTAAGAGTCTATCCCACAGTCTTCTCTTGGTCAATCAGACAAGCCAGCTCCTCCTTGTCATCAACAGTAACAAGTTCCTTCATATGAGACATGACTGTCTCACCTTCTTTGGAATCTATGAGTTCCTTCTTCTGCAATAACTCATATTCATTCAAGACAACTCCAAAAGATGGATTGTCTTCTGCAATACCTGTAAACACAGTCAAATTGTCAATTTCAAAATTACAAGACCCAATGGTCTCAATTGATGATCCAGTCACCAAATCTTATTTTTGCAGTTCTAAGTATCTTTCAAGACTCAGGAAATCTTCACTCTCTTTCTTCCCAGCTTCCATTGTACCAATCACCATGCTAGAATGATGATCCCTCACTATGTTTTCAGTTAACATAATTTCCTTCTCATTAAATTCTCTGACATTTTTTGTTTGTTGTCCTTCTTTGCCTACATAATTAACACATGAATTATCAGTATTAAAAATACAAGGTTTCAATACCTCTTCCTCCTCTGGCAACATTTCAGCATGCTGCTTTGAGTTTCCTTCCAAATCCTTTGTCAGCACATCAATATGCTGATTTAAATTCTCTATGAGACTGTCAGCTAATCTCTCCTCCTTATCATTTGTTTCATGAATGTCTCTCTGCTTTGGCTCACAACAATGAACTTCTTCAATTTAGTGGATTATTCTTTTATCCTCTATTTCCTGAATGTCATTCATGAAAATTTCTCTCTCTTGATTCTTCAGCAATTTATCCCGTGTATAGATCCTCTGCTTTTCCAATTCTCTTCTCTGAAGATTTAAATTTCTATATAACTCAACAATTTCAATTGGAGTAGAACTTGGAAACTTCACAAAACTTTCCATACCTTAATTTTCTGTTGAACAATCACGAGATGGTCCTTCTTCTTCTGTTTCAATATTCTGCTATTTATTTTCATGAGACCCCTCTGTCTCCTTCTCTTTCTGAGATCTTGCTATCTCAACATTGATCTGAAAAGATTTCAGATTCAACTTCTTATCCTTAACAAACTCTAAAGCTTGTTCCTCTTCCTATGATGTACCTGCAATCATACACAATTCATTAGTTTTAAAAACACAAGACTTTTTAATCTCGTTTGCTTCTTCAGGCATTTCTCCTTGAACATATTTGCATGTGGAATTCTCAAATTCCATCTTTGACTCAAAAAATCCAAGTTATTCTTTCCATAAGGCAATCTCCTTCTGCCTCCACTTCATTTGTAATGGTTGCCAAATTACTCTCTTTCCCTTCAATGGAAAGATCCATCCTCCTCTCTGGTTTTCCTCTTCTTGTAGCCATTCCTGTAGTACCTCCAGTTGTACTTTCATCACTACAACTTCTCTTTCTCTATCCTTCATCTTATCGCTGTGGCATTCTTTAGAACCTCTTATTTGATCCTCCATGATCATCTTCTTCATGAGCTCTCAGTCAATATGAGTTGCACTAAGCCTCTGCAACAACAAGCTCTCCCTGCGGCCACTTATCTCACCAATCCCCTCTCTGGACTTGGTCTTTTGGAAAGCATTGGTTCACTATCTCTGGAACCTCTTGAGCACCCTCTTTTTCTCTCTCTAGGCTTATATCCTCAAATCACCTTCTATTGAGAACACTTCAGCTATTCTCCCTATCCAACCTTTAGCTGGAATATCAGGTTCACTGCCATCAACATCAAAAACTTTGTCTTCATCTTGTCTACAACCATAACTCTGTAATCACAATATTTTAAACCAGATTAAATTATCTCACCTTCAAGATCTCTGCATGATCTTGTTCTCTTCAATCACTTGTACATTGAATGTACTACCTTCATTCATTTTTGTAAATGCATGTTCACTTCAATTCTATGTATCTGCTGCTTATCAGATTTAGAATATGATCTCCTCTTATTTTTCCATCACACATGCATTCTGATTTAATTAAAAAAAAAGTCTTTAACTTTCAACAGAGCCTTTCCTGCTTTGATACCACTTGATAGCAGCCCAAACTGCTAATACCCACATTCTCACTTTAAGATGCATATATAAATGCATTTCAATTTAAAACCCCAATAAATCTCAACCAGGGTAGCCTTAATTCAGAAGCTTCTCCTTTTCTTAACCCGTGGTTATAAACCATATAATAAAAACCCACTTCATGAAATGGGAATCAATGTATATAACTTTGGGTAAATACCCATTTCAACATCTGCTATATATATGAGCCCACACCTTAATCCTCATCAACATATATATATTCCACCCATACTTTATTCGCATACCTCTTATGCCATTCTCCTTCCTTAATCAAAATTGAAACTTTTTTTTTTTTAAATTGAAATATTGGATCAACATTTGAATTTACAATAAAATCAAAGTATAATGGCCCGCAGCCTTAATATCCTCACCTCATGAACATTAGTATCCATGCATCCGTCTTTGTTTAAATAAATATCAAAGATATTAGTATAACCTTTCGGCCCCACACATAGCTTTTCATTACATATGAAACTCCGACTTTTGTTAAACCAAAGCACCAACATATATTAATGTTTGGGCCCATAGCAGTTATAACTTACCTTGCTTAACCTTCACGCGATTTCATGATGTGAATGCCGTTGATCCTCCGATGGTTATCATCGAATGGTTATCACGTTCGTTTTACTCCTGAACTTTATCACTCCACATCCACGCGAAATCAGTGGTATTGAACATCCACGTGTCACACACTGGCTATTATTGCATTCATTCTGATGAATACCACTTACCAGCCCTTACACACGTGAAAACCATATGTGGTTTTGCAAAACTGCTTTCATTATTCACCTTTATTTACACGACTTAATCTTAGCCGTCTGCCTTCTTTGATCTCATTCGTTGATTCATTCCGTTGTTCCATTGACCCATTCAACCTTCAAATCCTCTCCGGCATACCGACAGGGCATAACTTATTCTCTATATTCAATGCCTCACATTATTCTTTAATGCATGGCTTAGTCTCTTCATACTCATCTTCTATCTGTGCGAATTGCACGTTGGAAGTTTCTCATTCCAACCCAGTTATTCTGTTTCATGATTTTGAATAGGCCAACCCTCAAATATGAATTCAACCCTGATCTTGCTGCACTATATATTCACAACGGAACACCAAATTTCTCCTTTTAATGCCTTATACAATGTCAATTTCGATTGTGAAGTGCATCCAAACAAGTTATACTTCAAATTACAAGTTCAAATAATTCCTTTGATAGCATTGATCCATTCTATGATCGATACTAATTCCTCAACATATTCAATCACGCAGAATTCAACAAATGAATAATGATTCTCAAATCACACAATCTCTCAAACATGTAGTTGAACATAAAATGACGGAATTTCCCTGTTCCTGTCAATTCATTTGCACACAATATACACTCAACAAAAAACTTAGAAATTGAGTTTTTTCCTGTATTAAAACCAATATTTACATAGGAATTTTCTTCTTCTCTGGCCTGATATTCAATCAGTGGCCTTCTTCCTCTAATTTGCCTGAAGGCTTACAATCTAAGCCCTATTTCTGTTCTACCTTCTCTACTCTACTTTTCTCTGTTTTTTATGCCTTTGAGGCTTACATTTATACAAAAGGTCCTGAAACTATTTTTGGTTTCAGTTCCTCCATCTCCTCAACAAAATCCTATGAATCCTATTTAATCCTAAAATCACTATTTAATCCCTAAGGATCCTCTTTCATCCACAAATAATGAAACAATCTCTAATTTAGGATTTACATTAATTCCTAAATCTCTCAATCCCTATGCATTCTCAACTAGCCTAATTCTCTCATGTTCTCCAACATTCGAGAACATTTACAAATTCCTCACAATATTTAATTAATTCTCATTAAAAATCACTCAAATCATTACATAAGAATCCAACTCCCTTGAAAACACAAAACCCCTAAGTCTAATAAAATACATGGAATTTTCTTGAGCCGAATGCCCCTGCATCACATGTTTGCCTCTTTTTTTCTTCCAATTTTGTGTCCATTGTTGCATCCACTTTTGTTTCACCACAATTTGTGCCAATTTTTGCACCTATTATTGCACCCATGTTTTCTTCCACTTTTGAATCTGCGTTTGCATCTAATTTTGCATTGAATATTGCATCTATTTTTCATCTCATGGTCAAGTTTACAATTTCTTCACATAACATAATGGTCACAAGTGCATCCCCATTGGGAGGATGACCTACATTTCCCCCTTTTGGAGATGCAATATTTGCAACAACCATGATTTGGCAGTGTTTCTGAGGCGGGAAAGGATTTTTCAACACAACATGTTGTGTGTTGGGATTTCACTAAGTATTGTTCTCATTGACCTAGTCCAAATGGGGAAAATGATGTGCCATATGGCCCCAACCACAAATATTGCATGGAAAATTTAGCTTTCACTCTTTCTTTCCCCCAGCATTGGTGTTTGGAGCTTGTAGTTATTGAAGTAGTTTTATTATTCTTTTTTTTTTTACCCCACAGTTTTTATCGCCTACCTAGTCCTATAGACTGAAACAAGTTAATGGTGGAAGTTTGGGCACAAGTTTTAGTTGTCTTGGATGCAAGTGTAGTCAACACAGGAATATGAGAAGTAACTAACTAGTTTAACCTACCATCCAACTGAATATAAACCATTATTCAAAATTATAAGAGTTTGGTACTTCCAATATGATTAACTCTTCGCTGCTTCCTAGTGCATAGCCTGGATATGGAGGAAGGAACAAATGTTGTTCAATTTGATTCAAGTGTTTCTCTAGGTTCTTCATTTTAAGTTGTAACTCATCCAACACGAGGAATAATTCCTCCTTGGCCTCATTTTTATCCAGCAATACACTAACCAATATAATTTTAAAATGCTAGTAGATATGAATAATATATTTTTATTAGTTGTATCTTCCTCTGGTGTGTGTTGTGTTAAGAACCTAATATGATATCTCTTCGATATCTATCAAGCATATGTGCTTACCTACAATGTCATGCTTCATTTCCATTATTTTGTCATGAATATTCCATGACTTTGGATGCAATATAGAGGTGTTGAAGTTTAAGCTTTCTACTAGGCTCAAAAGCTTCCTTGTTTTATGTAGTGGGCCATTCCTCGTAAGCTTTGAGTGCATCAACGATACAATGTAATCTTGTATTAATGATAACACAAACTTCCTAAAATATGAATGTTTTATTAGGAGATGGAAGTGAAGGGTAGTGGAAGCTAAGGAGGAGAGGAACTTGGGAGATGAGTGATTTTTCGAAGGATGGATTTAGAGAAGAACTTAAAGGAGAAAGACTGTTCCTGACTTGAAAAATATATCCAAAGTTAAGGATAAACCCAACCAAACCTAACTATAACAATCTAAGTGAGGGGTTGAATGTTGACATGACAAAAACGAAAAGAGAAAATAATGTAACCAATTCCTAGAGGATGCATTGGGAGAGAACACCATAAATAAAGGAAACAACAAAGGGTAGAAAATTATCCAATATACATAGTTAAAGTAGTATCCCTATAGGAAACCTCTTGTGGAATTATTTTATTTGAAGAAGAATAACCCATGAATGCTAATAATTGACCACATTACAAGGCCCCGTAGTCTGAATTAACATCTTCCTCATGAAAATTATGATTGATTCTCGGAGAAAATGACCACACCTACAAATTATGAGTGTTATGCATAGGCATGTATGCTAATAATGAAACCAATGATGGCCCTACAAATACTGCAATATTATAACTACTATTAATTTCAACTCAGTTGCAACCATTAAACTAATACTATATCCAGAGGGATCTGACACCAAATTGGAGTGATGTCAAACAATCCTCCAGGCAACTTCATGATGGATTTTTAATGGCAATGGCGAGGGTGCATGTCCACATCCTCATCTATGAGTGCTTGATGGGATGATGGCCATGCACTCTCCCACTGGTAGGTCTTAGTCATTCCATCGAAGGAAGATTCATATTTGTAAGTATGAATTTTCAAAAATTTATATTTAAATTAAGTTAATAAACATATAATAACCTAATAATTACAATAAAATCTTTTTTTTAAGCATGTGCACACTCCCTCTCTATATATATTCTATTTTATGCATATTGCATTAAAAAATTAAATAAAAATAATAACAAAACATGTCTAAAAAAATTCTCTTTACATGTATGTAATATGTATTATGAGGATTATAATAAAATTACTAATACTAATTTTTATAAATAGAGATGTGAAATTTATATATAATATAAATATTATTATAAAGAACAATCATATTTCTATCTTAATTACGAATCTATTAAGCATTGAGAGGGATCACATCTTTCAGCATTTTTTCAAAAAATTCACTCAAAATGAGTTTTCATCTCTAGAGATTTGATCTCTCTCGAAATTTGGTAAATCCAAAAGAGATCTATCTTAATTCAAAATCTATCAGGTGCCAAGAGGGATCAAATATGTCAAGGTGCAAATATTTTGTTAAGTTTTGCACTCAAAAAGAGGTTTACATCACTAGAAATTCAATCCTTCTCTTTGTTTGGTAGATTCAAAATAAAAATAAATATTTTAATCAATACAATCTCCTTTTGTATTTTACAAATTTAAATAACCTAAATTAATATTAATTTTTCCTTACTCTACTTCTATATTTTAGAAAAATAAAATATACCTTCAACCTAAATTAATAAAGATTTTATTTTTATTTTAGAGAATGAAAATTTACTTTCAACCTAAATTAATATAGGTTTTAGTTTTTAGGAACTTTATGGGATGAAATATCACCACATCAAAATTACATATTAATATAATCCATAATATTTTTTAAGATATTGACTTTTTCAGCATCACAACAATATTTTTGGAGTGAACATTTCTAACCCATCCTCATGACATATATGGAGGACCTAACAGACCAGAAAAATAATGGGGAGATGCGTAGAAAAATCAAAGAAAAAAAAAGTGAGCATTAATTAGTAAAAAAATAATAAAATAAAAATGGTATTTAAACATATAAAAACATAAAAATAATAGAAAACAATATAAGTATTTAAAAATATAAATATTTATAAATATGAATATATTAAATGTATATTATTATAAAAAACAAGAATATTTTTTTTAATTTGAATAAAAATAAGTTTTGAAAAGTCCCTATAAATAAGGCTAAATTGTTTGGCTAATGGTATTAAATTAGCTATTATGTATATTTAGGTAAAAAGAAAAGTCAATTTTAATTAGTATAAATTCTTTAAATAAATAAAAAGAATAAATATAAATATTTATAAATAATAATAATAAAAAATTATTATAAATTATTATTAAAAACAAAAGAATTTTTTAAATTGAATGAAAATAAGGTTATGAATAGTCTTATAAACAAGGGCTACATAATAGCTAGTACCTGCCACTTAGCTTAAATATAACTTAATTATGTATATACAATCTTTCTGTGATAATCACATCTGAGAATATTTTTCAACGCGTTTAGAACCAGCTAGTGTGGTTCATCATCAAGACAAGTTGAGAAATATGATCTAGGAACCAGTTTAAATAGATAAAGAGATGCACCAACTAGCCATTGTAAATAACGACTAGTTTGACTAGAATAAGGAAAAAATAAATATAATTAATTTAATAAGAAATGAATCACTTAATAGTTATTTAATATATTTATTTATTAAAAATGAATTAATTAATAGTTATATATTCAATAAGCATATACCCTACCCTTTTTGGCATATACATCGATAAGCTAGAGTGTCTGGAATCTGCACGGTGCAAGGGCACCAAGCTTGCTGGTGTTCTCATTACTCTTCTCCTCTATGTTGATGATATCGTTCTTCTTGCAAAAATCCATGATGACCTTGACAAGCAGCTCTAGATTCTTCATGACTATTGCTCCAAGATGGGTATGATATTTAATACCGACAAGACTAAAGTCATGATCATTAAATCTAAGAAGATCACCCATGGTATTTTTGTGTATAATAAACAGTGCTTAGAGTAGGTTTCTTCTTATAAGTATTTGGGCATTGACTTCCCTCATCATCTCAACTAGAATTATAACATCGAGAAAAGGATTATTGGAGGCCGAACAACTTATTATGAGCTTGAAAACAATTGTAAATCGGTCAATCTTTACATTTGGAGTAAAAATAGGTTCCACTTCGAGACCCTTGTCACCCCTGCTGTCTTATACAGATGTGGAGTTTGGGGTTGCAATATATCTAGAGAGCGATGGAGGAAGATTGAGATGATTCAAATGCAATTCACAACCTACAACCTTAATATCAAGGGAAATATTCCCTACCCTATCCTCTTGATCAAATCTAGTTTGTCCCCCATTGAAAGTATGACTATGTTTATATATCTGATGTATAATAAGAAGCTTGACAACATGGAATAAAAAAGGTCCCTATAATTGCTTCTAACTGTAGTCAAAAGCCTCACCTTCGCCTCAATCGTGGGTGGACTAAGGATGCCCAGTCCTGGCTCAAACATTGGGGAATTAAGGAGGAGCTCAGTATGGTAAGAAAAGATAATATAAAAAATACTATTACCTCCAAGTTTAAGGACAATTTGTGGGAGGATCAGGAGATGGAGGGTAAAAGGAAGCTAAGATACTATAAGGAAGTGATCAAATCCACCCTTGATAATCATAATTATCTCTCTATGTTGTCGAGTAATAAGAAAAAATGAACATCGCTAAGATAAGAACTAATTCCCATTATCTTCGGAGTGAGATCGGGTGGTGGTCTATTCCCAAGACCCCTTGGAACGATATAATCTGTCAAATTTGCGATTCTTAGCAGGTGGAAGATGAAAATCACTTCCATTTAGACTGCCCCACTCTTACTCATATTCGCTCTCAATTCCCTACCATTTGCCACACTTCCAATATTATTGACCTATTAAGCCAACCCACATATAGCGATCATGTAGCACTTATTTCCCTTCTCTTTGACCATAGAAAAAATATTTTGAAGAATCAAAATTAGATTATTTCTCCTCTCTTAAGGTTTGATAGACCGCATTGGTCTTAACAAATGGTAACCATCATCATCATCATCATCATTATATATATATATATATATATATATATATATATATATATATATATATATATATATATATTAAATCCTTAATTTAATAGCTAATTCAATACATTATTATCGAGAATAATTTTAAATATCATAATTAATAAGAAAATAAAAAGAAAAATAAAAAAACAAGAATGAATTAATTTTAATCTACTAAAAATATGAAAAGGAGAAAGAGATTTAGAGAAAGAGGACCATAACAAGAGGAGGGGGGGGGGGGGGGGTGTTAAGAGGAGGAGAAAGGAGAAGAGGGAGAAATGGGCGGGAAGAAAAAACACCAACTGAGAGTGAAGGGCATGAATCCAACATCTGCTAACACTCCACCCATCATCCTTGTTAAGGTTAACCAGTCTCTTTTCGATTTCTAAGGATTCCCTTAACTTACGGTGGTGGAAATGGTCAATCCTCTCAATAACCTTAGCATATTCAATGCAAATGTGATTATTTCTCTTTTCAGCATGCTCTACTAAGGCAGAGGAGTGTGATATACTATAATTAAGGTCATCGATGTGTTTGATTAATGGATCGACCAGTTTGACTGATGTAAGGCATCCCACAGGAGCACAGAATCAAGTAAACACCCTTACCATCCTTAGGGAAAACCGGGTCCTTACTGATCTAAGAGAACTCACTGAGCTAAGAGAAATCTGAATGGTGCAGAGGGGCTTGAAGTTTGAGGTGATATTATGTCTCCTAATGATCCTAGTGATTCTATCAGTAGTACCTTGAATAAACGGAAGGTGAACTCCAGATAACTGATCACAAGGATATTTTTTATTCATCAGACCTTTTTCTACTTTTTGAAAAGCTCTAAGACATTGAACCTTGCTATAACCATTCTTTTTGAAAATGGCTAGGAGATGAGATTTTTCTCCTTCAAGGTGGTGTTCATCAGATATTCTAAAGGCTATGGTAGCTAGGGTGTTGAGAACCCCTAGCCTTCTGAGCAGGGAAAATGATGAGAACAGGCATGCCAGTACTGCTTAGTGTGCGTTCTCTTTCTAAATACTTGATGAGAGAAAGAACCTTCCTCATTCCTAGAAATAAGAACATCTAGAATGGCAGGCTTCCATCCACTTCGAATTCCATGGTGAACTTAATGAAGTCAGATTGATCATTAATATGCTGGAAGAAAGGGTTCAATTTTTATTTTCCATGGGGCTAGACCACACAAGTGTCATCAAAAACCTTTTCCAAAGCCTAGGTTGGAAAATGAAGTAGGAAAGGGCCCTGTTTTCAAAGTCTTCCATGAAAATATTAGCCACAACGGGGGATAGGGGGAACCCATGGCCACACCACAATATTTCTCCAAGAGTTCACCCTCAAAACTAAATAAGGTTGAGGTGAGACAAATCTCAACTAGATGGGCGGTATTAGGATCCGTCATTCGATTAATGACATTAGTAGCTTCATTAATGGGAATGCAAGTGTATAATAAAACAACATAAAAAATTACAAGCCTATCATCAAGATCCATTTTAATGCCTTTCAATTCTTTAATAAAGGAGGATGGGTGTTTGACAAAGGAGTCGGTCCGTCCCACAAGAGGTTTAAGCTTACTGGCTAAAAACTTAGCAAGAAGATAAGTCAAACCACCGATGCTATTGACAATGGGGTGAAGGGGAGATCCTTCCTTATGAATCTTTGGAAGACCATAGAGCCTAGGAGTGAGTGGGTTACTCTCAATGATATTTTTACTCATGGAGCCAATAATGCTACTAGATTTTATGGCCATAGCAACTTCTTTTGAAACTTTCTTGAGGGGATTTTTGTCCAGTTTCTTATAGCTCTTGCTATTATGAAGGTGATCTAACATATTATTACGGTAATTCTCTCTCTTTAAGATAATCGTAGCACCTCCCTTATCATCCTTAATAACAACGATGCCCTGGTTACTGTTCAAGGATTTAAGAGCCTCAAACTCAGGTTTGCTAAGGTTGCTCTTAGGGGGCTTGGATTTTCTGAGGATCATGTCACAATATTGTCTAATGATGGTTTTCCCTAAGGTTGGTAAGGGTGTTTACTTGATTCTGTGCTCATGTGGGACGCCTTACATTGGTGAAACTGGTCGATCCATTAATCAGAGAACTCATGAATACGTTGTTGACCTTAAACATAGTAGATCACACTCCTCTTCTGTAGTAGAGCATGATGAAAAGAGAAATCATCACATTTGCATTGAAGATACTAAGGTTATTGCGAGGATTGACCATTTCCACCACCGTAAGTTAAGGTAAGCCTGAGAAATCGAAAAGAGACCAGTTAACCTTAACAAGGATAATGGGTTGAGTGTTAGCAGATGTTGGATTCCTGCCCTTCACTCTTAGTTGGTGTTTTTCTTCCCACCTGGTTCTGGCTCTTGTCCTTACTCCTCCTCTTTAACCCACCATGCTCCCCCCCCCTCCTCCTCTTCCTATGGTCCTCTTTCTCTCTCTCTCTTTCTCCTTTTCATATTTTTAATAGATTAAAATTAATTCATTCTTTTTTTTTCTTTTCTTATTAATTATAATATTTAAAACTATTCTCGATAAATAATGTATTGAATTAGCTATTAAATTAGGATTTAATAGATATATATATATATATATATATATATATATATATATATATATATATATATATATATATATATATATATATATATATATATATATATTCATTTTTAAATAAATAAATATATTAAATAAATATTAATTCGTTAATTTTTAAATTAAATAAAAAATATATTAAAATTATATAATATATAACTTATAATTAATTCATTTTTAATATTAAATAACTATTAAGTGATTCATTTTTTATTAAATTAATTAAATTTCTTATTTTCCTTATTCTAGTCAAACTATTTTTTTATTTAAAATGACTATTTGGAGCATCTCTTTATCTATTTAAACTCGTTCCTAGATCAGATTTCTCTCTTGTCCTGATGATGAACCACACTAGCTGGTTTGAAAAGCTTCGAAAAAATATTGTTAGGTTTTATATACATTTTATGGATCATAGAAGCCAAATTCTTAATATATAACTTAATTAATTTAAAAAACAACAAAAACAAAGAGTTCATCACAAGATAAAACAACTATTAAAATATCATATTGTTGAATGTCATTTCCAAAAATTAAAAATATGATTAACTAATATTGTTTATATTAACATATATACACTTTATTATATATGCTTATTTTTTATATTTAAATTTATTAAAATATGTTTTAACATAATAATAAGTCATCTTAAATTGAAAATATGGAGAAAAAACAATAAGTCATGAAAATGGAAATAATAGAAAAAAGGAAAACAATACAAATAAAAAAGTGAAGTAAAATGGAAGAAAACTAAAAAAAAAATATTAGTCACTAATAGAAATAGAAGTTACTAAATAGCCCATAATAAAACCTCAACTAATCACCTTACAAATAAATAAATTTAAATAATTATAAAAAAAATAAAAAAATAAAATTCCTAATGTTAAAATATGTATAAGCAGTAAATATTTTTCATCAAAGACAAAATAATATGTAGTCAAAGGCAAAACTGAATGCTAAGATATAATAAGTCTAAATCCATATACCTAAATTTGAAATAAAATGGTTTTAAATTAGATATTATATGTATAAAATCTTTCCGTGAAAATCACATCAAAGAAAATTTCGTTAATGGTTTCTAAAGAGCAAGTGTGGTTCATCATATTATGTATTAAAACTAGAAAGAAATAAATTTTTAAAATTAAATAATTAATAATTGAATTTTTCCCTCTTTTTTTCCCTATTTTTTAATTTATTTTTAAATTTCCTTATATTATTGTTTTTTCCTCATCTTTTATTGGTAAATTTTCTTTCTACTCTCTTTTTTCACTCCTTATCTATCTATATGCTTTGTCAATATTTCTATCTATTTTTGTTATAACAGCTGCATAACTAAGAAGAAGAAGAAGCATATGAGCTTCCAATATTTACATTTATTATGTATAATTTTAAGATTAGAGGGCTTTTATTGTTATGGAATGCATATAAATATATTTATTTATTTTTGTTATAAGAGATGCATAAATATGAAGCAACAGAAGCATATGAGCTTCCAATATGTTACATTTATTCTATATAATTTTAAGATTAGAGGGTTTTTATTGTTATGGAATGCATATCCATAGTTAGGTATATTTCCCTCATACATAGGTTTTGATAATGCAAGTCTACCCACAAGCGTTTTGATAAAAATATTTTATTGTCATGAGATTCATATATCCATAGCTAAGATTCATACATCCATAGCTATATCTACTCCTCTGATGCATGATTTTTGATAATGAAGATCTACCAATGATAAGATCTCCATAACTCAAAAGAAGAAGAAGCATTAAGGTTTGAGCACCAAGTTTTCTCAACTTAGTCCAGTTACTTTGGAGAATAGAGGGTTTTTATTGTTGTGAAATTTATATTTCCATAGTAGCTTTAGTTACCTAATACAAGCGTTTTAATAAAAAAATATTTGCATAGGTGGAGTTATAGCCAAATCGATGTTTTTTCCATGTTCTAAACATATAGCCTCTACCTTCCTTTCCCCCAAATTCTTCCTCCATGAGAATGGCGTGGCATTTACCTTGGTCGTTTTATTCACTCGATAACCTTTTCAATCACGAGATATTTAGATTTATATTGAATTTGTTGTTTTTGATTTACAATGAGACTACTTAATCCATTGGGCACTAGATAATATGGAATCATGGGAGCTATATTGAATGGTTAGCCATTTTTTATTATAACCATAAACATAGTATATGGTAATCCATATCATTTTGATTAAAAAATAATTTATATTGAATTTCTATCTAATCTTAACCTTTTCAATCTAGAAATTTTGATTAATATTGAAATTGCTGTTTTTACTTTTAATGAATATGTTTAACCCATTGTCTTGATAATATGAAATCATCGCAGCTATATTGAATGGTTAGATATTTGTTATTATAACTACTGAAATGGTATATGGTAATTCATATCGTTTTGAGCTAACAACTAATACATGTGTTTTAATAATGCAGGTCCATCCAATGGGTTCACACATGAGAAAAATGGATTCTGCTAGGTTGATCAAAACTTCTTTAGCTGCGATGTTGATCCATTTATGAATAGTCTCATTTGAAAATTGTCAATTTTTTTTTATGGAGAATTATTATGTATGATGACATTACTATTTTTGGATGGATGTTGTGAATTTACGTTACAATAATGATATTTTCAATAGGTTTCGATTTAGTAGTCATATATGTATATTGAAAATCGTCAATGATTTTTTGATGGAGAATTATTATATATGATGATATTGTTATTTCTTGGATGGATTTTTCATTTTGCTTTAAATTTATTTACAAAAATTACGTTATTAATTTGAATTGTGATATATTATTTAATGATATTTAGAAAATGTAATATATTTCATTATGTAATTGAAATCAGTAAAATGAACTCGTAAAGGGGTCATAAATGGAAAATTTTTTTACGCCCTAAACAAGATGCCAAGAGCGGATGTAATGATGGATGCAAAACAACAAGTAGAATTAGATTTTAAACTATGCACCAAGACATGATGCAAATAAGGGAAAAAATGGTTTTAAACTAAAGTAAAAACATGTGCAACACTAGACATAGAAGTGAACAAAACAGGGCATAAAAAAAAAGATATCATTCCCCGTGCAAACAAGGATGCAAAAATGGACACGAAACTGGATGAAAAAAAGTAAAAACAACTAAACATAAAATTGAATGCAAAATGGGATTCCAAGGAGATATTGAAATTAGGAAAATGTTAGGGGGGAGTAGAATTCCTTGATTGTTGACATCGGTGAGGGTGAGATACGATCCAGGAGAGGAAGGATGGAGTGTAGAGGATCTAGAGTTTGCAGGTCTGGGTGCTATGGCGAGGCGGCGACCGCTGCTCAAGGGCATGCACTAGGCATGAATGGAGGGTAAGGCCACACGGCTTCGGTCCTAAGGAAAAGACAGAGGCTAATTTTGGGTTTTTGTGCTTGCAATGGCGTTGCTGCAGGGTTTAAACAAAATTTTTGTTCCTCGACCCAGAAATCTAGCCTTTTTAGGAACAATTTTGTGTCGAGAGGCCGGCAGTTGTCTCTCGTCAGAGGAGGAGGGTCAAGGGTAGATCACACATGCATGTATAAAACTGGGGATAGAGGTGACGATGCAACGATTCGAAGAAGGCATCATTGCAGAGTGTAGGCGTTTGATGGCCCAGTCTTCGGATGATGCATCGAAGCATTTCGATCGAGCATATGGGATGCCGTGCTAAGGGCTCTTGGCAATGCAGGTCTCGATCTTCATTCTTGTCCCAACTAGCTCATCTTGGATTGCAAATAGTGGATAATACCCTATCGAAGTTTATTTTCTGTCTTTCACGCTTTAGGTTTCATTTTTTATAGCTGGTTACAAGCTGGAGGGAGCCCTTGGCTCTGCAATAAGGTAGCGATATGGTTTGAGACCCAATGCTTCCTCAAGAGTCACAGAGATGGGGCAGAGGGTGTGGTGGCACCCGATTATGGGTATTTCCTGTACTCTATCAAAACAGACTCGAGACATAAAGGTAGTTACTACTTGGGGAATCCCATACCACACAACCAAGTAGGGGGCTATATCACCCAACCCTGCTTTCAGATTTTTTTAAAAACCTTAGATGGGAAAACAAAAAACCTTTGGGTACAGGAGGAGGAATTGGTCACAGATATGAAGAACAAGATTCCAGTGGCTACGGGTATCCCAGCCACCAAACAAAGCCTGATCTATTCAAGGAATGTATTACAGGAAGAAGGCCATCTAAAATAATACCAAATCCAAAGAAATTCTTCTATTGTTCTAAACTTGAGACTCAAAGGAGGATCTCAAGGAACACATTTTTTTTCCAAAACTAAACAGAACAGAAATACAGGGCCCATGAAGGGAGCCAATACGAAAAAAACTGAAACCTCAAATGGGCCCTCATACAGGAACATTCTACAAGGGAAAAACACAGCACCAAAAACTTCAGATCCAGTTGAGAATACGCCCAAACCCTAAATTGTGGAGCAGTTGAACAACGTGCCAGAACTGAATATTAAGGCATTAGAGATCGATGGACATCACTCTTCATTTGAATCACGGGCAGTAATATGTAGGTTTAACTGCTTTTGGCCTAAACCAATGGAGCTTTTCCGTTGGATTTTCACTAATTGGACTATGGATTGTGACATCCATCTCTGCTCCAAGGGGTATTTTATTGTCAAGTTTACCTCTACAGAAGCTAGAAGTATCATTCTCAGGGTGGGACCATGGTTCTGGGGCTCCACGAGACTCTTTATCACAACTTGGTTCCCTGTTTTTGATGCAAACTCTATGGAGATTACCAGAATTCCAGTATGGGTCCAGCTATATAATATGTCGCTTCATTTTTGGAATGAACTCATTCTAGAAGGCATCAGAAAAGCTATAGGGAGATACATCAAAATAGATATCCGGAGGTTGGAGTAGATAATTTTCACTTTTGCACGCATCTTCGTTAAAGTGGATCTCAACAAAGGGTTACCAAAAAGTATACATATGATTAAAACCAACACAAATGGAAGCAACATATTGACTATGAAAACACAACTTTTAGGTGCAGGACTTGCAAGAAAACTGGGCATCTAAAAAATACTTGCCCAAATGGTAAAAGAGAGAACAAGAAAAGAAAGAAGACTGGGAAAGCATCCAAGGGATGGCGATTCCCCTCGAGTGGCCCAGAACAAGAAACATAATATGAATGGGATATCCCCATCCCGAATGAGGGTACACAGGTTGTGTCCATTCCAGGAGCACTAGACCAAGATGAACAAAAACCAATTGTGTCTAACGCGATGCCTCAGTCAATGCATGCCACAGGGGAAATTACGTCCACTGGGGAATTTTCTACGTTAAATTCGAGAGTGAACAAAAGATAGCATGTTTCAGAAAGCTCAGATTCCGAGAAAGAAAACTTCATGAGGGACAATGAGGTGACCTTGGTTCCTTCTTCCCTACATGCAAGGACTTGGTAGATAGTTCAAAAGAGAAAAGGCAAGCGTGAAAAGCCCAACCCTGCTGGAGAATTGTAAATTTAATGGGTAGCCTAGCTACAATGACAAGTGTGCTTGAGCACACAGGCCCTTTGGGCGTCTTGAATGCTTAATTGCATCTGCACAATGTAACTTTTCATTTTGAATAGAAATTTTCTAATTTTTTCCCTAGAAAAAAAAATGGGATGCCAAGTTGGGTGCTAAAAATTAAAAAAATGATTTTAGATGCCAAATGAGGATGGAAAGCCTTGGTGTAAAATTGGGATGCTAAAAAAATGGTGAAATCAAGGACACTTGTTGATGGTTGTTTGATGTTTATATGTTACTCTCATAGTTTACTTATACATGCAATATCTATTTGTTCACACCTGATCCTAAGGGAATGGGCAAAATTGTACATTAATGTAAATAG